>OZ007557.1:62136582-62712220 GCA_963931855.1 Philhelius festivus
GAAACTGTATCGAAAAAACACAGTTACATATAGATTGTGTGCCCCGCTGGCAAAAAGGTGTCTTATGTCACAGCAATTCGGTTTAATTTTTGACAAATATATGTATACGAGTATATGGTTAGTGTGGGAGGGACTTTTCAAACGCCCACAAAACTTGTTATGAGTGGTTGAGCTGAGGCGAAAAATATGTCACTTTCAGATGTGAAATTCGATACAATTTCTTTTCATTCATTTTCAAAGGTTAAACTGCGAACATTTAAATAATTGGACTTTGGACAGCCGTATACGGCAACAAAATAAAATAATTATGTATTTAGAAAACCGAATATAATGATAATTTTAAATATATACACACATTATAGTTTGGAAAACAATTTTTATCCTTGGAAAACATAATGCAATTCCATATAAAGTGCTAAGGCCTTGCAGATTCTGAGTTGGGAGAGTGACATTTTGAACATACGTTCAAAAAATATTTAGACCGCTTGTCACTGTAGTTCGGAGTTCTTTCAAAGAAAAAGGACTTAGGCTCGTATTCACCGAGCGCTCCTAAACGGCTCTTAACTTTACGAGACTCTTAACTTGAAATTTCTGTGGGGTATTCACCAACCACTCGCAAGTGTTTTTCGAAGTTCGAAAATGAGAGCCACTCTCTCTTGTTCAGGCATACCCAAACTGTGAAATGTTGTGGAATGTTGGTCTTGACAGCGAATGGATACTCTTCTACTTGGCATTGCTCACTTGGATTCGAGTCAAATGCGTGCGTGGCACACGCACAAGCGAACAAACTTTCGAAGAGAGCGCTCGTAAGTTAGGAGTGGTCGGGACCACTCCTAACTTTTAAGAGCGCTCGTAGATCTTCACTAATATTGCTTGGTGAATAGGTTTATGAGCTTCTTAAGTTATGAGCGCTCGGTGAATACCGGCCTTAATGTCTGTTTTTGCCAAAAAACTGATAGCAAATTCACAATAAGACTTATCAGATTAATGTTTCCAGAAGCCATATAAATATATTTCGCTCATCAAAATGCTCAAAAATATCTCAGACAATTCTGACTTGGTTGACCAGTAGTATCAATAACATTTTATTCCAAAAACGTTTCTATTTATTCGAATGTGTGATGCAATTTTCCCACCACACTACAATACACAACTCTACACACTACACGTACACAAATGAGTTCTTAGAGAAAAATCATTATTTACATTTAGTGTGGTCTCTGCCACAAAATCTTCCATATAACCTTCACATTCACAGAAGATATTCACTCTTGTCCAAACTGTTATATTCTCTCGCTGTCTAGCTCTCATTATACATATGTACTTACTTCGCGGAGCTTTATCTTCATTTTGTAATATTATTTTAGCTACTAAGTTTTTGTAAGAAATAAAGATAATAATAATAATAATAATAATAATAATAATAATAATAATAATAATAATAATAATAATAATAATAATAATAATAATAATAATAATAATAATAATAATAATAATAATAATAATAATAATAATAAAAAAAGATTCCTCATCCAATAACGGACGAACCTGCAACGATTTCAACTTCATTTTAAAGCATAATTACCTCCTCAAAATCGCCAATATCAGACTCTTGGTCTGATGTACTATTCTGCAGAACACCCAACAATATGGCCGCCAATTGGCTTTAAAAATCTATTCATAGATTCGCACAACAAAATGTCCCGTTGTTCTTCGAACTTATAGAATAACCGTTCATAAAGTGGTTTCACTTAAAAGCCACAAGAGAAAATTATTTAATTTGGTGGTTTCATGCTGTAACCACCAGCCAAAAAGAATGTACGGTTATTTCATTTATAAGAATTTCTACTTTGACAAAATATGTAATATCTTTTCTGGAGCATCGGCTGGATTATCATATAATAAAACGGACCACAAAAACCGAAGGGGCATAAATTACATATTAAACGAAAGCATTTTTTGCATAGATGTGCAGAATGCCAAAATAATTTAAATATACTACACAGAAATTATTTAAAACAATAAATAAAAATTGCAAAAAAATGCCCGGAAAACAAAAACAAAAACAATTAGAAATGTCAAATCGACTGACACATAAAATGTCAAATCCAGAATATGAAAACTGAAAGCATTCAGCGAAAACCCAAAGCCAGAACCCGAAACATTAAGGTGGATTCACATTATACACAAATCCGCCAACACGATAAAAGTTGATGAACATGTTGTTGAATGTGAACCCCACTAAGTGAGGAAATATTTATCAATATAAATATTAGGCATGTGTTTTTTTAGTAGTTGAGCTCTTATAATAATATTTTCAAAACATTAAGCATTAACTACAATCGCCACTTTCTGCAAAAAGTGAAAAAGATTACACACATTCACTAGCGACAACTGTTGGTGAAAAGAGCGTATAATTTACACCATACAATTTCAGTTCAGACATCTATCGGTGATTTTCTGAAAAAATGTATTCCATGTAATAGTGTTTTTTAAAAGTGAAAAAGTAAAAAGGTAGAACCATTTAAATCATCAAGCGTTAACTACAATTGGCATTTTTTGCAAAAAATACAATAAGTGAAAAAATGAAAAAGCATACACACATACACTAGCGACATCTGTTGCTTTCAGTTTTGGGACATCTATCGGTCATTTTCTGAAGCAGTTTATTCAATGATTAGTATGTTTTCAAAAAGTGAAACATTCACCCTTATCGTTTTAAAGGCGTTTTATTAAAACGACTGTCAGAATAAGGGTGATTAACTTTTTGGTTTTTTTAAATGGAAGATAAAATTTTAAATTGCTCTGCGTATTTGTATAAGTCAATTATTTTCAAAACTTATTTACATTTGTCTGTATATGAATTTTAAATATTTGTGAAAAAAGAGAATACAAAATACTCGAAATGTATTTGTCAGGGAAAGAGAGAAGATAGAAAATGCAGACGTGAGACGTCGCGTCGTCAAAAATGCGGACGAACATGACTTGCGATACAAATTTAAATCTCCATGGCTGAATGCGTTCCATGGGCTCAAACCTATAGTACGGGAGGTAGCGCTATAGTTGACGAAGTCATTTCATCCCGGCTGAAAATCATAACAATAATAGTTTTCCCCTAACACATAACAGATCTGAACGTCAGCTGCTCCGAAAGCGGTGGAGCTAAAGGAGACAGCATGCAAAAGTCATTGGAAAAAAATTTGCTCCGATGAATTTTATACCAAGCGAAACTGTATTAAATTATTGTTTTAATCATATTTCTTCAAAAAATTATCGTCAGCTGTATTGCCGAGGGGGGGTTCAATGTCAGTCACGGGCATAAACCTCATTTAAAATTTGAAAAATAAATTTATTTTATACCTTATGAAATTTATATATCTCAATTTTTATACTTTTAAAATAATAAAGAAAATAGTCAGCTGCACTTTTGACGGGGGTAACACCGTCATGTCAGTCAGCGCGATAAACATGTCGCGCACTCAACGCATTCGAGCGTCGCATAGTATCTTTGGAACATAAACTGACGATCTTTACACCCACAAACAATCAGCTGACGACGATTTTTTGTTTCTTTAACATTTAAATTATGTTATACTTAAAATTCAATAAGTATAACATCAATTTCATATAAATAACATCACAGTTTATTTATTTATTCCGTGTAGGTTTCAAATTACATAAATACAGGGTGATTTGCATAAGGTGTGACAAAAAGCTAGGGCATGTAGGTTGGACTTAGACAAGAAAAAAATCGTATGGGAGGGGGGGAGTCTATTTCCCCCCGTTTAGGCGGGAGGGGCAATTTAAGACAAAAATCACTTAAAACAGAAAAAAAATTATTAAAAAATAACGGTGATACCTACAGAAAAATGCTATAGCATTTTGAAAAGCCAGAAATACATTCTTTAATTCTGTTTTTAAATAAAGTTGTTCGAGTGAATAGTTTTTGAAAAATTAATTTTCAAAATCGAAATTTTGAAAAAAAAATGAAAATTTTTTT
Source organism: Philhelius festivus (assembly GCA_963931855.1). NCBI lineage: Eukaryota > Metazoa > Arthropoda > Insecta > Diptera > Syrphidae > Philhelius > Philhelius festivus. Next base: position 62,140,583 of record OZ007557.1, read on the forward strand.
TTAAACAATTTTTTTTTTCAAAATTTTACGTAATTAAGTATTATTTTTTTATTCAATATTCAATGCTCTTATTAGTTTTTGATCAAACACAAAAAACCGGATGTCAAAATGTTTTGCAGTTTTTGAGAAAATCAAAAAAAAAACAAAAACTACTTTTGTTCTAAGAAAAGCCTTTTATTTTAGTTTTTTCGTTTTTGGATTCTTAGGTGAATTTACGATTGAAAGGATTAACTTTATTTTTACTATTTTTTTAATTATCGTCTTAGAAGCATACAATAATGTGACAAAGTACTGGATTAACAATATTTCTCACATTTTTTCATTGAGAACACCTGCGTGAGAGCATTGGTTTAAAATTGACCTGCCACTTTTTTATTATGGTGGGGTCGGCTTGGCTTAGGTGCATTTACGAAAGAAAGGATTAACTTTTTTGTACAATTTTTTCTATTATCAGTCTTATAAGCATACAATAAAGTAACAAAGTACTGGATTAACACATTTTTTCTTTGAGAACACCTGCGTGAGAGCATTGGATTAATATTGACCAGCGAATGTTTTTTAAATAATGCAACGTTACACGCCCTAACTAGTGACAGAAAAATGCAATTGCGAAATAAGAACAAAAATGTTCCTGAATCTTGAAATCTATTAAAATAAGAAATACATGCATTTTTAGATAAAATACATAATTACTGTTTATTATAATTTTTAACTACTTAACTAAAGCTTATTACAAAAAATGTTCCATATGATCCCCATTTTGTAGAAGGCAAAGATTATAGTGCCTTCTTATTGCTGCACATAAATTTATACTTGATAAATTTTCCTGTAATTTGACTCCAGCCACTTCAATCCGTTGTTTCAGTTGTTCCAAAGATTCTATTTCCACTTCGTACAAATAATTCTTCATGAATCCCCAAGCATAAAAATCTAACGGAGTTGTACAAATTATTTCTAATTTGAATGTCAAGTCGTCAACATATCACGATGTCAAATTACTCTTGTACCGGATTAACGGATATGCATTACTGCTACGGTATGGCTCATGGTCGAAGTCGTGAAGCGCAAAGACTCTACGCTGAAATGTATCCCAATAGGAGGTGTCCCAGTCATACGATATTTTCAAGAATCCATCAACGTCTTCGAGAATACGGAGTACTGGAGCACTGGTCAATTTTAAACCAATGCTCTCACGCAGGTGTTCTCAATAAAAAATGTGTGAAATATGGTTAATCCAGTTCTTTGTCACATTATTGTATGCTTATAAGACGATAATAAAAAAAATAGTAAAAAGAAAGTTAATCCTTTCAATCGTAAATTCACCTAAGAATCCAAAAACGAAAAAACTAAAATAAAAGGCTTTTCTTAGAACAAAAGTAGTTTTTGTTTTTTTTTGATTTTCTCAAAAACTGCAAAACATTTTGACATCCGGTTTTTTACTTAATTACGTAAAATTTTGAAAAAAAAAATTGTTTAAAAAAAAATTTTCATTTTTTTTTCAAAATTTCGATTTTGAAAATTAATTTTTCAAAAACTATTCACTCGAACAACTTTATTTAAAAACAGAATTAAAGAATGTATTTCTGGCTTTTCAAAATGCTATAGCATTTTTCTGTAGGTATCACCGTTATTTTTTAATAATTTTTTTTCTGTTTTAAGTGATTTTTGTCTTAAATTGCCCCTCCCGCCTAAACGGGGGGAAATAGACTCCCCCCCTCCCATACGATTTTTTTCTTGTCTAAGTCCAACCTACATGCCCTAGCTTTTTGTCACACTTTATGCAAATCACCCTGTATATGTAATTTGAAACCTACACGGAATAAATAAATAAACTGTGATGTTATTTATATGAAATTGATGTTATACTTATTGAATTTTAAGTATAACATAATTTAAATGTTAAAGAAACAAAAAATCGTCGTCAGCTGATTGTTTGTGGGTGTAAAGATCGTCAGTTTATGTTCCAAAGATACTATGCGACGCTCGAATGCGTTGAGTGCGCGACATGTTTATGCAGCTGACTATTTTCTTTATTATTTTAAAAGTATAAAAATTGAGATATATAAATTTCATAAGGTATAAAATAAATTTATTTTTCAAATTTTAAATGAGGTTTATGCCCGTGACTGACATTGAACCCCCCCTCGGCAATACAGCTGACGATAATTTTTTGAAGAAATATGATTAAAACAATAATTTAATACAGTTTCGCTTGGTATAAAATTCATCGGAGCAAATTTTTTTCCAATGACTTTTGCATGCTGTCTCCTTTAGCTCCACCACAAGTGCGACAACTGACGCTCACTTTACTGAATTTCGAACATTAAACAACTGTTTGAAGTAAAATTCATTCGGCATAAAATTCCTAAAAAAATTGCAGCGCTACCTCCCGTACTACTACCTCATTTTCGGAACACTTCCATTTATGTCATTTTTTGTTGACAATAAACAGCTGGCCGATCGATTTGCAAACAAAAAAAGTTTTACAAAAGTAAATTGAATTTATGTTTTTGAAGTTAGCGTTATGAACAAATGATGAGAGTGAAATTTAAAAAAAAAAGTCACATGTACTCGTATGTAACACAAAATTCACAGGTTGACGTCACTCCGGCGACGTGGGTTCGATTCCAATATTATGGCCATAACAACAGCTGAAGGACAATGACATAAAAGAATCGAAACAAAAATTGTTAATCTGTCAAAAATGTGTATGGGTTTGAAAGTTTGTTTACCATTAACTGTCTTCCTTTGGACTCCAGGATTGAGTGCTTAGTAGGTACTTCTCATTGCATTCAACAATTTAAAAAAATCACGAATTCTCTGTCTTTTATTGAATGATAATGAATTAAATAAATAAATTGGCACTCGAACTCGAGAGCTGGGTCGGCTTGTTATTATTATTGTGGGTTCTCGGTAATAAAAAAAAAATTGAAAAATTTTTGAACGTTAGTTTTCTTTTCAAATTATGTCCTAAAATGTTTTAAATTTTTTCGAAATCAAAAACAAAATGAAAGCTCTGTCCAGAGTCTAATTAGTTATTATTTTTTTTAAATATTTTGCCAGAAGCTGAATTAAATAGTTAAGGTAATACTGCTGTTTTTAGGTTAGGTTAGACATCTTAGACATCAACAATACAAAATTTTAACTACAACGTTATGAAGTTGGGTGAATTTCTTAATCAAGACCCCTTTTATAAATATACAACTGTTGGGGTTTCAAAGGTTGAAACAAGGCTCAGGGCAGAACATAATGTGAATGTGCCTTAATTTTAGCAAATGGCGTCAACTGTCATTGTGGCTTGATATTTATGTTATACACCAGATAAAGAATAAATTGACAGCAATCAATGAAATGGTATACATCAGACTAAGGTGGAATTATTGTGACTGCTTATTTGATCATGTTTTCGGTCTCTTGTCATTGTGAACCATGATGTGTGTGAAAAATTGAGCGTTCGGCTGAGTCTTTCGTCCACTAATATGTCGCAAGAAGTGGCGTCAGAGATAACTAAAATCGTCGAGACGACTATGCAATGCACACAATTCGTAATCAGCAGACGTTCGTACAAATTTAAGTAAAAGACTTGAAGATATTTCCCTTGCTTGCTGACTGCCAAATGAGGTTAACTTACCCCCATCTCCCATGCTCTGTTAAACTCAGTTCAAGAAGAGGAGAGCCGAAGTCCATTTTCAATAAAGTGGTCATGTTAACGAACAAAATTTGCCTTTCTGCAGCACAGAGAGCCCATATGAAATGCAAGCCACTGAATAACCTCAAAGTGATTGTTCAGTATGGAATATGCTGTGAAAAAGTATTTGTCCCGTTTTTTCTTTGTGGACGGTGCGGCGATGCATTTCAGCAAGCTAATGAATTTGGTCTGTATTGTTGGCTCAAGAAGGAAGGATGACCCGCTCACGTACGTTCGTACGTTCGTGCGTTCGTACGTTCGTGCGTTCGTACGTTCGTACGTTCGTACGTTCGTACGTTCGTACGTTCGAAAGAGGCTGAAAGGGCGTTTATTAAAATTCAGTGAGTAGTTTTTTCACTATAACGGTTTAAAAAAAAAGTAAACATTTTGGTTAGTTTCAAATATCTCACGAAAAAATAATGCTATTGATTTCAAATAAAATTTAATGTACTCATTATAAGGTCATACAGATTTGGTATGAATTTGGAAAAAAATGAACATACCGTTATTTTTTTAAATATAAAAAAACTGAAACAAAAATTTCATAACCCAGATATTCTAAGAACGGAAAACAATTTGAAACTCAAAATAATTTTATTTTACGAAAAATAATGTGTTTGACAACTGGTGAAAATTTCAAAAAAAAAATCAGTTTACAGTTTTTTTACAAAAAATAAAAAAACTATATAAAATTCTATTAAAAATTGGTAAAAATTGTTTTTCGACTCAAATTTCTCGAGAACTAGTAGTGATATTGACTTCTTATTTAGTTTATTTTATACATAGTATAATTTTGTACAATTGGTAAAATGTTGATAAATATTGAATTAATAGTTTTTTTCAAACAAATGGGAAGTTATCAGTGTGGGTCGCACCCAGCCTCTTTTTCGTCTTCAAATAAACTTTTAGAGAAAACAGAGTTATTTTTTTTTATTTCTTACAAAATGGTAGCTAATTGACATTATGAGATTATGACATTACTTTTTCGAAGCCCTGTATATTTTAGCTACTATCAGATATGTCTATAAAGTCATTCATACAAAAAGTTAATTTCCATAAGTCAAGCGGGTATTGTGATGACTACAACACATCAACCTATAATAACAGACCAAGACCATATTGAACTTCAAAAAGATTCTCAAAATATATCTTCATACAATTTTCAAAGACATGAAAGGACCTCATTGAAAAACGATCATCACAGAGTAAATATTCCAAACAATTAAACCTCAATCAAGGAAATTGAAATCACAAAAAATCACACAAACAATTGCTCTTGATAAAAAGTGTCTCCATTTAAATGTCCTTTACTGCTGTCGCTGTGGGTGAATTACAACCAACAAACCGACAATTGCTTTTTGTGTAAGTCTTGAACGGGGGGCACACACAAATAAGGACCCCATCAAAAGAAAATGAATCCTTTCATTTCATAGTTCAGATACAGAGAGAGAAAGATATATATAGAGAGACAGAGAGCAAAAAAAAAAAGGATATTCAAAAACGAAAACAAGAAGTCAAAAGGGTTGACTTTCTTTGATTTCCTTTAAATTAATTAATTTCCGATTTCTTCTCCATCTTCTTCTTCTTCATGGTTAAACTTGTCATCTCGTCCTTGTGCTGCTCGATTCATAAATTTTACAAGTGATTAATCTTAAGCCACCCTCCCCTTTTCAGCATCATGGCAAACAACACAAAAAAGTTATATAGTGATTTGTGTATTGTGAAAGGAGAGTGTCCTTTGATTTGAAGTTGAAGGCAACCATTTACACGTATTGACATTTAAATTTCCAGGGCTTGCGATTATTATCATTTTATTTTTTTTTCATCCTTGGGCGATGATGGTGGTTTGGATGGTGTCAACGTTTATTTAACGAATCAAATGAATCCACATCCACTTCAATCAGGCAGTGCCTCTGTGTGGCTATGTCCTTTAGTGTTAAATTTAACATTTCACAAACGTCCGTTATTGTGCCGCGAAAGTATACACAATCTAATATAAAAGGACTCGCTGTGTAAATATAGATTGCTTTTGAATTTGTCGCAGGTTACAACATTCCACGTGAACCAAGCCAAAACCAATCCAAACGAACCGCGTTGTATTAATATTTGCTTAAAAGGACTTCTTTTACTTTATTCCCGCTCCGTTGTTGTGAATCCTAGTCCTTGTTATACACCGCACACTTGATGATGAAAATGATGGTGCGCCCGATCATGTTGACAAACGCAGGTATTTTCAAAACATTTTCTTTCTATTCCTTTTTTCTTTCAAGGACTTTTCTATGCCCGTTTTTTGAATATCAAAAAAAAAATAAGGCGAAGTGAAATAAGCTCCTTTCCTGATGGGACGTTATAAGCAAAGAGAGCCCCTCGCCCTCTACTGATGGGAGGCATAAGAGCTGGAGTGAGGGTTTGTCAATGTTTGTTTTGTTGAATTTCTAATCTACATCTCGGTGAAATTCAATTAAATTCACACCTGTAAGCAGGCATCATATAATTAAACTTGAATTGCGTTTGTCAAGGAAGAGGGTACGTCTGCACATATAAACGTTCCTCCAATATCATTTTTGAGGGTGCGACTTCGAATGTTATTTGATTATGAATACAAGGGTGATGATGATGTAATAAACTCGTCAATTGATTTAGACGGCTTAATTATGTGGTTTTAATAAAATTGTTAAATAATGTGTGTGGCACTCGATGTGGAAACACAACTGGTTGACAATACAATACCACAAATAAACAAACAAAAATTGTTTGATGACGACTTGGAAGGGTACTTTTATTCAAACCGAATTCTGAATTTAATTTCAAGGGAATAGGAATGTTTCATTCAAAAAATGTCAATGTCCCAAGAAACACCATCAGACGATTCAATATCTCCAAGGATCTTCACAAAATAAAAATGCTGGTGTTACCCCAAGGCTCCGTTTGAGAAACTTTGCAGATTTGGTGATTTTTTAGACAAGTGGTTAGTCCATGATTTTTTTCAAAATTCTCAAAAGTTCAGTTAAATCACTTTGAGTAGAAATATTTCGAGAACCAGACCTCGCAGAAGTTTCCGGTTTTCACCTGTGGAAAGCTGTGGAAAATTTAACCAGTATCTTTGGAGTCGGTTCCCCTTTCCACGCTTGGTTTCGGAAACAGCACCAAGCAAAGACATGTTTAGGTAGTTGGGACTCGAAAATCCATAAAAACACTTTGGACCGACATATTTCGATAACCAGACCACTCAGAAGCTTTTCGTTTGGATGTGTATATAGGAATTGAAAAGACCTTTCATTTGATGTATGTATCGATGCGCTTGGGGAACTTTGAAAATTTGGTGATTTTTTTAGACAAGTGGTTAGTCCATGATTTTTTCAAAATTCTCAAAAATTCAGTTAAACGACTTTGCCTTGAAATATTTCGAGCACCAGACCTTGCATAGCTGTGGAACATATATAACCAGGAATTTTGAAACCAGAGCCTCGTGCAAGGCTTGGTTTCAGAAATTGTTGAACATAACGAGAAGTTAATGATATTCCGAGCAGTCTAAGAACTCTCTGGCACCAATATTTTACCAAAGCAATTCTTCCTTAGAAATAAGATCAATATCTCCAAAGTAAACCCTTTCAAACTTTTCAAACACTGTTTAGGGACTTTTTATTTAATTTAATATAAAAACTTTTGTTAGGTTGTGTATATGGCAGCACAAAAGAAAATATCAATTAAAACACTTCATCACAATACTTAAAAAAAAATAAAATACTTTTCAACTCCACAATCAAGTTTAAGGACTTCCCAAAGGCTCTACTATTATACAACAAACAACAAATAATCATATTTCTTCCTTATCGGAATTTTTGTTCCCACTAAACGCAATGGTAGGGTTGGCCCATCTCTGGAGCCACAATATTATGCAAAATTTTATTTTCCACTCAGTTTTCCCCAAGGAAAAGCCTCTGTGATTGTGAGGGAAAAAGCAACAAATGCAGAAAAGTAAACTTAAAAATTATCGCATACACATAACAATTTATTCAAAATACAATTTCAATTTACATTATTTTCTTCCTTTTTTGAGTTTCTTTTTCTTTTCTTTTTTTGGTGTACCACCCCCGCCCCGCAGTCTTGATTTTTTTCCCAAGGACACGATACACAATGGATTCAAAAACTTGAATGATTGTGACGATTTAAAAGTGTCTGGAGAATGGGTTCCTTCAGAACTGGAAAGAGAGAATATACAAATATAATAAAGAAAATTTGCATTCAAGCAAACCAAGAATCACATAAATTGTCAGTGAAATTCAATAAGGACGAAAGAAATGTATTTTTGAGGGTAGAAAGCGTTTTTAACTTCATTATATGGATTTTTTTTTTCAACTTTCGGGTTCTTAGTCGAAACGATATCAGATCAACCTTTGATTTCTTTGACAATGTTTCAACGTTTTTTTTCGTTGTAAATTATTGTGTATCACTGGGGAATATTCTTTTGGCAGAGTAAATTTTTGACTTTTTAAAACATTTGTGATGGTTTTGAAGCGGTTTGGGGGTACTTTTAAAATGTAGTTTTACGCGGTGTAAGTGTTAAAAAATAAAGAATCCATTGTAAAATTGATCTATCTACATCTACAACAGTAACGTAAACGCAGTAAAGTAAACGCAGGGTCCTATTGAGGGGAGTGGAAAATAGGAAATTGCACTGGTCCTGGGGGTTTTGATGTATTTTCTCTAAGTATTAATCGAAATTAGCATTGGAAGTAGTACACCTTGGCATAATGGTTATTGCGTTGGACTGTCATGCAGAAGGTCTTGAGTTCGATTTTCAGCCGCGCCAAAAAAGCTTTTCATGGGTGTACTGCCTCTTGCGAGGAATTGACAAATCCTCTAAGAGTATCTCTTATCATAAATAGTGCTGCTCATTATAGCCATTCGGAATAGCCAGAAAATTGTCGGTCCCCTCCTATCCTGATAAAACGCATACTGGAATGGTTGAGAGTTATAAGTCACAGGTCCTGGTTTTCTCTTCGAACTATTGTACCGCAAAATTTTTAACAATGAACATATACAAAAAGAAATACAAACATTTGGGCGGCCGACAGTTTGTTGTTGTTCTTGAGAATGGAGGGGACCTAGTTCTCTAGAACTCTACGCTTTAGAAGAAGTTTACGTCATTCGCTTAAGTTCATTATTTGCATCGAGTTAGTTTCTAAAAGGATGCACGTCAGTTTTATTGAAAACTTATATCGAGCATTTTTATAAAACTCCTTTTTCAAATTTCCAAATCGTGACAGAAGAAACTAGTTCGTACTTCTGACAAAATCTATTCTGAAATCGCATTTTGGCATAGTATTGGCTCTGTTTCGAATTCCGCCTTTCAGTTCATGAATTTTTTGTTCGTTATTAGTTTATTGCCATTCATTCTTCCTAAAAAAAAAGAAGATAAATGTGTTTTGTGGTGTCGAACTGGGCAACCAGTGAGAAGGTACATAATAAATCAATGAATCTATAACACCCACTTGAAATATAAAACTCAAGTTCGAACCAGTAACTACCAGCAGTTAATTTTTATATAATGTCTTCTATAATGTGTAATTTAACGTTACAATACTCCAATAGAACTGAAGAACTTTGTTCTAAAACGCAAAAAAATAATCGGTTGAAAATAGAAAATATTAATAGTAAAGCTTTCAAGCGCTTTAAATTAACAGGTTGTACTGAAGATTGAAATCGGTTTCTTCATTTCGGAAGAGAGTTTGATTTTCTCAATCGTTTCTTATACAAGCAATACCTATATATATACCACTGAGTCAAGCATAAAGAAAAATAGTAAATTATCCTGGATTTTTATTAATTCGAAGCGAAATGGTACTTCCTCTTTTCTTCAGTCGATGGAATACGATAATGAACATTCTAACGATATCCAGTCATCTTGTGAACTTTTTGCAAAATTTTTTAAATCATCTTACAATATCGATTTTATTCATGATGTTAGTATGTATTCGAATATCGAAATTCTTGCAGCTTTATACGAAATTGACATTTCCAAAAAAAGAAGGCTATCAAGATGTTCTTCCACAATTTGCCTTTCCCTAACTCTCCTTTTTAACAAATCTCTCTCATCGGGTGAGTTTTATAAAAATGGTTCCAAGAATTTAATTAAAAATTATAGGCCCATTTCAAAGTTATCGACGGTACCAAAGCTTTTGGAAAAGATTATAACAAAAAATTTATATTTTTCTGTAAGAGAATCATTATCGCCAAGTCAACATTTATTTGTTAAGAGTCGCTCAACACCTACAAATATTTGCCTTTTACAAATTATTGCTTGAACCAAATGGAAAAAGGTTATCAAGTCGATCTTCTCTACGCAGACTTCCTAAAATCCTTCGACCGTGTTCTTCATGGTTTGCTTACACAAAAGTTATTTAAGATGGGTTTTACTAGTTCTTTTATCAGTTGGTTAAAATCGTATCTTTATAACAGAAAGCAAATTGTTGTGATAAATGGACATTATTCAAGTCCAATTGATGCAGATTCAGGTCTACCTCAAGGTAGTCACTTGGGCCCATTGCTCTTCCTTTTATTTATAAATGATTTATCTTTAGTTTTTAAAAACGCCCATTGTCTAATGTTTGCCAGGACGTTAAAATGTTCTATGCTATTAAATTGATTTTCGACTGCTCTCGACTTAAGATAGAAAAAGACTTTTTTCTTGAATAGTGCAAATAAAATCACCTTGAATTAAATCTTTCTAAATGTAAGATCTTTAGTGCAACCAGATCACATAACATCATAAAATGTTTTCATAAATCTGACAACGATGATCTTTTAAGAGTCGAGTTGGTAAAAGATCTCGGTGTCCTCGTTGATTTTAAATTGAACTCATTAGTACTACCCCATGAATATTGTTCTTTAATTTGGTGCCCATTCTACGCGAATGGAATACTAAGAATTGAGCAAATTCATTAGATATTGCTTTATTTCATCAATCAGATAACAATCTTTTTAGACTACTATAAGAAATAATTATACATTTATGTTGGTGGATACATATATACAATTAAATTTACACTCAATTAACGTAATATAATTTAGGCATTAAATTTTTAACAAAATATAAAGAAAAAACAAGTTCGAATGCTAAAAGAAAGAAAAACTAATTAAAGATTATTTAAAACATATGATTTAAAAGAATCTCTATTAACATCTAAAAACAAGTTTATACTATTACCAATTAAATTGACTTCTCTGATGCAACGTGATATAGGTTCATTTCGACCATAATTACAACGGTGAAACTGTTCGTAAAGATAAAATCTATAACGTGTAGTCCTCGATGGAGCATCCACACAACCAACTAAAGTTTTTAAAGGGGGACAATTAATATGGTTGGTAACAACATCTCTTATAAACATAACAGAATAATAAATGCGCCTATCCTTAAGAGATTTCATTCCAAACAATAGACATCTGGTATTGTACGATGGTCTAGGAATCCTCCAATTTAACTTAAAGAACGCATATCTTGTAAAGTTTTTCTGAATTCTCTCAATTCTGTCTACTGAGTTACTATAATAAGGATTCCAGATTATACTGCAGTATTCCAAAATTGACCTAACTAAAGAGTTATATAAAGATTTTAGTGAATATGGATCTGAGAAATCTCTTGTTTCTTTTAATGAAACCAAGCATTTGGTTAGCTCTGTTAATCATATAATCATAGTGAGGCAGAAATGAAAGGTTTGTGTCCAATATAACTCCTAAATCTTTTTTTTTAGTAACCCGTTCTAGGTTACTATTATTGATATTATAGTCAAACAAAATTGGATTAAAAATCCTGTGACACGTTAAAATTTGACATTTGGACAAATTAAGAGAAAGGTGATTCTGATTACACCAACGATCAAGTGACAACAAATCTTCTAGGAGAAGATAGCAATCGGACTCACAAGTAATTTTACGAAAGAGTTTAAGGTCGTCCGCAAAAAGAAGACATTCTGAATTTCGGAAGATATCAGGTATATCATTAACAAATAATAAAAATAACAAAGGCCCTAGATGACTTCCTTGAGGCACACCAGATGGTACAGAAATGTTTTTAAATAACGAATTATCAATTTTTACTATTTGAACTCTATTAGTCAAATAAGATTCAATCCATTCTAATAAAGAAGAGTGAATACCCAGAGAAGCCAACTTGTGAAGTAAAATCTGATGGTTGACCCTATCAAAGGCCTTAGCAAAATCTGTGAAGATAATATCAGTTTGGGATTTATTTTCCATATTCGAAATAATGGTATTGCACATTATGGCCAAATTGGTGGCCGTTGATTTTCCGGCAATAAAACCATGTTGAGAAACTGATATGTTATTTTGAAACAAGTTAGATAACTTACTGCAAACTATTTTTTCAAATACTTTCGGTATGCATGAAATCTTACAAATAGGTCTATAATTAGTTATATCTTGTTTAGACCCTGATTTAAAAATTGGTGTCAAAAAGGAAATTTTCCAACAGTCCAAGAACTGCCCAGTAGCTAAGGAATGATTAAAAATCCATGAAAGTGGTTGTGCTACTGCAATTGCGCAGTTTTTCAATAAAATAGCAGGAATGCCATCAGGCCCTTCATTTTTGTTATCATCTAACTCGGATAAAAATTTTTCTACTTCAAAGGGACTAATAATAATCGATCCTATATTGACAACTCTGTTCAAGTTTGGTAAAACCGCAGTAGTAGAAGTATCTAAAGAATATACCGATTGAAAATAGTCGGCAAATAAATCACAAATATGTTGGACTTCATTGGTTGTAGTCTCTAAGAACTTCATACTACTTGGCAAACCAGTAGATTTGCGCTTTAAATTTATAAAATTCCAAAAACGCTTAGAGTTACATTTCAAATCATTTTGAACAGATAACAGATAGTTACGATACAAAAAATTGTTAAGATATTCAAATTCTCGTTGACAGTTGATGTAATTAAGATGCAACTCTGCATTTGATATATTTGACTTGTACAATTTATAAGCTTTGTTTTTTTTGTTTTTAAGATTTGTCAATCTCCTGTTATACCAAATTGGACAGTTGTTTGTTTTAAGACGTTTTTTTGGCACATATATCTCTATAGCACCTTTAAAGATATCAGAAAAAGAGGAATACACGTTTACTAAATCCGAAGAACAAAAAACGTTGTGCCAAGAAATAGATAAAAGATAATCGACCATTGCATCAAAGTTAGCGTTTCTAAAATCGTATATTGTCTTATAACAATTAAACTCAGTCTTTAGATAATGATAAAAATATACGCTTCCATCAATAGCATTATGATGTATAGAATTTGGAACTACAGGGAAATCGGACTTATGAAGACAAATATCAAATTCATTATCTACAAAAATCAGATCAAGAATTCGATTAAGTTCATTACTACAAGAATTTATTTGAAATAATTTAAATTGACTTAAAAAGTCAACTACAAAAGATTCAATTTCAGTTGAAATATTATACGGAACTAAACATTTGTCATCTAAGTCCAACATCCAGTCAATATTACTTAGATTAAAATCACCAGCAAATATAATATGTTGTGAAAATTTAAGATTTTCCAATATAACTTTAGAATTATTTAAATGAATATTATAAATATCCAAATTACTCCTTGGAGGAATATAACTAGCTATAACAAAAAGTTCATATTCACCTAATTCCAAACCTACTATAATTTGATCAATGTCAAGGTCCGAGTTGGTAGAGTTTGATTCCAGTTCAATTAAATTACTTGTCAAAGACGCTCGAACCGCAATCAAAACTCCGCCCCCTCTTTCCATTTTCGTCTTCAAATTACATCTATCTTTTCTATAAACTGTATAGCAGCTTGGTAAGCATTCTGTTGTTAAGTGATTATCAGATAACCATGTTTCAGTTAAAATAATTATATCATAAGTTAATGAAGAGAATGATACAAATATATTGTCTAACCTGGTTCTTAATCCACCAACATTCTGATAATAAAATGATAATGTTCCAGTTATATTACTTAAAGATGAAGGCACAGCATTAAAAAGAGATTCACGTGATTTGCACTCCGCAAATTCAATTGGTTAGACGATACACTGAATTATCGTTCAAGAAGCGCCCTGATTGATATGAAAACGCTCGAAGCCCGAAAAAATGCTCAAAGGATAATTTTCGTAAGAGATATAATACTCGTATCATACCGAATTAATTGTATAGAATTACTGAAGACAGAAGTGTACTTTTTTATGTTTCTACCCCACAGAACTAACTATGAACTTAATGAGCCCATTTTGCGATCATTATCACTGTTCAACTTGGTGTGCAATGAAATCGACACTATAATGAATAAAGATCAATTTAAACAATTTAAAATTAAACCAGTGAAACTGCTATTATTCAACCTACAAATTAACCCAGTTAAAATTACATGATTCAACTCAGTTTATGAATTAAAAAAATCTCATTGATTGTGATTGTTTTGAAACAAAGAAACAAATATGCAGGTGTTCAATTTTTTTTCAAATCTTCAGTCAACTATCACCATTCGGTTAAATCAAACGAGAAGATTATTTAGCCTAATTCATTTTAACCCATTTACTAAGTAAGATTAAATAACTCTGGTTTATTGTTTTAAACTAGATACTCGTTTAGTTTCAAAAATATAACCACTATAATAGTTTCATTTTAACAAGAAGATTGTTTAATATTAAATAAAAAAATGTGTTTAATTAACTAAGGGCCGTACCAACAATCAAATTAAGAGACGACTTTAATATTTGAGCGAAATGGACCATTATTTAAAGAGCTCTATAAAGTTAACCATACATGTTATGAACTTAATATTTTCTAAATTATGAACCATTTATTATACGGAACCTAAAAAATAAAATCCAGCCATATACGGTCAGATATATATATAGAGTCTATTAAATAATGCTTCATTTCGCTCAAATATTAAAGTCGTCTCTTAATTGGATTGTTGGTAAAGCCCTAAGGGTTATTATTTGATTTAAACATGTTACTCGTTTATATGTAGTTAACAATCTTGGAAATTGCTAATTGAAGACTATAAAGTTTATCAATTACTAAATTTTTCAATTAAACTAAAATTTTTGGTTACTTATTTTAGACAATTTCATTTAATAAAGTTAACTACGTTACGTTTACCAAAACATACACCGACATTTTGTTGATTTTAACCGATTTTTTAACCCACCAAAAACACCCTCGGTTGGATTTTATGTTTTTTTTTTGTCCCATAGCTTTATTTTTATTAGTGAATATGCGAAAAAACACAAAAAAAAATAATGTTCCATGAGGAGGCCGGAAAGGAAATGTCAGCCCCGGTAGAACTGATATACCGGGATAAGGCAGAAAATAAGATCGATACTGCCATGTCGTCTGTAATTACACTTAATTGCGGAGGATTCTGCATTAAAAATGAATAAACAGGGTTTTTCTGAAAAACGGAATGTTTTAACTGACACGCTGTTACTTTCGTACTCACTCTCCCTTACTCTTAAGTGGAAAAGTGCCTCAGCCAGCAAGCTTCTTCCAGGCAGATCGGTCTTTAGCTCGGTCTCAATTTTCGCACTCCAATCTGGTTTAGGTTTTCTTTCACTTTTGTGCGCCCCTGAGCCGCGTAGTTCCTATTGGGCACATTCTTCGGGATTGGGTTTAAAGATTTTACGGGACAGAGGATAGGTATGTATTTCTT
Organism: Philhelius festivus; assembly: GCA_963931855.1. NCBI lineage: Eukaryota > Metazoa > Arthropoda > Insecta > Diptera > Syrphidae > Philhelius > Philhelius festivus. Next base: position 62,155,985 of record OZ007557.1, read on the forward strand.
CTAAATTACCCAGCTATCTCAATTATTGCCTTTTTTTGATAGATATAGTTTATTGTTCTATCTTCTCCTTCGCTCTCCACCAATGCAGACACCTACAAAAACATCTGATTAATTTTTCCACTAAAAACATCCTAAAGCGTTCTCATCCTTCTTTGACTTATGCCTCTCCAACATATTAGTATTGATATGATTATAGTTTAGTTCGAATGTTTTATGTATGCGCTAGGAGGAGAAATGAAACAAACGAGATGTGGCTTAAGACCCATAAGTAAGCGATCTTTTAGTGCTTCTTCCAAAAAATCCGTGTATTTGCACCCTTCGGCTAACTGCTTAATTGCAACAATAAAATCTGAGACACTTTCATCAAGCTCTTGATTTCTATTAAGAAATTTAAAGCGCTCAGCGGTCGTATTTTTCTTGGGCTCAAAATGTGCTTTCAATATAGTCACGAGTTCTTCGTATTTAAGTTCATCGGGTTTCCTTGGAGCCACCAAAGTTTTTGATATACTATATAAATCACCTCCTCCGACACCGATTAAAAACGACACTTTATCATCGTCTTCTTTGATTTTATTTAGTTTAAGTAAGTGATTGAGACGTTCAATATAGCTATTAAAATTATCACCCGTGTTAAAATATTCAATTCTTCCTATGAATCCCGACATTTTAGTTTCAGTTTTTTGTATTATTTCTTCAGGTGGAAAAGTCGAGGTATTGGGTTATGTAATGGTCGATGTCAAGTTATCGGTAGAAAAAGAAGAGTTTCAACTGGAGATGGTCGTGATTGATGGTCCTAAGGTGTTTGTCCCATTGCTGGGGAGGTCATGGTTGGATAAGTTAATTCCGTTGTGGAGAGATAACATTTTAGAAGGGGATAAGTTGTGCGCAAAAGTGGAGAGCACACCGGAATGTGTTGAGGGACTGATTGCTAAATATCCAAACGTGTTTAAAGGTAAGAAAACTGATTCTATTCAGAGATTTAAAGCAAATATTTTGCTAGGTGAAAACACTATTCCAGTATTTTGTAAACCATACTCACTTCCTTTTGGTATAAGAGATAAAGTAGAAAAAGAAATAAATAGATTGATATCAGAAAACATAATTTATCCGGTCAAATACAGTGATTGGGCTTCTCCAATCGTCGCCGTAGAAAAGGCAAATGGCGATGTACGATTATGCGTTGATTGCAAAGTAACCATAAACCCTCATGTACGTATAAATCATTATCCTTTACCTCGGAGTGAAGATATTTTCGTGGCAATGTCAGGTTGTGCTGTTTATTGTGTTTTGGATTTAGAAGGGGCATACCAGCAGGTGGAAGTTGAGGAACCCTGTCAGGAGTTTCTCACAATCAATACAGATTGGGGGCTTTTCAGGTATAGGAGACTTATTTTCGGTGTAAAATGTGCGTCAGCTATTTTTCAAGATATTATGGATAAAATTCTAACAGGTTTGCCGAAAGTTAAATGCTATGTTGACGACATTATAATAGGAGGATCGAATTTTGGTGACTGTAAAAATAATTTAATTAATGTTTTGGAGAGGTTAAACGAATTTAAAGTCAGGGTTAAATATGAAAAATGTAGATTTTTTAAAAGTGAAATTGATTATTTAGGTCACGTAATAAGCGAAAATGGTATTAAACCAAGTACTAAAAATCTAGAAGCTATTCAAAACGCTCCGGTACCTCAAAACCTGACTCAACTTAAATCGTATTTGGGTCTTCTTAATTATTATTCTCGATTTATACCAAATTTATCTTCTGAATTAAGACCTTTATATCAACTTACAAAAAAGGGAGTTACATTTGAGTGGTCTAAGGACTGTGATGAGGCATTTAAAAAAAGTAAGATGCTAATTTTGCAAAATAATATTTTAGCACACTATGATCCCAGTAAGGAAATAGTATTGCATTGTGATGCAAGTCCATATGGAGTTGGTGGGATCTTATCCCACGTTATTAATGGCATAGAAAGGCCTGTTCTTTTCGCCTCAAGCACCTTAAGCTCATCAGAGCAAAATTATTCACAATTGCACAAGGAAGCATTAGCCATAATATTTACCGTGAAAAAATTTCATAAATATATTTATGGAAAGCCTTTCACAATCTTTTCTGATCACCAACCATTAAGGGAAATTTTTAATCCACAAAAGTCTACGCCAGCTGTAGCGGCATCAAGGATTTGCAGGTGGGCTGTTTTCTTAAGTACATATCAGTATAAAATTCAATACAAAAAGGGTTCTCAAATGGGTAACGCCGACGGTCTTTCTCGCCTTCCTTTACAACAAGCTACTGGGTTAGAAGATAACAATGTGAAATCTATACATTCAACTAGCTATATGAATGTTATGTTCGAAGATGTTTGTAGAGAAACAGAAAAGGATTGGGAGTTACAAAGTGTTTGCAATATGGTTCAAAATGGTTGGCCTAGCTCAGTTCAACCAGTTTTAAAAATTTACTTTCAGAGAAAGCTCTTTTTGTCACAGGAACAAGGTTGTTTATTTTATGGGGAACGTTTGATAATTCCAAGAAATTTGCAGGATTCAATTTTAACCTTGTTACATGATACCCATATTGGAGTTGTTAGGATGAAAATGTTGGCTAGAAAATATTTTTGGTGGCCTTGTATCGATGCCGATATCGAAAAGCATGTTTTGAACTGCAAAGCTTGTGTTTATTCAAGTAATAAACCAATATCTAATCATCATCAGCCATGGCCCAGGTCCAGTTCATTTTTTGAACGCATTCATATAGATTTTTTTCAATTACAAGGAAATAGTTATTTAATAATTGTAGATAGTTTCACGAAGTGGGTGGATGTAAAAATAATGAAAAATACAAAACTTGAGTCGTTAATAAGAGAACTAAGATATATCTTTGCATATTTCGGGTTGCCCTCCACTTTAGTTTCCGATAACGGACCCCCTTTTGATTCAAATTTGTTTGTTAAGTTTTGTAATGAAAATAGAATAAAATGTATGAAGAGTCCTCCGTACCATCCTCAGTCTAATGGTGCCGCCGAGAGAGCTGTACAAACAGTTAAGACATCATTAAAGAAAATGATGATGGACACGGACTCTAATACATGTTCAATTGAGTTATTAATAGGAAACTTTCTTCTTAAATACCGCTCTACTCCATCGACTACTACCAGCCATAGTCCTAATGAAATGATTTTTAAAAGAAGACCAAAAACTCTGCTTGACAATATTAATCAGAAAGTAATTAAAAACGTCGATCGAAATGTCAATATAAAAACTTCATCTTCAAATGCTCGTCAACTTAATTTGTTTAAACCTGTAATAAATTTAAAAAAAGGAGATAAGATCTTATATAAAATGAAAAATAATTTTACTTATACATAGTTGGATCCCAGGATTTGTTGAACAAAAAGTGGGAAATGTAATCTATATTGTAAATATTGATGGAATCCATAAGTCAGCACATATCTCACAACTCAAAAAGTGTAACTTAAAAGAAATTTATTTCGCACCTTCAAATGTAGTAAAGAACAATTCCAAACATGTAAGATTTAAACAACAAGATCAGATACGCAGAAGGTCATCCTCTTTACCTAATTACAGAGTTAATCGACAATCTGATAGATTGAAAGGGAAAAGAGTTGTTTATTATAAAAATAAATAAAATAATTTTTGAAATATTTGGATTATGATTATATATAATTTAAGTAAGAATTAAGTAAATATATTTTTGAAGTATTTTTTATTATATTTTATTTATTATCATTAGATACATACATACATATGTACAATTTAAATAAGATTTGAAGAAAACTATTTTGAAATATCTAAAAAAAAAAAAGAAGACAAATTAAGAAGTAAGAAGTAATTCAAAACTTAAACAAACTTATAGAAACATTAATAAGTTTGTTATATGGAAATTTTTCTATTTGTTTATAAGTAATTTGAATCTATAAGTAAAAACTTTTATTTGAGTTGAAAGGAGTGATATGATTATAGTTTAGTTCGAATGTTTTTACATCACACTGTGGACTAATATAAATATACTCTCTCTCTTATTCCTTAGTTATTAAGACTTAGCTGTAAGTTATTTTAAGTCTGAATAAAAGAGTTAGTCTTAAGCCACATCTCGTTTGTTTCATTTCTCCTCCTAGCGCATACATAAAAAGTATCAGGATGATTATTGTCTTATAGAAAAACACTTAAGCTGTGCTACTGAATCGCCTGCAAGCCCAAAAAAAGCAGTAATTGACCAGAGTTCTTCTTTGTTTATTCTCGGCGCTGGTATCATTGTCTGAGCTTATAGCGGAGCCAAGGTAGATTTCGTTTTTAAAAATTCGAGAAGTCAAAAACGGGTTACTGATTTCTTTTTAGAAATTAAATGTTTTCACTATAATATAAAGTTAGGGTCTTAATTTTTGTTTTTACGGCCTGCTTGTCCCTACTAAAGCATATTTTAATATCTGTAAGAGTTGAAGTCCCTAAAGCTTTTAATAAAAGGATTTCGGTAATTGCTGTCTGGTAATACGAATTTTATTAAAAAAATCACTTGGTCAAAGATAAAGGTTCTCTTAAAAACTAACTATAAAACAGTTCCCATCAGATCAACCCAATTTTGCTAGAAATATCACTCTAGTGAGAATTTCTTACCCTTTATTTCTGGCATATCGACGGACACCCGCCGGGATAAATTAAATATCTCTTCACATTTTTATTTCTACTTACCATAAGAGTATGACTATGCTAAGCTTAATAATGTGGTGCGACAATGGAACCACAGCGGTGATAATGATAGTTTTACACTTTATTCCTTCCAGGGGTGGACCAATCACAATCACAATCACAACACAATTTCTGGATTTGAACGACACCATGCCATACATATGGTTCTCTGTGTAAGCAATACAAAAGGATAATTACATATCGTTGGCATTCCTGTTAAACATCAGAGTGATGAAGTGTATATGCATAGTTTACACCAAAAATTTTACTCCCCAAAAGTTCCTACCAGCATTTGATTATAGACCTCAAATTGCGACCATTGTGGATGACAATTGTTTAGCCAAAACGGTTTTCTAGCGGGGATTCTTTCTTCGGAACGAATTTAAGGTCACCTTGATCGAGAAGTGATGGAACCCTTGTTCGTGTTCACGTTTACACTTTGACATTTTGGTGTTGCTCGAACAAAAAAACGCCCACTTCCTTCTCATAAGAGAGAACGAAATATATTTTTTCAAAATTCTCTTTGTCTTTGACAAAGGACCTTCGATGTAAACTCTTTTCTTCTTCGATTCACATTCACACTTTGGTGTTGTTTTTTATTAATCCTAGTATTTGGTATTGTTCTGCTCAGATTTTGTCACCTTTGTGCCTATTGTCCTTTGAAGTAGGATCTTATTCTTTACTTCAGTTTGTTTACCGTTTTGTGTTGTTCCCACTTCGATTGGATTAAATTACTTGGGTGAATAGGTGAAGTGAGAAAATCAGCAGTAATACCTGATTTTATTAAAAAATGAAAATAAAAACAATTATCATTGCTGGGTGCCTTATATGCATGACTTCTTGGAAAATAAAGGGTGATTTTTTAAGAGCTTGAGAACTTTTTTAAAAAAAAAACGCATAAAATTTACAAAATCTCATCGATTCTTTATTTGAAACGTTAGATTGGTCCATGACATTTACTTTTTGAAGATAATTTCATTTAAATGTTGACCGCGGCTGCGTCTTAGGTGGTCCATTCGGAAAGTCCAATTTTGGGTAACTTTTTCGAGCATTTCGGCCGGAATAGCCCGAATTTCTTCGGAAATGTTGTCTTCCAAAGCTGGAATAGTTGCTGGCTTATTTGTGTAGACTTTAGACTTGACGTAGCCCCACAAAAAATAGTCTAAAGGCGTCAAATCGCATGATCTTGGTGGCCAACTTACCGGTCCATTCCTTGAGATGAATTGTTCTCCGAAGTTTTCCCTCAAAATGGCCATAGAATCGCGAGCTGTGTGGCATGTAGCGCCATCTTGTTGAAACCACATGTCAACCAAGTTCAGTTCTTCCATTTTTGGCAACAAAAAGTTTGTTAGCATTGAACGATAGCGATCGCCATTCACCGTAACGTTGCGTCCAACAGCATCTTTGAAAAAATACGGTCGAATGATTCCACCAGCGTACAAACCACACCAAACAGTGCATTTTTCGGGATGCATGGGCAGTTCTTGAACGGCTTCTGGTTGCTCTTCACTCCAAATGCGGCAATTTTGCTTATTTACGTAGCCATTCAACCAGAAATGAGCCTCATCGCTGAACAAAATTTGTCGATAAAAAAGCGGATTTTCTGCCAACTTTTCTAGGGCCCATTCACTGAAAATTCGACGTTGTGGCATCAGTAAGTCTATTCATGATGAAATGTCAAAGCATACTGAGCATCTTTCTCTTTGACACAATGTCTGAAATCCCGCGTGATCTGTCAAATACTAATGCATGAAAATCCTAACCTCAAAAAAATCACCCGTTATTATTTCACATGGGAAATTGTAGAAATTGATGAATGAAAACCAACTAAAATGAAGCTTAAGCAAGGCAGCAGCTAGAATATTGCACAGTACTAAAACACCTTCTAGTAGTCTCGACAGCTTATGTTCATGAAATTATAGGTGCCATTGAGGAATGTTGCGCTTCGTTACACATTTATTTGTCGTATTTGAATCTTTTTTGTTTTGGTAAATTTTCAAACTTTCAGAAGTCTCTATAGAAACCGCTGATTCCAGTCCTCGACTTCAAGAGTTTTGGCATTCGGGATGGCTTGGTCTTTAATCCGAAAAATCTTTCTCTACTGTAAATAGAACAGGAGACTGGCATTCGAAGATTCTCTTATTGGTTGGAGGATTGTTGTCCCAAATTCGCATGTTCTCGAACCAATTACGTATTTGATATGTTTTAATATTCTGGACTTAATTCGCGGAGCACACAGCACCAAATATATTTTTTGAAGAAGTTTCCTTCGAAAGTGTCTAATATCATTTCTCTCTTTCTAATTTCTTTAACAATCGATAACTGAGAGTAATTTTTCAACAAATTTGGCTTGCGTCAAGTTAATATCTACTCTGAGACATACCCCACCCTTATAGTTGGAGATATTTGCTGAAAATTATGGCTTTTGGTATTGAGATCAGCCTTGTTATTTGGTGCAGACCAAGTTTGAAGAAATCTCCTTGAAGACAACGTGTGCAATTTTAAAATAGCTACTTCGAACTTCGAAGACTAGAAATTCCTTGGTCTTTTCCAGGGTTTGTTTCAGTTTGAAGATTTGGTCTATGGTGAATCTCTCGTTTTGGTTGATGATGTTATTAACCATACCAAAACATAACTTCCATATTTAAAGACCTCAGCTGGTAAGCCATTAAATCCAGTTGCCCTTCTTAAGCCTGCACCTTCTATGTGTGGTGGTGAAAGAAGTTCTTTATTGACTGGAAGTGGGTTATCTTCTTGCTCTATTACTCGCCATACATCTAACAGTTGGAAACAAAAATAAATAAATTAGAGATCAACTGCTCGTAGAGATCCTTAACTTAGTGACTTACAAAACTCAACCATTCCTGTGTGCCTATTGTGGGCAGGAATGGAGAGGAGCAACAAATTTCTGTCGAGCCCGAACGGATAAAATGAAATCCACTGGTCATGACAAGATATGCTCTTAGAGGATTTTTCACTTTCTCCCAAGAGCCATTACCCCTAAAAACAGTGGCGCAAAATTTTAAACAGCCTTAGTACAGTATTAGTATGATACTACTTAACAATTTGCTAACTTTATAGTAGTTTACTAACTCATTCTTAATTTTAAACACTTTGTAACTAAAATCGTACTAAAAGAATTTTCTTAATAAATTGCTTCTGAACACACCTAAAACCATGACATTTCGTGTAAAAAAGTAAGTATACGAACCTTTTTTGATGTTTGCAAATGTCAAAAAGTCATATGAAGCTAGCACGATACTAAAATAAAATGCACGACTGGGTCGCACGAACTTGCTCTTATGTAAAAGACTAAGAATTTCAAAAAGTGAATGTTATTCCAGAAAAACTCTTCATAAGCATAAAATTCATTTTTAAAGGGGCTAAAAGAACTCCTTTTGTAGTTGGAGCGAAAAACAGGATAAAAATGTGATTCACGCAAATATTAGTTTATGCTAGAACAAACATTTTAAGTCATTGTAGTGGTTTCTTGAAAATAAGCTTTTATATACAATATTCTTAAAACATTTATAAGACAAAATTTTGGTACCCCAATTTAAAGTTTTTATTATTTTTCGAATAAAAATTAAATTTACAAACAAAAATATTGAGTCGTTTCTGAGATATCGAATTTTCCAAAAAAAAAATAAATTTTTTTTTCGAAAACTCAAAAATTAATTTTTTTAAAGTTTTGAAACGCAATGTTTTTCAAAGTTTTTAGAAGCTTCTCTATGAAAAATTTCATTAAGATCTGTTATGTGGATAATGAGAAATTCAAAATTCGAAAAAATGGTTCTATGGTAGGCACAAGCTGTACCTAATATCTTAATTTCAAATTTTTTGTTATTAAATTGAAGATCGTTAAATTTAATTGAAAGAAAAAAAAATTTATCAAAATTCTAGGAGCGCCGTTTTCGAGAAAAATACGATTTTTGAAAACCATTTTTTATTTTAAATTTTTTTAGCATTTGTATGGTAAGTACCTTTATTTTAAGGTAAAATAAAATTTTTTTCTCACATCTTGTAGATTATATTGAGAAACTTTTATTTATCAAGTTTAAAAAAAAATCTAGCATGGGGCTTTCCATGTATTGAGTTTTGAAAAAAAAAATTTTGAAGTTTTTTTTTTTTAAAATCCAAAACAATTTTTTTTTTAAATTTGAGTACTCAATACCATTTATGTTTTTGGAGAGCTTTAGTAAACAAAAAATGATCAAAATCGATTAAACCGTTTTTCAGAAAATCAAAAACAAAATAAATGGATCCATGGGGGGTACCCTTAATAACCATTTATCGGAAAATTTTTTTCAACCATTACCTAGCGGAAATTAAATGAAATTTTTTTATATTTTTATATTTAAAATCTCTCGAACAGTTTTTGAGAAAAATAAATATTTATAAAATTTCGAAAAAAAATCCTGTGGCAGGTCTTAAAAACAAAAGAAAAAAACGTGTGGTGGGGAAAAATTAAAAATGATATCTACCAAGTTTAAAGAAAATCGGTCGAGCCGTTTAGGCTGTAGTCGAACAGACAGAATTGCAAGACCCATTTTTTTAGTCTTCGCTATCATCGTAATGTCAACTTTGATCAAAATCTCGAGTTTGATTTTTTTTACGAATGCGTAAGTTGCCTTATAGTACCTATAAGTCGCAAGTAAAAATAAAGTAGGTATTCGATAATTTTAACTTTAATAAAAGGGAAGAGAAAGTATGATGCTATATTCGATTAAAATTTGCAAATTCGTTGTTTTAACCTAGTATCATACTAAAACAGCTTTAGCATCGTACTAATTCAATTAAAATTTTGCGCCAGTATTTTTGTTTTTATTTAAAGTCGCAGTATCAGAAGTGCTGCTTGAAATTATCAAATACTTATTCTCTGTGGTTCCGCAAACTAAGTTACTTTTGCTGATCCGAGGAGCCTGCGTTCCGGTTTGAAAACCAGAAGTCATTTCTATATTTTGAATCAGTATAGTCATTTGTTTTTTTTTATAAACCCTTCCATCTCGTTGAGCTGGGAGGCTGCGGACTCTTCATTTTTCGCTGGATTTTCTTATTCTTATATTTTCGTCTTTAATTTTACTTACATATAAGCTTCATGAATTTACGAAACCATTTTAAAAAATTAGATTTACCAAATTGATTTTAAATCCTAAAATAAATGAATGTTTTCGCCTAATGGAAAATAAAAACTGCCAAAGTCGGTATTTTGACAGATCTTAATGGAAAATGAATTGCTTTATTTTGCAAATGGAAAACCACACATCAGTTTCTCAATAAGAGTTTTCTATCTTTAAAATTGAATAAAACAGACCACAAGTCAGACATCATTACAATTATTTATTTATTTCAAAGGTCCGTGTATGCCATTTTCTATGAAATATAACATTATTCAAATATTGGCCGTAGCGTCACGTCGCGAAATCTCGGTAGCCAATTGACATATCGCCTCCGCCTGAGATAACCACTTTTGGAAATCGATCGTATCAAATTTCCATTGTAGCACAGACGCACGTTGTTCCGTCCTGTTGAAACCACAATGTCTTTGGTGTACTTATCATCTAATTAGGATAAAAACAAATGGTTATCAGCGACCGATAGCGCTGTTGAAGGTGATAGCCTGGCCAACGTCTTTCTCAGAGAAGTAAGCACAAGCCCAAAATCTACACCAACAGTGAAATTTGGGTCAACTTCCAACTGCTTGATAGCCCAGTTACGAGTAGCCATCGAACATACATACGTTGTTGTTTATGGTCGTTAACTCTGAGCTCCTGAGTCAGCTGAAGTTTTTATTGGTGTAGGCCCAAGTCATGAGGCAAAATTGGCCACAATATATGTATATACATTTATAATTTATTTATCTGTCTATAAGTACCAAAAATTTCTTAGACTTAAAAATAACTTCTTAACTAAATGTGTACATCAAAAATATTGAATAATATAAGATTAAGATAAAAGAAAATATGAATAAATTATTTGTTAATTAATATCACATTCTTTATTTTATTTTTAAAAACATTTCTAGAGCATTCGAAATCTTTTACACCGGTATATATTTATTAAAAAGCTTACATGCTCCTGTTACTGGTTCATTGGTACCGTAATTAGTCGAATGATATGGAATACAAAAAAGTTGAAATCCCTTGATCTTAAACAACGCGCCGGAGTGTATAGTTTAATCAGCAGATTCAGAGGAGGACAACCAATATGACCAGTTACAGAGATCAAAACGTAAATTCTCCTAGATTCAAGACTTTTTAAGTTGATAAAAACACATCGAAAAGTATTATCCCATTTACTTCTCAGAGCGAATACCTCGTTAACCGTTTTTGAATGTGTTTCTATTCTACTTGAAGTATTTTAATAGTATGATGGAGTCCAAATCACACAACGACGAAACTAACGAAAAGACACTTCAACGTGAAAAGACGTTTAAAATCCTTAGAATTCCTTATTAGAAATTCAAACCAAACATGGAGTTGCCTTTGGAGATCATTATCTCTATCTAGGCGCATTCTAAAATCTGATTTTATATCAAATAAAACTCCTAAATCCTTGTCATTACAAACTCTCACAAGCTTATTGCTTGAAGTTTTGTAACCACAAATAAAAGGGAAGGATAATCTTGAAGATGACAAAACACTACATTTACTTATATTCAAACATATCTCATTCAAATAACACCATTCAAATAATTTGTCTAAATCCTCTGGAAGTTAATCAGCAAGGGATTTTATTGTTTTTTTTAAATTTTAGCATCATCTGCAAAAATTTAACCTCATGGTCATGAATAAGAAATGTGTAGAGGGAGAGGCAAATCATTAAAAAATAACAATAACAGAAGTGGCCAAAGATGACTCCCTTGAGGAACACTTGAGTGGTTGAAATTTCTACAGATTTTTCAGAACCGATTTTTACATATTGAACACAGTTAGTCAGATAGTTCTTCAACCAGTTAAGTAATTGACCATGAAAACCAAAAAATTCAAGCTTTTTAAGAAATATTTTATGATTCACTCTATCAAATGTCTTCGAAAAGTCTGTACAAATTACATCTACCTAATTTCTTTTTTCAATACCTATAATATTAACACAGAAATTTGTAAATAAAGTGAGAAGGTGATATATATATTTTTTCACAGCTGCAAACATCCTTTTTATAACAAGAGATTCAAAAACTTTCGCATATATAACCTATAGTATTATCACGGAAAGTGATTTTGTGGTACCAAAGCTATCCTGATGGTGGCGCTGAAATACGCAATAGAGAGTAGGAAGTAGTAGCCCTTCCGAGAGGACTATTCGCGAGCACAAATTGGGCGAAATGTTGCATGAACATTGCATGTTCAACGCAATAACTGTCCATTTTTGATTTGGCAAGACAGACTGAATAGTTGACAGCGAATTTGACAGTTTGATGCAGCTTCTACTTCTACAATATTGCCGCAATCACCTGTCAAAATTTGGAAATCCCTATTGGAAAACCCTTTATTTGACAAAAACTAATTTTATGTCTCTCTAAAATTCCCGGCGACATGACACGGGGACGTTTGCAGTTAAAACCGAGGAATTAGAATTTAGGTTTTTTATTATATTAAGTTGACATTGGAAACAGGATAAAACATACAAACAAGTCAGCTCAAAACCCAATCAGAGTAAAATTACATTCTCATATAAAAGCGCTACCGTCTATCAGCCCTATTATTGTCGGCCCGTTTTTTCTTCTTTCACAATCATTTTGTGAATGAAACAGAAAAAAAAAACATCTCATTATTGCATTCTATTATTTCTGTTTCTATTTTGCTGTCGAAATGATCCTGAAACTTATTGAAGTTGTGCGCGCGAGTAATTGTTGCTAAATGCATTATTGCCAATAAAATGGCAAACAATAATAACGCAGTGTGTGATTGCCGGTGTGTGTTTGTTTGTGTGTATTATGCGAAATCCAATACAGAAGTGATATATGTACATACATACTTCAACAATTCCATAAATTACATCGAAAAGGATGATATGCGTATCGGATTCTTTTGTGTGCGTACACAACACTTTGTGTCTCTCATCTCACGTCAGTGTACATGTATGTCCGCATTGATTTTTCCTGAATCGATCCTTTCGTAACTATGGAAAATGGAATGGATATCACCGAGTAAGGATAAAAGGTATGAATGAATATTGACGGCGCGTTGTTGTTGTTGTCATTCCTTTTTTTTTGTAAGGATATATTGTCAGAGCAGATAGATGCATTTTCAACCTCATTCCCATTCATGCCCACCTGATTCGAACGTATCTATAGGTCGATAAGGATTCTTTTGCAGAGAGGAGGATGCATCATCGGCACCCGGGTCTTTTTGTATCTTTTTTTTTGTTTTGTATTGTAAGTGTGCAGCACCTTACAAAAAACCGGATATTCCAATTTTTTTTTTGCATTTTTGTTATTCATTGATTTTATTCGAAAAATCTTTGTTGGATCCTTTTGTTAGGAATCCATTGATCCTTTTGTTGGATTGAAGAATTTCACACGTCTTTTTTGTTCGAATTTTTCATTTTTCCACCTTCCTATTGGGACAATAAAATGAAAGGTGCGTGGTTTTAATTTGAGAGACCTTAATATATGTTTGTGAATGGAATGGAATAAATCAATGGAGTTTTATACATAAAGTAGAGATACGGATTTTTGGAAAATTGAAGGAGTTACGACAGAATTAATGGATTAAATATTTCGAGTATCCTTAAAGCTATGTTTTTTTCTGAATTAATCGTGTAAAAATATTAAATATTAACATAATGGTTAATATACCATCAGTAGTATCCCTTGGCATAAAAGATCTCTTGTTCGATTCTCAGCCACTGCAAAAAAAGTTTTTGAGGGGTGTACTCGTGTACTGCATCTTGCGAGGAATTATTGACAAATCCTCTAAGAGTATCTCTTGTCATGAAAAGTGCTGCTCAATAGTCATTCGGAATTGGCATAAAATAGTAGGTCCCCTCCATTCCTGGTAACACGCATACAGGAATGGTTGAGAGTTGTAAGTCACAGGTCCTGGGTTCTCTTCGAGCTGTTGCGTTACCAATATTAATTTAATAATGGCTAATAACCACGAAAACCTTACAAGTCTTAAAGGTAATATCCATAAATCTGAAGGAAATCGATAGTCCAGAGTGAAAATCTCTCAAAATTTTTAAAATTTAATTCAAATGGAGAACAAATTATTAATAAAATAACGCCAGCACATTCAATATTGCTACAACAGGTGTGTTTTCCTGGAAGCCTTAAGGGATTCAGGCGAGTTTGGGAATAAACAACGTCATCACAGAGATAAATATCATTCCTCCCACGAAACTCTTGCAAAACTCTTCACTAAAAAAAAGCTTATCCTCTTTTCTAGGAAATAAGATCCCTCATACCTATAGAGCGTTCTTATATCAAATGTTAATCATTACCAATTCAATATTCAATTCAAATGAAGAAAAACCTCAAAGTAAACCTAACCTATAAAAACGATTCAAAAAGGGCACTTTTTCTGAAAAAATCCATTCGGAATAAGCAGGGTCAGAGGCGGCGTAAGGCGTGGGCGGTGTGGGCCACCTCACAGCCGAAAATAAATTTGAAAAGTATGGAAAATCCAAAAGTACACGCCACAATGTTTTTCTTATAATAATTAGAATTAATTCTCAGCTTAAAGCCACTTTACACGATAATAGAAGTCATATGACCTGTCATCACATTTTCTGTATGATTTATCAAATGACCTGTCATTTCGAGTCAAGTCATACCGTTTTGGTTTATCTATGCTTTACACGTCTATGACTTCCTCTTTGATTTTCAGAGTACCAAAATCCAAAATAAATATAAAATATAAACTGAAATAAATTTTTGTCGTTATTCCATGATGGAGAACAAAAAGAAAGCAATGGCAGTGGTTTTATCAACAATGATAGCTGTATTAATTCAAAATTTTACGGTATATATGTTAATGAGATCTGAAATATTTAAAAAAAAAACGCATACATAGTTACCTTTTCAGAATTTTACCATATTTTGTATTCAAATGTCAACACTCCATTCACTGTTTCCCACGAAAACAACAAATCTCGTATGACTTCTCCAATGGAATTAGCTACAGTCCTAATGTCAAAAAAGTCATATGCTTTTTCGTTTGAGAAGTGATATGCGTTTAATGGGTGCGTTCAAACGATTTGATTTGTTTTTTTTGACAGGTCATATCATATGAGAAAGCATATGTAAAGTGGCTTTTAAATATATTCTAACATTCGGCGCACGAAATGAATGTCAATGAAATAATCGATATTTCTGATAAACTATTTATGTCGATTTTCCTTACACACTAGGGATTTCGATCCAGTGTCAAATTTTTTCTTGTGGTGTGCGTATTTCGTATACATGTAAATCCGTCTTCCAATACGGATTCGAAGAATTTGATCTTTGTCAAAAAATTCGATTTTTTTGGAGTGAAGGAACATAAAATCTGTCGAGAAATCGAAATCACACAGAAATTGATTTCTCATGTGTAAAGGAAATCGACATTATTATTATATGTTATATTAATTAAATGGAGATTCTCCTTTTTCAGTGTCAAAAATGACACTTTTTCATGAATTTTTTTTTTCATGGAAGGAATGATATAATCAATTCAAATTTGGTTACTTGTTTATTATCATATTAAGTATAAAAAATAATTTTTTCATCAAAAAATACAGGGCCGTTAAAAAACAATGCGCCCCGGAACGAGACCACCTCAAAAAAAAGTTGTTGGCCACTCTAGCTCCTGCAAAAATGATCGAAAATTAAAAAATCAAAGTTTTTTAAAATAAAAGAGTGTACTTGGAGTCTGGACCAAAATAATTGCCCAAAGTCAAAAATTAAAAAAATGGCGGACGATTGAATTTTAGTGTACGTTTTTTCCACTTTTTTTTCTCTTCTTCTTCTTAAGCCTGATTTTGGTCCAAACTTCAATAAATTTAATAAGCTTTAAAACAAAGAAAATTATGACGATCCGTCAAGTAGTTTTAAAGTAATCGTGGCCAACAGTTTGAAAGACGTGGTTTCAAGAAAAACGTGTTTAAAGTTTTTTTTTGAGTCATGGCTCATGTGTCGACACCTGGTGGGCCTATCTCTGCTTACCATGGTATGGATATATAGGCGCCAAATTCAAAAATATTTATGTAAAACATGCTACGCTCAAAATACCGCTAAATGTCAATTTTCGAGAAAAAAGGTAGGTCTCGTTTCTGTTCTATAAAATAAAAAAAAAATGCATTTTTGGTCGCCGAAAAAGGAGAACCTCCCCTTAATTAAAAAATCTTATCTCTGTCGTTTCTGATTATTCGTTTATATTTAAGCATTACTCTTGAACATTTGCGTACATTTTGTGACTGGATCAAAGAATATCGACAAACAGGATTCGAAAAGTGCTTGTCTGACGCTCGTCAATTTATTGAGAAAAGCAGTTATGATTTGCCAAAAGATTTTAAAAATAAAAGAGTAGCCAACAAAAAAAAGGATGTTTGATTATAAAGGTAGCGATCAACCTACAAAGTCTGCAATGAAACAGATTTTTTAATACCATGATTAATTCTGCGATAAGTAACATAGAATCGAGATTTATGTCTTTAAATCAACATTTTGAAAATTTTGCTTTTCTCTATGACTTAAACAAGTTAAAAAAATTCCAAAAGAGCAAATATTGAAAAACTGTCAGGATTTACACACAGTCCTGCAAGAAGGTGAGAGCAGTGACTTCCAACCTTATGAGTTGTATCAGGAGTTTTTGTTTAATGTTCCAAAGAAGTATGAGCATAAATTTAGGTTTGTTTCTTAATAAATAAAAAACTGTTGATTTAAGTGATTTTTTATTTTATATTGCCTTCTACTTGCACCATCAGAGGGCCTCGCGAAATGTAACTTGCCCACATTAAGTTTAGGTCCTGCGCCGCCACTGAGCAGGGTCCTCGAATTAGTCAACTTATTATCTATAGATTTTGCTTTTAGACCACCAGAAAATATTTCAAAGTTAGTTTTCAATCCAGAAAGCACTGTGATAGTGACGTATCGTTTCGAAAAACTGCAGCACAACTATCTTTTCTGATTGCTCAAAGATGGAATGTGGTTTTGGTTGACGAATGTTTTTTTTTTTTAGTCTCTAACACTGTATAGCTCTTTTCGGCTGCCCGAATTTGCTAGTGTCTTTCAAACTGAATTACTGGCAATAAGGAAATCATGCAAGTGGTTCAAAACAGGCGGCAGTTGTTTCGGCTATATAATCCTTAAAATTGAACCTGCAATTCCGGACTAAGCTTGCGAACCTGTTGAACGTTAAATTTGATGTCACTCTTATCTGAATTTTTGAGTCATAGTGTCATTGATGTGAATGAACGGTCTGATGAACTGGCCAGGGAAGAATCAGCCCTTCAAGGGTCATTTGGTGAAAGAGTCAACATTTCGTTCGTGGTTATTTAGGGCAATATTCACTCAAGTTTTTAACGAATCAAGCCCCAGGGGGAACAGTTTAACAAACTTTATTATATCTAGGAATATTTGGCCCACCTTTAATAAACCCCGAATAATTGATATGATACACAGGCCCAGGCAAGACATAGCAAGTATAGTTGCTACATATAGCGAATACTGACCAATAGGATACCATACAGCGAAGCTATACATTCCTCTTAACACTTATTGTTGTAACGGCGGCGGCGGGGACCAGCAGGAAAAGGACAGTAATTCATCTCATCTCGAAATGCCCTGTTCTGACCAAAATTAGAACGCAACCATAATCACTGACAATATACTGATGAACTTTCGGAAATAAAGACAAAGACTTGTCTCGTTTCGCAACGTGATGATATGGGTTTGAGACGAACTTCGTTTACTTCTGGACCGTGCTCTCTGTTTGATTTCTTTGACCGCGAGCTAGCAAACTAAGGGCTTTGACTGAGGTTTATGCATGGTACAGATTGGCCGGATGGTTGTTCCATTCGATAAGTTATCGCTTCAATTACCAGTCAACAAGCTGACTAGTTTGGCACGCTGTATAGATGATTTCGGATACGGGTGATGTTCAGGTAAAATGAGTGATCCGATTCCTGATGGATGGTTGTCCTAAGCAAACACGCTACTTACCACTAACATAAGACACATCAAAACCTATTTAATCAGTTTTTGAATGCAATCGACAGTGGACGATATGTCCAAAATCCCGCATATCATTTCTATCCACAAGTTTAAACCAGTAATGGTATCAAAATGGTGCACTACTTAAGCGATAATTTGGGTATACAAGTCTAACCTACCTAACTATAGGTACATTTCGATAATTATAACGATTCTTATAGGATACGATGTGGCAATATGATGGATTTATCGCTTTTGGATAAAACGATAAATCGCGATAGACTTAGCAAAGCTTAAAGATGAACTTGTCTTTGTAGAAAACAATGCACTTCATCGATCTAGACTCCTTCCGCTGCATTAGACATTCTTTCCTAACTGATATTTTGAGCAAAAAAACACGTGAGCACAAGCTTTGTTCCAAGTCCTCTTTATAATGGGTCTGAGGCTCTAACCCATGGCATTCTTGATTTTAAACTGTTACACCAACGGATCAAAAATTTACTGAGATAGACCCAATCTAATTCTATTATTTAGTCCTCCTAATCGATGCAGCAGAAAATGTGATATCAACTTAATGGATACCTGCACTCCGTCTCTTCAAACTCTAGGACAACTTTAAACTATAGATCACATGTGATTGACATGGCATGTTTTTCTGGAGATTGTAAGCTAATGAGTTGCAACCGATCTTGATACGATCTTGAGTAGAGTTGTAGTTGCCCCCTCAGAGCAAAACGGAGAATTTACGCTGAATTAGTTGAATTCTCTTAACATTGTGATAAGACGACCATATTCTAGCAGAGATCGTATAAAGGTTATATAGAGAGATTTATAAACAAAACCCCTTCGACCATTGCTTGACAAATCCAAGATTATACTTAGCCCTAGTCACTATATTTCTATAGTCTGATCTGAAGTTAAGCTCACTATTGCAGATAACTTCTAGAATCTTAATGATGGTTACTCTCGGAAAAATAGAACGAATACGTGTTTGATTGGCATTTGTCAACATTTAGTTCTAAATTGTTCTTTTGGAATCAAAAAGAAAAAGTTATCCTTTTGCCAAGGTAAAGAATCATTAGATGAAGAAATTACTGTAATAACTTTTATATTGCCGTATATGTAGATAGTTCTGAATTACGAATGTTTAATGACCGATTCAAAGTCGTTGACTGTCAGGATGAAAAGAAGTGGTCTCTGAAGGCCTCCTTGTGGGACGCCAGATTTCTTCAACGTGTAACGTGGTATTCCAGTATTTCGTAGTTTTACCAAGGAAGGTTTCTATACAGCGTATGCTTAAGTATCTAGTCCCCAGTATCATGAGAGTCTTAAGCAATATCTTAAGGCCCCTCTACATTAACGATGGTCCACTACGATGGACAAACGCGTGAATGTAAATGATGTCGGACAACTCTTAGATTGGTTCGATGGCCTGGGATGGCGTTAATGTCGGTTTTCCATAACGAACTATAATAAAAAAAAAAAACTTAGATGAAACAACATTAATTATTAGATGACAGAGCAGATCTGTCGAACGCTGGATACAAAGCGGTGCAAGTGTTGATATTTTTAACGACTTTTCCAGAAGCTTTATGGAGGATAAAGAATCAATTCTACACCTTTTCTATATATTCCCTGCGCTATCCCAAATAGTATAGTTTCCATTGGGACAATTTCTGCTACAATGATTCTAATGATACAATCTGACTGGTCATTTTGTAATAGACAAACAATGTTTGAGCCGAAAGATCAAAAATATCCTGACGTTTCCATACGAACTATTGATAACAAAGTGATAATTCTCTCCGTACGTTAACATGGTAGATATTTCTCACAACGTTATACTTACAAAAAAAAAACGACGAACAAATATTCATGAAGAATTTCATCAATTGCAAAACGAAAATAAAAAAACAAAAAATTACGCAAATAATTAAAAGTCTAGGCAATTAGTGCTGTGTTGTGGAGACTTCTCGAAATACTATGCTACAATTATTTTGTATATTTGGGTCGGAAAAAGTGTTCTGTAGAATGAAAAGTGTAAGCGAATTTTTCTCTGAAAGGATTTTTCTTCTCGTATCAGTCCTTGTATGTATATTTTGAAAAGTCTCCACTCTTTTTTGTTTGCATAGAATTGACAATTTTTGTTTGATTAGTTCAAAACTCTACAAAACAGTGATATCCTTGTTCTGTATGGGCTTAGGCATTTATCGCGATTTAAAATATGTACTTCTGTGTTCTTTTCCAAGACGTTCTAAACATTCAGATTCTGTCTCAAAAAATCATAAAGTCATCTTATAATTCGCATCTTTCAAACAAAATGATTATTCTACAAGAAAATTGTAAATCTTAATCTCGAATTTGTTAAAAATTGCTTCCCTCTACTATAACACGCACTTAAACTTCTCTCATGCGAATTCAGCCACAATACTTTTACTTAACCTTAACAAAATGAGGGCAGGCCAGAGCAGCAGCATGGCCAAAATATAAAAAGCCAGAGGGTATAATATCCCCACTATAAAAGAATACACATTATCCACCCCAAACAATACACGACTGAATGACTCCATATTCGCCCCATCATAGAAAACAAATCCGCAAACAAACAATCAAAATTGAGACATTAAACCGTAGAAACGATGCTCTTAATGGCATTATTATCCTTATTATTATTAAGTTGTAAGGATAGACTGGTGATGGTGGTGGTAATGGTAGTATGGAGTCGTGACACCCCCTTTTTCTGTTTGTGCTGGATTTTTCTCTCCCTTGTTTAATTCTTGGCATCACTCCCAGCGTTTATATAAAAATATTGTGGATTGGATACGTTTGTCGTTTTGTTTGTACGAAGGACAATCGCAATGTCACTATCGCGCATTGTTGACTTGTGTGCGGAAAGTGGAAGAGACCAATTTGAATTATCATAACAATCCACAAATGAGGGTAATAACTCAAAAAAAAAACCAAAGGACTTACACAAAAAATAGCCTATCCCATCGTATGGATGTGGCTATAAACGCGCGGCAGCTTTTGTATACATGAAATAATGTCCTTTTTATGGATTCTATCTCTGGTGGATAATGGCTGGCGTTTTCGTAAATAAAATAAGGTGGCCATATTTTTTAAAGATTCAAAATACTTTCTAATGACCTTTAGTCTAAAAAGTCTGGCGTTTTTCGTGGCGATTTTCGGTTCCGTTGACTATTGAGGACCTTGTCAATACGCAACATTTTTCAAAGTAAAATATTACTTTGACCTGTCAATAAGTATCAAAACTCACATGAAGCGATTCGCGCGATTCAACTTAATTATCATGTGTTTCTAATGTTTTCATACCAGAGAACCATAGATATGTGGAGCAACAACGATTTGCAAGACATTAGGTGTGTTTTTTTTGCAAGTCCATATAGAATTGTAAAAAAAAACGACATCGGGACTAAGCGCTTTACATGCAAATGCAACAACTACTTAAATCTATACAGAGTTAGCTAAGACCAGATAATTATCGAGAGTTAATCTAAGACCCGATAAAAATGGTGATGCCAAAATAGTATTATCTATCTATATGTTATCGATAATTTGCTCAGAGACGTCAAAAGTGAAGTTTTTGGATTGGTTGATGCTAGTCGTCAATAAGCTGACAAATGTCATAGCGTACACAGTGCTTCCAGCTATGTGGAAAAAAAGCTCCTAAATCCCGATGTCGTTTTTTTTACAATTCTATATGGACTTGCAAAACAAACACACCTATTAAGATTTCAGTCAGGCAAAAAATAAATCGCCTTGTGCGCTTTGTGTGATTTAAAATGGTACACCTTAGTTTGCTTTTTCAAAATGTCTCTTATAGAAATAATTATTTCAAAAATTCATAAGTAAAATATTTACCCCACACACAAGTCATTACGGGATTCGCGCGATTTAAAATCAATTTCGCGTTCCTCAAGATAACTGGATGATGTTAAGCAATCAATATACAAAAATGTATAAGCAAATTTAAGGCATGTATTAAATGACTCGCATGACGCGATTCAAGTCATTCGCCCAAAAGACTTCGACTCGCAGATGTAGAAAGGTTCAAATCTTGCATAACTGATTTATAAATCAGAGGAATATTTTTTTCGAAATAAAGTAAGTGAGGTCACCCTAATTTTAAGGTGCAGGATTCGAAGACATATCCAATATGATATTCTTAAGTAAATTCAACGGATGGGGGGTTCTTAGTTAATAAATTATGGACGATCCTTTTTAATGTGTGTCTCTGGTTTTTTTCTTTCTTTTCTCTCTTTCTCTATATCTGTTTTTACAGTCGTAGTAATAAAATTATAATATTTTCCGTTATGTAGCATTATGCGGTGACATTTTTATGAGATTTAGTTGGAAAATTGATTTTTCTTATAATTTTTTCGTATCATCTATTTGGCATGCGACAAGACTCATATAGTCATATTCACGCTTTTATACATTTATTCACAGCCGGAAAGGACTAATTGCCCATATCCTTGAGAGCATATGCGCCCTCCTTTCCTTGGATAATAATTGATGGTATTTGTGCGCGACTATGAATATATATTATATAGTCAGAGTTTTATTAAATGTAAACATTTTGTCAGCTCATCCATAAGGTTGAACTGTGTGAGCTGGATGCTGGAGCTCGTGAAGTGTTTTGTCATGTACTCTTTCTGCGAATAAGAGGGTGGTTAAATAAATATTTATATAAGTATATGTATATTGAATTGCTATTTTTGGAAAATATAAAGTGAAATAGTGGAAGTAATAATTTTGTTGAAAATGATGGAAAGATAGTTAAAGAAATTTAAATCTATACGTTCCACAACTTGTGCAATAGGAACTATTAACTCGCAAAAGGACTATTCACATGGGAGCGACCAACGACCGACATATGTATAAAAGATCAAATCGGATTTAAAAAATTCACAAGTCTAAATTCTTTACAAAAACTAGACAAAATTGTACAAAACTTATTGAAATTAAAATAAAGATATTAAAATTTGCGTTTTAATTGCTTAAGTAAGATGAATTTCAGAAAATAAATTGGTTGTCACGAATTGCAATCTGATTGCTATGAACTGTCAAACCCTAATCATGGTCCACATACCATCTACACTGCAACGAGTGAATTGTTCGTGAGCGACTCACCTCAAAATCATTCTTGTTTTTTTTGGCTTTGTTTTTTTTTTTCAATGGTTATTCATTATGAATTATGAATATGATTTGCATGAGAACACTAATGACAATGGACTTCGAGTCTTAGAATTGGCAGCATCGAAAAACATGGTCGTTGCGAGTACCAGGTTCCCGCGTAAAGATATCTACAAAGCCACCTGGGTATCACCTGATGGAGTCACTCGTAACCAAATAGACCACGTGTTGATAGATCGTCGCCACTACTCGAACTTGATGACGGTACGAACGTACCGAGGTGCCAATATCGACTCGGATCACTATCTTGTTGGTATGGTTTTCCGAGGGCGGATTGCCTTGCGAAGACGCATTGCATCCGCCGATCAGGTTCGAATCAACACGGCTGCCCTGCGCAATGAAAACACCAGTAACACCTTTGGTAATGCGTTAGGACTCGCCCTAGAATCACTTGATTTAGGGAGAGTAAGTCCTGGAGCCAGTATGCTGGGCGTAAATGAAAAGTGGACACGTCTTAAAAATACTGTCATTAGTACTGCCAACTCCATCTTAGGCAGCAGTCGTAAAAATCGGAACGACTGGTTTGATGATGAATGCAAGCTAGCGACTGAACGTAAGAATGTTGCGTACCGAGCAATGCAACAATCTCATAGAACGCGGGCACGCGAAGAGGAATATAAAGAGCTCAGAAGAACAGAAAAACGGCTTCACAGACAAAAGAAATCAGCCTGGGAGAAGAACCTAATCTGTGAAATAGAAAACAGCCGAGAGCGAGGTCCGCACCAGGCGCGGAAGTTCTACCAATCCGTCCGAAACATGACGCAGTACACACCACGCTGCACATACTGCAAGGACGGAGAGGGAAATCTGATCACCGATCCTGAAAGCATACTGGAGCGATGGGAAGTGTACTTCAATGAATTGCTAAATGGTCAGCTCACTGCAGAAGTAGTGGACTTCAAGAAGAATACCCTATGTTGCCGCCACCAAGCATAGAAGAGGTTGAGAAGGCTATAGGCCGGCTTAATCAGAACAAATCCCCGGGAGCCGATGGCATACCAGCCGAATTATTTCATCACGGCGGGCCAGCCTTACGTCAAGCAATTCATGACATTATAGTGCACGTATGGGAGCAGGAAGAAATGCCAGAAGACTGGCGAAAAGGCATAATATGCCCCATACATAAGAAGGGAGATGTCACAACGTGCAGCAATTATAGAGGTATCACGTTGTTGAGTACCGCCTATAAGATACTCTCCTCTATCCTACAAGACCGGATAACCCCATACGCTAAAACCGTCATCGGACAATATCAGTGTGGTTTCATTCCAGGCAAATCAACAACTGATCAGATCTTTACCCTTAGGCAGGCGATGGAAAAATGTCTAGAATTTAACATCCCAACATACCATCTGTTTATAGACTTTAAGGCCGCCTATGATAGCATAGCCAGGGTAGAACTTTACAAAGCCATGAGAGAATTCGGCATCCCAAATAAATTGACACGACTATGTAGGTTGACCATGACCAACGTAACAAGCCAAGTAAAAATAGCCGGATTGCTATCCAGACCAATCAACATCTTTAATGGACTCCGACAAGGGGACGGTTTGGCCTGCCTCCTCTTCAACCTGGCGTTGGAGAAAGCAATCCGTGACTCTGGCACGGCAACAAGAGGGACCATCGTCAACAGGTCCAGTCAGTTACTAGCTTACGCAGACGACATTGACATCATCGGAAGAACCGAACAAGCTGTACACGATTCCTTCATCCAGATTGAGCAGGCGGCACTAAATCTGGGGCTGCACATTAGTGAAGGTAAAACAAAGTACATGGTGGCGTCGAATGCGAGAGGAACAGTTGGTCAAACAATCAAGGTTGCGGAGCACGAATTTGAAGTGGTGCAATCCTTTAAATACCTTGGGTCAATAGTAGCAGCCGATAACAATATAGAAGAAGAAATACGCGGGCGGCTTCTCAAATCCAACAGGCCTACTATAGTCTGTCAAAGCTCTTCAAATCCAGAAATCTCACCATAACTTCAAAACTGCTGCTGTATAGGACCATGGTCCTGCCAGTACTCACATATGGATCCGAGACTTGGGTGCTTAGCAAAAGGCACTCCGACCTCTTAGCTGCGTTCGAGAGAAAAGTCTTAAGGAGAATTGTTGGCCCCGTATGTGAGGAAGGACGATTCCGGAGACGGTACAATCATGAACTGTACGCAATCTACCTTGAAGCAGATATCGTGACAAAAATTAAGCTCGGTAGACTCCGGTGGGCAGGGCACCTAGCTCGCATGAGCGAAGAGGAACCTGCTCGGAAAGTTCTTTGTGGTACATTCTATGGTAGACGACAGCGTGGTAGACCATGCTTGCGCTGGAGAGATGGCGTAGACCAGGACGCCCGAAGCCTTGGGGTGCGCAACTGGATGGCGTCGGCTAGAGACCGGGATAGGTGGAGAGACTTGTTGAAAGAGGCCAGGACCGGAACCCGGTTGTCGAGCCGATGATGATGATGATTCATTATGAATAATGAACGGATTTTCGTTTATTTGTCGGCCGTTTGTCGCTGAATAATCATTAAGTGTAAATTTTGTACTTTCTTATTCGCCATAGGTAGCCACTGTTGTGGAATTTATTAACGTTTTTTGTGTGCTCCAATAACCCACTTGAGTCTTTTGGATAGAATCCAAAAAAGAGCTTTAAAATTGATAGTTGATAGGACTATAAGAGAAACATTTGAATCTCTCGAGCACCGCCGCAATGTTTCTTGTCTTTCATTATATTACCGTTATTTTTATAAACATTTTGTTCTAGTGAAATAGCCAGTTGCATTCCTCCCCTTAAACAATTTAACCGTAACACTCGCGCTTCGGGGAATGCTCATCAGTTTACCCTAGAGCCCAACTTCGGACGTACTGTTAAATTCAGAGATTCATTCCTTAGCCGCACTACACGAATGTAGAATGCCTTACCCGACTCTATATTTCCCTCCCATTGTGATATTCAGACATTCAAAACCAATGTGCATCGGTTTCTCCTTTTAAATCCCCTCCCACTTTCCTAAACGCTCGCACTGTGATCAATCATTTTAAGGGTAGTCAAAAATCCCTTTATAGTGCGCGCAAAATATAAAAAAAAAATTATTAATTTTAAGCATGAACCTGCTCTTGACCTTCCAACCTAACGTGGTTAAAACTACATTTTCACCAAAAGATAATCCGAGATTTAAGGTAAACAAATAATGGCGAATAGCGCAAAATCATATTGTCATTAAACCAATTTTTTGCATGAAATCTGAAAGGCAAATTTATTGGAACTGTCCTAAAAAGTACAGGTACGAAATTTAATCAAAATCGTTAAATCCGTTCAAAAGAAATTTAAAACCAAAACGCATGGGAGCTATCCGTTCTAAGTTAAAGATTTTAGTATTGTGCAACAGTCTGAATTTTGTCAGGGTTACTCCCTTTTGCGAGGAACTGATAAACCCTCCAAGAGAATCTCTTGTCATGAAATCATGTAAACGTCCTGGGTGGCCTGGTTATCGAAATATGGTGAATATAGTCAGTCAAAGTTTACTGATTTTCGACTCCCAACGTCCCAACTGCCTAACTATGTCTTTGTGTGATTATATTTCCAAAACTACGCTATGTAAGAGGTTGCGGTTTTCAAAATCCCTAGCTAACTTTTTAAGAGCTATTCACGAGTGAAAACCTGAAGGTTATGCGAGGTCTGGTTATCGAAATATGGCCATCCAAAGTGATTTTAGTAAAAATTTACCCAAATCTAAAAAAGTCATCGGATGCGGATAGAGATATTTTTGAAACCAAGGCTCATAAGGGGTTGCAGTTTCCAATACTGAATAGAGAATGAAAATACCTTTCCATGGATGTGCCAATCTTTGCAAATTTCAAAAACAAAGTTTTTATAAATTTTTGAGAAAATCATGTCTACAAAAATCGTTATTTTTCAAAGTTCGCCAAACCCATCGAGATTTATAAAACTTTGAGTCATTTTATTTTCTGAGCTAATAACTATGAGGAGAACTGCTTTGTTTTACATCACATGCAAATAGAGCAAATAGAGCTCATGCTGAACCAAGCGTGACCGGAGCATTTCGACAAATTCAATTAAAATAATTGAATCCTGCACTGTCATTGTAAGTTTAATGTTTTTAATAAACTGTCAGCTTTGTTTGTAAAATTGGTGTTTTGAAGAATTTTGTTTTGTTTTAATTAATTTCTGATTAATATAAAATGAAACAAAAACAAGTTATCCGCACCAAACTTTATGTTTCATCTGCTCAAAATGAAATTGTAAGTTGAGCTCTGAGAGCGCTCCGAGTTAAAAAAAGTAACAAAGTAATTTTTTTGACAGGTCAATGTTCTGATGTTTCAGCCCTTTTATAGTTCCTATCAAATTCAACAGAGCTACAAACTTCCTCTACACCATTAAACTGGCATCAATAATTGAGATTTGGTACAGTTTTTCCGTAAAAATTGCAATTTTAACTATTGCTTCACTATTACGTTGTGAAGAAGTTACTTAACATAACTTTTACTTAATTTTTGTTTTATTACTTTAATTTGTTCATACGATATATAAAAACATATGCACGAAAGATGAAATATAAGGACATTTCCATGCATGGTTTAAAGTAAGAAAATGAAACTGAATCAGCTACACATTTGCAATTAAAGCTCTTTAATTATTGCGATTTGCTCAATTATATTTTCCAATTTTATAATTTCATATCGTAATTAAATATATTGAGTTGGTAATTCGAAATCTTACCTTACGATGTAACATGCTTTATATTTCAGGTTTGTGCCCTTGCTATTTTACGAATTTTAAAATGTTTCAAATGCAATGACCAACATACAAAACCTATCGAAAAGCAAAGATGTGACCCACTTCGTTAAGCTAATTTCCAAACCAAATTTTCAGTGTATAGGGTGGTTTAATCTTAATCATTCAGAGAATTCATTTTAATATTTTGATTTTAATCTAAAGTACAAACTCTGCGTTTAATAATAATGGCGCCAAATTTTAAACAGTTTAGTTTTAAGGTATTAGTATGATACTACTTAACAGTTTGCTTACTTTTAAGCAGAATTCAAACTCTGTTAATTCTACACATTATCAGCCGTATTTATTAGAATTCGCTAAACGCGTGAATAGTTATGCAATGCATAAGGACTTATTCATCCACTATGCAAATTCATATTTATAAAACATTTGCCTACGCTGCATAGTTATAATGAGCTTGTGTCAAATAAAGTACCAAAAAGTAAGAATCTATTACATTTAGCCTTCATAACACTCAGCTGTTTGTCAAAAAACAAAAAAAAAAAAACATTTTGTCTGTCTATCGAATTTAATAAACAAAAACGAAACTACCAAAAGCTAACAGAATTCGAACAATTAACTTTGATTCATCAGATAAAGTATGTTATTATCCCTAGCACAATACTGGAAATCAAATTGTTATTCGTTTCATCCTAGCTGGAATACTCCTCAGACAAGTTCTTGAGGATAAAATTCAATAATACAAAATAAAAATTACAATACTAACACACCGGATGAAGAAGGATGCGTGGAGAGAGATCACCAACAAGTTTATTTATCTATTTAATTCTAAACAATTTTCAACTCAATTTCTTTTTAATATATTAGTATAACATATTTGTTTCAATAAATAAAAATAACACAAAGTTTTAGTTTCAATATCAAGTCAAAGGCATTTTATTTTGTTAATAATCTTTATAATTCAATGTGATGTCAAAGTGAATGTGACAGTTCAATACTAAAATGTCCTTATTATGTAGGCACTATTCAACCTCCAAACGCGTTTAGCTTATAATGCCTCTATTCAACGTCACATAAGTTTTATAAATAACGATTTTGCGCTTAGAGGCATTATAAGGGTTGCATAGCCTTATGTACTCACTATAATGAGTTTATAAATATGGCTGTATGTATTTTAATAAATTGCTTGTCTACACACCTAAAGTAATGACAGTTCATGGAAAAAAAACTAAATAAACAGACCAGTTTTGATGTTTTTAAATGTCAAAGAATCATATGAAGTTAGCACGATACTAACAAAATAAAATAGGTATTCGATGATTTTAATTGTAATAAAAGGTTAGAGAAAGTATTCTATATTCGAATAAAATAAGCAAAACCGTAAATTTAACCAAGTTTCATACAAACAACTTTAACATCTTACTAATTCAACTAAATTGACCAGCTTTGCCTGCAAAAGGTGATTCTTTTGATGTAATTTTGCATACCTCCATCGAATGGCGAAATGGTAATGCGGTACGGTGAAATGATACGAGCGGCCAATTGAAGTCTCTATTTCTAGAAATCATTCACCCCGAAAAAGTAAACGTCGCTGACATCTATAGAATCAATTTCAACAAAAAAAGTCGTGTCAACATCACTGCAGAACGCAGTCCAATATTACTGAAACGTTCAGATAAGTATCATTTTTGAATGACACCGGCAACCTAAAACCTAAGAATGTTCTTGAAAGTTTTTATGCGTATTGTTATTTAAATTTTATAGTCGGTTATATATTAAATAAAACAAAACGATGTTTTAAATGATAAAAGAAAGGCTTAAATAAAAAAAATATAGGTACATCGTACTAAATTAACAGAAAAAAATTGAAAAACATTTTCGAGAAAAATAAGATTTTCCTAAAGGCTTTTTTAACATTTGTATAATAGGTGCCAGAAATTCTGAATAGAAGAACAAGTTTTTTTTTTTAATATTATATAAAGTGCTAAAAACGGATAGGTTCCAAGTTTTAAGAAAGTAGACTACCTATAGGATTTTTGAAAAATTAGAATTTTGAGAACAGATGTTTTTTTTTTGACATAATGGTACTTAAACTTATTTATTTTATTAATTTTTTTTGCAAAGAAAATATTTTCTTGAATCTCAAAAAATTAAATGCACGACTTTAAACTCTTGTTGAGAGTTGACAGATAAAAATAGAATGCATGTGATTTTTAAGCAATATAAATTTTTGCAAGAACAACAATTATTAGTCCTTGTAGCGGTTTCTTAAAAACAATAAGCTTTTATATACAAAATGTTTAAATCATTTTTAAGAAAATATATTGGTGCGCCAACATAAGACTTAAGTCTTTATTATCGTACGAATACAAATTACATTTCCCAAACAAATATTGACCTGTTTTCTTAAGATACGAGTATTGAATTTTCAAAAATTATTTTTTTTAAATGTTTGATTAAATGATTTAAGAAGCTTCCCTATAAAAAATGTAACTATGCCGATAGTGAGAAATTCGAAAAACTGGTTCTATGGTGGGCACAGTCAGTAATATCTTATTTTAATTTTTTTATTGAACTATGCATCGTAAGAATTAGTCAAAAAAAAAATTATCAAAATTCTAGGTGCCATTTTCGAGAAAAATATGATTTTCAAAAACCATTTTTTGGTATTTGCATGGTTAGTACCTTTATTTTTGGGTAAAATAATTTTTTTCTCTGATCTTGTAGATTGTATTATATAAGAAACTTTAAGAAAACTCTCTTTTTCCCGAATCAGATACTTAATTCTATATTAGTAGTTAGTGAAACCAAAATGTGTCTATGCAGGATCTTATTTAAACTTAAAGATAGTATTGCTTTAAAAAAAACCAAAAATATATTGTTGATTCTAAAAAACTTAACTTTTTTCATTTTTTTTTAAATATGTTTTAGAATAAAAAGTTCAATAGATTTTGAAAATTCGAATTTGTCTTCAAAGGAATCACAAACAAATAGGTTGTACCAAATTTGAAGCAAATCAATTTAAGATCTAGCTCAATGTGTATTGGACATAGACGTACAGACCCAGGAACAGTATGACGAACATCAACTTGTTAGACTTTTCCATAAATGGAAATTATCAATTTGATTACTTGGAATATTTTTTCAACATGAAATCCAATATACATGCTTCTTAATGCAGATAAATAAAAAGAAAACAATTCGTAGATTAATTTCTAAAAAAAATATGTCAAGTCTTTATTATCATTTGCTTTAAGATCAAGTATTTCTAACCCCGTTTCCATGTACTCTATTAGACACTCACAAAAGAATCATTCATCTTGTAGAACATTGTTTTCCCTCGATGAAAACGCAGCTTTAAGACTTATAGATTTATCCGATTCTAACCCTGAAACTAGTTGCATTCAATGACTTTCTAATTTCACTATACAAATCCGGAGATGCAACTCCATCTCCAAAATGATAATCTAATTCCAGATTTCTACTAATTCTAACAAACGGTCCAAATTCATTGCTCATTCTTGGCCATGATCTCTGATCGGGATTCTCTGAGATAGCAAAATTCGTCCACATTTCTACCATTAAATGGGATACGCTTCGATCTACGCTATTCAAACGGCTAACTTCTTCTGGGTATGGGAACAAGTAAATATTTTCATCGCTAAGATTAGCATCCAATTCGTAGGGGAAATGAGTTCGCTTCTTTGGGAATCTGTGATATTGGCCACGATAATCAAAGCTGTACAAAAAAGTTGCATTACTACGCCATGATGATTTTATTGATTCCATTAAGGGAGCTTTATAGAGGATGAGGTTGGTTAACTAAAGAAAAGAAAAAGACTTGAATAATGGTCAGGTATTTGAGATAAGACAATCAAATCACCTCCAATAGTCCACTGGCCAAATCGGCCAAAACTGGATTTTGAATATTCTCAGGAGTGAATATGTATTCCAAAGCCCAGTTTCTCCAAGTCGAATAGTGTCTCGGTAGAGTGGTGTATTTGAGAACTACATTGATGTAATCAGTTATGTTTCGGCTGTTCAAACGGAATAGTTCATCGTATTTTCCTGAAATGATATTTGTTTTGATATACTGATTGACAATGATGAGTCCAAAAATAGGCTTAAACTGACCAAACTTTATGGGCCTATTATACCTACTTGTTAGAGTAAAAGCTCCGGCATCCTTGGTCAATCCAGCGACAATGGGAACCTTCAAGGAATTCACCATCAAAGCCGGATGCATTGAAATGTAACCATGTTTGTCTCCAACAGCAAGCTTGGAGCCTCCATATGAGTACAATCCACGGTCTTCATTGTGGTTCTGCAAAATTCAATTGTCAGATTTATATATTTCTTCATTTAAAAAAAAAAAAAAAACCGACTTAAACATACACAATGATTTACAAAAGCAGTAAGAAGTTGTGAAGTGTTCAACTGTCCCAAACAATGGTTTAGATCAAATGGTGAATGAATACTGTTAAAGGGACAACGGGCTTCTCTTCCAATAGCTCGGGCGGTTGCGAGTGGATCCTCATCTATAAAAAGCGGATTTAGAGCTGTTCCTGATTGCAGGATCAATCGATTGAAGCCATGAGAGTTAACCTAAAAATTAAAAGTCAAAACCGCTTCTTCACCGAAAGTTTTTCAAAAAAAAAAACTAATCTTTAACTCACCCTTTCACTAATACCCATAGCATGAACTAATGTAGCCCCGCCTGATTGTCCAAACAACGTTACGCTACTTGGATTGCCACCAAAAGCTACGATATTCTCCTGAACCCACTTGATTGCCAACTCAAGATCCGACAGGGCAATATTTCCAGGAATGTCATCAGTTTGAGTTGAAACAAAGCCAAACGGTGCCAAACGATAGTTCACCGAAACCAATACAACATCCTTTTCGAGTAGATACTCAGGTTTGGCTTCTTCGGCGCTGCCATCGAACAACATCTCTCCATGAACATATATCATTACCGGAAGTGAAGAATAGACCTGAAAAATATAATCCTTCATCTAGCTGGCCAATGCAAAAAATAAGTCGATTCCCTTACATTTGGAGTGAAGACCGATAGAGTCAGACAGTCATCGACATTGATGCCCTGTCGTTCGGCTTGTTCAACTTTTAGTAAATCCGTGAATGATGGACATGCAGTTGGTTCAGTTGTGGCTTCTATGATTGCATTTGAGACTGGAGCCGATCGAGCTGCCTGATGAAAATCACCGAGGAAGGAAAAAAAGGTTAGCAACGTTTTGAGGGATAGAACTTTCTAAAATTCACTTGAAATCTTTCCAATCCTCTGCCGACACTTCCGTATTTGAGCCCCAAAAATGCCTTGAAATTTTTCCCCGTCCAAGCGGAACGAATTTCCTTGCCTCGAACATAGCCTCCTGCCATTGGCAGAGCCACTACATCTGGATCATTGTAATTCGGCAATGGTGGTGGACGATAGTAATTCGGAACGTAGTTCCTCACTACAGATGGGTCTAGTACATTCAAATTGGGTCTATAACCGTAAGGATCTGGTGTAGAAGCAGAGGTTTCAACTTCATCATATTCGTATTCTTCTCCGTATAGGCCTTCCTCTGCGAAAGAAAACGAAACAAAGACGAAGGAAAAAACTAAAACCGTAACAACGGAACGTGAGAGTAAAAACATCTTAATCCGACGGATATATTTTCTCAACTGATTTCTGTGAGTCTTCAACCAACAGCTCTAGATCACACCGAAAAGTCATATCGTAGGCAAATTCATTCTAGGGTTATCATTGTTCGAGTTGTATATACTTAGTACGAAATCAAAAGTTAACAAGAGATAATGAGTAGGCATGTAGGCACCTAAGCCGTCCCGGTTTCGAAATTGATAACATATTAGCTAGAGAATCCAATACTACGAGTACATCATGAGTACGGACCCAACGGCGCTATGGGTTACTATCAAGTTTTTTCTCTGATGGAATAATGATTTATTCGATATTTTTAAAAAGGTCAGCTACACATATAGTGCACATTGAAGATTTCGAAAGTAACTAGGTATTGTTTATAGATTTTTGAGCGCAATTTTTAACACTGCCTCTGATAAACATCGAATCCAATATTAAAGTTTGGCGAAAATAGTTCTTGGAATGCAATACTTTGGAAGATTTTGAAGAGCCACAGCCACTTTAGATATATTCGAGACAAAACGGGTTGAAAATCTAGTATACGACGAAAATTGTTCAAATCTAAAATATGATACCTAGATCCAAAATTATGTGCATAAGAATGCAAATGGGTGATTAAAAGCATTATATAAATTTTAAAGCATTTGGTGAAACCATTCGGTGAAACCCATATTTAGGTTTAATGGTCTTTTAAATATTTAAAAGCCTTTTATGAAATCAAACATTATAAAAATTTTCTGTATAAGCACATGAAAAATTTAAAAGTCTAAATCAATAACCTAAGTAGTTTGAGCTTAAGAAAATGCCACAAGAAGAACAAGACATTTTAAGCCGTTAAAAGATGTTTTTTTTTAAATAAAATTTTATGTAGGTACATATAAACTTTTTAAAACATTTTTAAGAAACAATTTTGTACATTGACACATTTTGGAAAGGATTTTCAAAAATGATTCAATATTTTTTTGAATTTTGTACTTTTACTTTTTTTTTAAGTTTTAATATTTTTTTAAAATTTCTAGAAGCTTCTGTATTGCAAATTTCATTCAAATCCGTTTGGCACAGAATGAGAAAGTCCATAAATTGAAGATAAATCGCAAAAATTACGCGATAGTAAAAAATCTATTTAAGCTCCGAAAGACGGCTTTCGAGAAAAGTTAAATTTTCGAAATAGTTGTTTTAACATTATTTGTATAGCAAAGTATATATATTAGACTGGGCCAAAAAAATTGACTATTTTTTTTTTGAAAAATATATCGAGAATATCATTCAGAATGACAAAAAAAAATTTTCGTAAAAGTTTGAGCCCTTAATATCAATTTTAAGAGGGCTATCATCGCTAATTTTGATTTTTAGTCATAATTTCATGTTTTGCGTCAGAACTGACAAAACATTGAAGTAAAAAAAAATTCTTTTTGACTTACTTTTATATAAAATTAAATTCCCTACAAAAAAGGTCTAATTGAAAATTTTCGTCAGACAAGCCGTTTTTGAGTAATTAAGCTTAATAAATTGTTATTTTTCGTTAGTTACAAAATTCCAAATTAAAAAAGTAAAATCGAAGAAAAATAACAATTTATTAAGCTTAATTACTCAAAAACGGCTTGTCTGACGAAAATTTTCAATATATATCATTAAAAAACTTTTGGGTTTCAAGTTTTAAGTTCTAAACCGAGCATGTATTTTTCGAAATATTGGAAATTTGAATGTACAATAGTATTTAAATTATTTCAACACAAACCATTTAATCAAAATCGATTGTACCATTCTTGAGAAAATCGGAAACAAAGGAAGGGTTCTATGAGTTTGCTAACAATACTCGCCGAACCATATTCGTAAGCTTGCTTTTACTAAATAAAATGTTTCGATTTGTTTTTTTTTTTAAATCTGGAACAGTTGTAAAAATAAAATGCACGACTGGGTCGCACGAACCTGCTCCTATGTAATAGACTAGGAATTTTAAAAACGAATGTTATAAGAGAAAACTGTTCATAAGGACAAAATTAATTTTTTTAAATTCTCTTATTACTAAGAGAGAAAAACAGAATACTATGTAAATATGAATTTAAGCAAGAACAAAAATTAAAAGTCGTTGTAGTGGTTTCTTAAAAAAATAAGCTTTAATGTACAAAATTTTTAAAAGATTTTTAAGAAAAAAATTTGGTACGCCATTAAGTTTTTATTATGGTTCGAATAAAAATTAAATTTCCAAAATAAATATAGAGGCGTTTTTGAAATATCGAATTTTCCAAAAAAAAAACAATTTTTTTTTCAAAAAATCATAAAATACTTTTTTTTAAGTTTTGAAATGCAATGTTTTTTAAACTTTTTAGAAGCATCTCTATAAGAAAATTTCATTAAAATACAAGCTGTAATATCTTAATTTCAATTTTTTTTTATTAAATTAAAGATCGTTAAAATTAATTTAAAGACAAAAATTTTTATCAACATTCTAGACGCCGCACCGTTTTCGAGAAAAATACGATTTTTGAAAACAATTTTTAACATTTGTATGATGAGTACCTTAATTTTTAGGTAGAATAATTTTTTTTCTCACATCTTGTAGACTATATTGAGAAATTATTTTTTATCGAGTTTAAAAAAAAAAATCTAGTATGGGGTTTTCGAAATATTGAGTTTTTTTTTTTAAATTCAAACAAATTTTTTTTGAAAATATGAATACACAATTCTATTCAAGTTTTTGCTCAGCTTTAGCAAAAAAAATTATCAAAATCGGTTGTACCGTTTTTGAGAAAATCGAAAACAAAAAAAAGGTTCCTTGGGGGTACAACAATAACCATTTTTCGGAAATTTTTTTAACCATTACCTAGTTTTAACTAAATAAAAATTTTTTGTATTTTTATTTTTTAAATCTGTGGAACAATTTTGAGAAAAAAAAAATATTTATAAAATTTCGAAAAAAAATCGTATGGTAGGTACCGTTATTTTTGGTCTTAAAATAAAAAGAAAAAAACGTGTTGGGGAAAAAAATTAAAAATGATATCTACCAAGTTTAAAGAAAATCGGCCGATTCGTTTAGGATGTAGTCGACCCGACAGAGAGACCGAAAGATAGACAGAATTGCGAGACCCACTTTTTTGGTCTTCGCTATCATCGTAATGTCAACTTTGATCAAAATCTCGAGTTCGATTTTTTTTACGAATGCATAACTTGCCTTATAGTATCTATTAGTCGCAAGTAAAAATGTTATGGTAAGTATATTATTAAAATGCCCGACAATATCACAGACAGTCAAGCGGCTAATAAAGCTATTAATTCCGGGCGGATGAGCTGGCCAGGCTCATCCTTGCCTTATAACTCACTTGCGGAAAGAGTCAACATTCCGCTCGAACTTATGAAGGGCAAAATTCCATTTTTCAAACCATTTTTCTAGAAAGATTTGGCCCACCTATAATATATAATATAACTTGATATGACCTGATATGCAGACCCAGGCAAGACATAGCCTGGATCGTATCTACCTGCAGCGGACACTGGCCAACAGAAGAGCATGTACAACACTCACTGTCAT
The DNA here is from genome assembly GCA_963931855.1 of Philhelius festivus. NCBI lineage: Eukaryota > Metazoa > Arthropoda > Insecta > Diptera > Syrphidae > Philhelius > Philhelius festivus. The sequence goes on from OZ007557.1 coordinate 62,192,983, forward strand.
AGCTTTGGGAACCAGCGGGAAAAGGAAACAGTTGTCCATTTCCTCTCCAAATGCCCTGCTCTGGCTTAATGTAAAGCACAATCGAAGGGCATTTTTTGACGACATTGACTAGCGGTCTGTGGGCTTTGATGGGAGATTACGGTGTGGGGGTCCGGATGTTCACTCAATCGGATTGGCTACTGTTTCAGCATAAGTCAACAAACTGTCTAGCTTGGCACAGTGTACATAAGTTTCTTTTAATTTAAGAAAGATAAAAGTGAAAAATATTGGTTCATCTGTTAAACGAAATTGGTTGACAAAATTCGGAACATATTTAAGATAATTAACCGAAGAAAATTGACTTTTCCATTGAATTTATTAACAAAAAAATCATTTGCGATTATTTTAATTTTTGTTTACAACTAAGTGTAGCTGTTGCAAGGTTGTACGATTGGAAAATTCAATTGAACCGAATGATTAAAAGATCGAAAAAAGTAAATTTAGCAAAAGATAAAAAAGAAACCATTTCAGAAATCAATATTATCAAAAAAACCTTATAAATTGAAATATGTTTCTAAAGTGAAAATAATTTCAAATAAAAAAAAAACAAAAAGTAAACAAAAGATAACCACAAAATTAACCTATTTCAAAATTCAATTGTTTTTGATAGATTAACCGTTCAACTCATACATGAAGAAAGGTTAGCAAAACTTACTGAAAGTTAATTTCTGACACTTCAACTTATAGTTTAAGAACGATGTCAAAGTTATATTTTTTGAGCAAAGAAAAAGAACGCACTTTGGTTGCTCCGGACCGGAGTTGATGGGCATTGTTATTCAACGCATTCGGCTGGTAGTCCGATAGAGTATCTAAGATGCTTTAGCATCCGATAGGGTGGCGAACGGCCAAAACCGAATAAGTCAAAGTTAAAACAAATTCTAATTGACACTGGGGCCGAATTACCGCTTCAGTGACGAGTGAGTGAGCCCCATCAGTGATCGAATGAAAATGTCAAATTGGAGTAATTTATTGCTCGATATGTAAGCGGTAATGCCAAACTCACATAATTCAGTCACGTATTACTCGATAACTGATGCGGTAATTTGGCCCCTGATTTCCCATCTCACTACATATTATATTTAAATGTATTTTATTATTTTTATACAAGTTGGTATTATTTTTATTTAAGCATTTACTTAATATATTTACCAATCAAGTCCAAAAAAACCACGCGATTCGTGACAAAACAAAATAGATCAGCTGACATATCAGCTGTTCTTCAAAATTCCCTTTGGAGCTTGAGATTTCTGTTTGACATCAGCTGTTTCGTTCATCAGCTGTTTTTTTTTAATAGGAATACAACAACAGAAACCGATCCTGATACCCTGGGATACGCAACGAAAGGCACCCATTGTCAATAAAAGTAGGTTCCCAGCTGTCAAATTCGTCGGATTTTTTTGCTGAGCAACTAAGAAAATAGTTTCCTTTTTATGTTTTATCTTTTCGTTTAATTAAATAATAGACTAAGAATTTCAAAAACGAATATTATTAGAGAAAACTGTTCATAAGCATAAAATTAATTTTTTAAATCACTAAAACAACTTCTTTAGTAGTTGGAGGTAAAAATAGGATTTCATGTGATTCAAGGAAATATAAGTTTATGTATTGGTTTCTTACAAAAATAAGCTTTTATATAAAAAAAATTTAAAACATTTTTAAGAAAAAAATTTGGTACGCCAATTTAAAGTTTTTATTATTGTTCGAACAAAAATTAAATTTACAGAAAAAAATTAAGCCGTTTTCGAGATATTGAATTTTCCAAAAAAAAAAGAGATTTTTTTTCAAAATTAAAAAAAAAATATTTTTTTTAAGTTTTGAAAGCAATGTTTGTTAAACTTTTTAGAACCTTCTCTCTAAAAAATTTCATTTAAATCCTTTATGCCGATGATGAAAAATTCAAAATTTTAAAAAATCGGTGGTAGGTACAGGCAGTAATATCTTGTTTTCAAATTTATTTTATTAAATTATAGGTCTAAAAAATTAATCGAAAGAAAAAAATTTAAGCAAAATTCTCGGAACCGTTTTCGAAAAAAATACGATTTTCGAAAACCATTTTTTTAACATTTGTATGGAGGATACCGTTATTCTTAGGTAAAATAAATTTTTTTTTCATATCTTGTAGATTATTTTATTTTATTAGGAAAATTTTATTTATCAAGTTTTAAAAAAATCGAGCAAAGGGTTTTCAAAATATTGAGCTTTCAAAAAAATTTTTTTTAATTTTTTTGAAAATTTGAATACACAATAATACTGAAACTGCTGGGGAGCCTTAACACAAAAAAAAAATATCAAAATCTGTCACACCGTTTTTGAGAAAACCAAAAACAAAAAAAAATGGTTCCAAGGGGGGTACCAAAAATAATAATTTTTTGTAATTTTTTTTTTCAACCATTACCTAGGTTTAACTAAATTAATTTTTTTGATTTTTTTTTAAAATCTGTGGGACAGTTTTTGAGAAAAAAAAATATTTATAAAATTTCGAAAAATTCGTATAGCAGGCACCGTTATTTTTGGTCTTAAAAAAAAAGAAAAAAAAACATCCGGGGGGAAAAAATTAAAACCCATATTTACAAAGTTTGAAGAAAATCGGCCGAGCCGTTTAGCTGTAGTCGAACAGACAGACAGAATTGCGAGACCCACTTTTTTGGTCTTCGCTATCATCGTAATGTCAACTTTGATCAAAATCTCGAGTTCGTTTTTTTTTTATGAATGCATAACTAAACTTATAGTACCTATAAGTCGCAAGTTAAAAGGGAAATATTTTAGGTGTGTTTTATTATGGATCTGGAATAATTCTTAACACGTATTATAAAAACAATTTGGGATCCTGATCCCTATCTCGATCTATTTTAAAGGTTCAAAAATTAGTTCTTACTCTAGCGAGTAGATGGCTTTTTATGATAAGAAAGTCTAAACTGAGTGCAAAAAAGACAACAAATAATTGAATATCAAGCAAAGAAAACAAAACCAAATTGCTCTTGCTTCATTTGTGATGAAGGTTGGTGTGAATTTGTAAGTAACCTCAGGAACCAAATCAAGAACAAATCATTAATTGAACCGAACCTTTTCCTTGCTCGTAAGTCTTGTGAATATTAACCAAGACCTTGCAACATCTCATGGACGAAAGTCATTTCAACATTATTTTAGAAAATGTGAAACCGTTCATTATAAAAAAGGATACTTTTCTTTTGATGCGACAGGCAGTTAAACCAGCTGAAATATTGCTGGTAGCAATTATTTATTTAGGTGCTGGTCCTAGTTAATGTTTTACGGGTTTCACCTACAACCGTTTAGTGTTGAAAGGGCATGCAATTTGTTAATTTTAACGAATAGACTTCCACCTAAATATGACGCTCGGCTTTTCGGTTCCAAGCTACAGGGGGCTAATTTATGGTATCCCATGAGCTATTGGTCATGTTCCAGTTTTCATACAACTTACTATTGAAATTCCAAAGATTATCAAAAACTTTAAAGTTACTGATAAGCTTGATAGTCATCTCAGGTCTCCATTTTATTGAGGTCTTTCCGTTTCTCCTTTTTTTCAATTTTGTTTTTAGGTTTCCGATGCCTTTACCATCGGAAGAAAAAGAGATATTTTCAATCGAATTGCTCATTCAAAGCCATCAAGATCAATTGATTAAAGACAATTGAAAATCTGGCATAAGCATCGATATATCGGTATTATTAGTCCTAAAAATAAAGAAAATCGACATAAGGTCGCTTTAAAACTCATTTAATTGTTAATCCATAAATGTAGTATGTAAGTTACTCGCAAGATGCTCACACAATTAATTATTTATTATAGAAAAACAAATAATTAAAAACAACCAGATAATGCCTTTCTAAATATAAATTCAATTATTGTTAATTTATAAAAAATAAAACAATCACAATTTTTATCACAAACGTTGAGTATTGTATTTCGAAAGAATTGGCTTATTCAGTTAGGTATTGATAGTAGGAACTTTACACTCGTTTCAATTCTGCATCCTCCTTCAGTTTATAATAAGCTTCTCTTATCAGCTTAATGCCCCTCTCATGATCACTGCTTGTCGCTGAGAATTCCTTGAAATAATTTCCACTGATAGTCGTTGTTTCATCGATTTTCAAATACGGTCCATAGAGTGTTGTCATCGGCGGCCAATATCCCCCTCGATACGAAGCCATCGGCTGACCATTGATAACAAATGATGTCCAAAGCTCAACCATTTGTTTTGCAATAAACGTATCGGTGGGATTGAGATACTCTGCATGCTGGGGATATGGAAATAGATATATAGCTTCATCGGTTAGTGAAGCACCAGCCTTAAACGGGCTTTGGTAATTTAACTCTTCATCTAATTCCGGATATCGATTAAATTCCCCACGATAATCGAATGAGTAGAGGAATGTTTGATCTGGAAAAAACTTTCCATTCATATTTAGGGCGAGTAAAACGGGCAATTTGTACATAATTGTTCCAGCCATCTGTTGAGAAAAAATTGTAATAAATTCTTGGTTGACATATACAGTATAGAAAACTAGCTCACATCGATCAATGAAGGTACCAAAGAACTGAAAGTTCCATTCTCAAGGGCTTGTGGGCTAAAAAACTCGTGAGTTAGAAAACTCGTCATTATCATTTTATTATCTGTTCCAACAATTTGCTCCAAAACACGATCTATGTAGGCAAAAGCGTTGTATTCATCATCAGGAATTCTTCCCTCAAAGTCGCCTTGAACTATTTCTATAAATTAAAAGGAAGTTTTAAAGTGATAATGACTAAATATGGTACAACTTACGACTTAAAATAAGTGTTCCAGCATTTCTAGGAACACCACCCATAGCTGGATATGAGAAGTTTTTAAGGGCTGCCATTAAAGCTGTTGGATGGACTGGTAAGATCGGACTTGGACCGCCAACGGTAAATTGATTTCCGTCATTTATGGGATTTTCTTTCTAAAATGAACAAATATAATATTAGTGATAAACTACTGAAGCTTCAAAGCAAAATTTGCATTATAATTCCACCTTAATATATTGTAATCGACAATCGTAATTTAGACTGTCGATTAGCACCAGCATGCTCACTCCCCGCCTCCCTTTCCAATTTTATTAACCAGGGCAACTTTAAAACTACCCAAACAATACAACTTACTGCGTGTTCAATGTAGCCCGACAACAGCTGGATTGGATTCAAGCTCATAAGACAGTCATTAAGATCAAGCACTGTTGTCATATTTTCACATCCAGATCTTAAGCCAATATCCAAAGCATGATCTTGCGGATTTTCGTCGATAAACGCAGGATTCAGAGCTGACCCAGAATGGTAGATAACTTGGTGAAATAAACCGGGCTGCACCTAAAAAAAATATATATTTAGTCCAACCCCTTTTTTAGGAACATTACTTACTATTGGTGACAAAGTTAGGACATGAACAATAGCTGCACCACCAACTTGTCCAGCCAGAGTTATCCTATCCGGATCTCCTCCAAAACTCGATATGAAAGTCTTAATAAAATTCAAAGATAAAAATATATCCATAACACCGACATTTCCTGGAATGTCATCAGTTTGTGTGGATAGAAATCCAAATGGTCCCAAACGGTATTGTGGTGTAACTAAAACAATGTCCTTCTCCAGAAGATAATCAGGAGGTGCTTCGTTATTTCTGCCATCATAAAGTGACTCCCCATGGATGTAGACAAGCACCGGATAATTACCTGTAATCTTTAATTCAAATTGCTTAAGATCCTATGATACGAAATTGTTAAGTTTACATTTGGAGTTGTTATTGTCATGGTGAGGCAATCTTCAAGGTCCAAGTCGATGTCATATTTTCTTCGAAAATCTTTGGTAAGTGATTCGATGGAAAGACATCCTGTTTTTTCTACCACTGCATTATAAGTTTTTTCCCAAGGGGGAACAGGAACTGGATTCTATTCAGAGGACAAAAAAATGAAAATTAGTTTTAAAGTCAAAGAGAATACGTTTGAAGGCGTCCCAAAATTCTAAAACCTAATTCTAGTTCGTATACTTCCTCAAAACAAACAATTATTGTATTTTAAACATAGTTTCTTAAAATCATAAGCCCCCTTTTATTCAATTTTTTAAACCGATTTAATTCAATTCGTATTGGCCAGAGTGAAAAAGTGTGCTGGAGAAAAATGATGAGCTTGAAATTTTGAACACTTAATGTCATATCTCCAATTCTCCGTATTTAGTCCTTAGACATACATACATACATAGTTGGCAGCAATGTTTTCAATCTTGGTATTCTTAATTTTTAATTTAAATTGTAATGTCACATAATATCTATGCTGTGAATTGTATAAGGGTCGGTTAATATCGAGAATATATTTGCGTATTAGAAGGGTACGACAGCATCTAACTAATAAGCCTACGCAAAACGCACTTTGGAGTACAGGCCACATTTGCCTGTTTAAACTACCTTACTCTGACCTAAAGCCACATTGCTTTTTCACAACTCGAATCATAGTCTCAAATTTGTTTGAAACTTCAAAGAAAATCTCAGTGTTAAAAGGTATTCTAAAGAAAAATAAAAAAATGCATTGGTTGGAATCAGGTAAGATCCCGAGAAAAATTCAAAACATTTAACTTTTTTCGTATTTTTTAGTTAAAACCTCAGAAAAAGTGAAGAAAGCTCAGCGGGGATTTATGATGATTACAATCTAGATCTCTCTGGGCTCGTTTCTGCAGAAGGTTTCATAATAGAGGTTAAGTATAATGACACTACTAATTATCCTGGAAAGAAAGTGTCCACCAACAAGGCACTCTCTAAAAGATGAAACAGAATAGATAGAATCAGAGGTCTATCCAGATCTAGCTTGACAGAACTTTGGTATTAATCTTTCGTGTTATTAAGGGATTTTCAATTGGCGCGGGTTAATTTTGGTGGCCTGTCCAGCAGGATGGCGCGGCGGCGCGGCGCAAGCTACGAGGCAAACAGCGGACGCCACGATTAATAGCATGGGCCACATGAATTGGCCAGGAAGGTCATGCAATTTTCTTGTAGGGTAATCCTGAAGTCGCAGGTTTATGCTAATAAATCAAAATCTACTGATGAACTTAAAGTGAGCAAAACACAGGCCATCGCTCAGCCGGATCTATGCGGAAGAGTCATTGAAAATTGGACCACTCGTATCCGTGCCGCGGAAAGAAGCCGAGGAGAGCATTCGACCGATGTCGTATTCCATATACATAATAGCATACATGGGCCGTTCAAATTTTGTTTATATTTCTCACACAGCTTGTTACTTTTCATTTCAACATCTATCCGCACTTATTGAAGAACCCTTTATTTAGAACTGAAGGCATCAAGGATTTATAACGATTTTGCTAAAAAGGAATGGTGGTGGACGAACCCTTTACTGGGCAACGCAGCTCTCATATCTCCTCATTGGATAACTAAGAACGGATTATCCGACATCCTGCTCTAAGATAAGGCAGAGGCCCCTTATCCCGGGTATGTGTATTGTGTCATTATGGTTAATTTTCGTTAAGTTCAGTTAAGTTATACGTTATGAGACAGACACTAGTAAAATCGGAAAATGATTACCCTTAAATGTCAACAAGACCTGGAAGGTCAAAAGATAACACGCGATACTACTGTTAAAGCTGAAGAAACTATCAAGAAGGAGTCCTATTGGCTTCTAGACATCAGAGCTTTCGGAGCCAATTTGAAGTATCCGAATTCGAAAATTTCGAGGAGCAAACGTCGACTCTGACCATTTCCTAGTTACGGAAAAAACCATCAACTAAGATGGATGAAAGATCTAGTATGTGTAAAAGAACTATCGAGATATATCCCTACAAAAAGTCGCATATAATATCATATCCAGCGTGCTGTGTTCGGGTCTTTAGACGATCTGGTACTCTTTAGCCTGTAAGTACCAGTGTGGCTCCCTGCCCGTCAGATCAACCATAGATCAAATCTTAACCCTCTTAAATGGCATCTTTTATACTTTCCAAAAGAATGACAATAATAGTTTCATGTGATATTTCTGGATTTTTTTTAAATTCGGATTTTTGTATACTTATCCGGGTCTCTTTGTAGCAATAACGACACACCTCTCCACAATTTTTTAATCTTTTCAATCCTTTCCAAGTTCGAAAAATTAATTTTCCTGACCCTTCTTGATTCTAACTCACTTTTAATTAAAAACTTTCAACTAAGTACTCCTATATCTCCGAATGGCATAAATATTTGAATATAGTTTTGTGGAAGAAAACTTCTTCATGATGTAACAAAGCTTCCAATAGGTTTGGAATCCAATTTCCCCAGTTAAGTAACAAGGCACCTTGTGTTGCAGAAATCGAACCTTCAAATGTCTCAAACTGTTTTAGAGCCGACTGGCCTTAGCCTTTTGGATACATGTTACAAAAAAAAAACTTTCTAGAAATGGCATTAGGTTCCTTAATCAGAATCAATGGATATTATCTAGCAATTCATTATGTCACATTTGGTCTAATTTTTGCTTTTACTTATTTCTATTGACTCATAGAGCAAACATCCGCCCAAAATTTAAGTATAATTCTATGTCTAGGCTGGTGCCCTCTTAACTCATTTGAACCTAGCTGGGAATGTTGATCAGTTTACCCTAGAGCCTAACTTTGGACGTACTGTCAAATATAGATGTCCTTTCTTTAGCCACACAACTAGATTGTGGAATACCTTGCCCATCTCGATTTTTCCCCCTCATTGAGATGTACGGGCTTTCAAGACCAATGTGCGTCGACATCTCCTATTAAATACTCTCCACTTTACCTAAACGCTCGCACTGTGGTACAAAGTAACATTATAAAAGTAGTGTGAAAATTATAAAAAGAAAGATTATACCATTCGATTCAGCACCATAAAGATTAATAAACACCTGACGATCCAAATTTTTTTCTAACTATAAGGGTTTTCGGTACTTCGTAGAATGAAAAACCTCCTGACTCAACAAAAAATACTGCAAAATGGGTAACCGAATTAAGCAATCGGGTATGGTTGAGAGTTGTAAGTCACTAGTTTTAGACGAGTTGTTTTATCACCAAATTGTTTGTGTTTGTATCCAAATTTCAAAAAAATTGAAACATTACAAATCAACTGTGAAAATTTCATGGAACCAAAAAATAAAGAGTTAATCACCGAACAGCTTTAAAAGAAATGATATTTGCATCATCACGAAGTTTCACTGTATAAATATATTGTATTTCGGCTTAAACCAGAATCCAATATCCTATCAGAATTTATCACTCCACTTTATATGAAAGTGTAGTTTATAAACTATTATTTGGCGTCCGGGAGCCAATTAACATTTTCAAAAAACTACACATCAGTTGATTTATAATTAACAAATTAAAACTTAACAGAATAACTTATCTTCCACACACCTTAAATCGTTTAGGACCTGACGGTGACTGCGCGTATCTTAAATCAATAAACTGAAAGACTTTTCGATAAGTCCAAGCCGTTTCAATAACTTTGCCTCTAACTAAACCCATATTGGGTAAATTCACAATAATAGTATCATTTTCCGATGAATTAACAAAATTCAAATAAATTACACAAAACACTACGAGGGATGTTATAACCGACATTTTATCTTTTGAGGATATGTTACAAGTCAACTTTTCAATAGAATCCGTTGGAGATCAGTGTTGAAACGAATCAAACTAAAGACTAAATTCTTGGTCTCACAAGTATTTTTATCTTCAAAATAGGTTCATTTGCAAAATATTAACATACAGATATTCAACTGGTTCTTAAAAAAAAATTATGCATACCCCCGTGTAGAAAATAAATTAGGTCAATTTGATTCATTTTGATGATCTAAAAAAACCGTAAGCCCAAATATGTTTGATACGTTATAAGTATCGATGTTTTTTTCTTTATTACGGCTTAGCTCGTGTTTTTCTTTAATCAAAACTTTATAATTCTGATTATGTTTTCTTTTAGCTGACTGAATGGGTTCGTTGACTTTGAAAATCTTTATTTTTGAATTTCATCAAATCGGTGTAGGCTTGAACCGAAAATGTTTGATTAAATTATTCGGATTTACTAAGCAAATTATAAATTCAATCTATTTGGACAAACCTCCAGACAAAAATACAATCTGTATAGTTTAAGAATAAACTGACGAATTGTGAGCGAAAAATTAAATGAATAATACACATGAGAAGGCATAATAAACAATAAGAATGCAATTTATGCAAATTCGTACTAGCCCTTTGTCGAACATTTTACTAAGTTTATCTTAGATTATGCTTTCTTGTAAATTTTGTTTTAAAAGTTAAATTATTTGAAGTAAGCATGAATTTAATGATTTTTTATTAAAACAAAAAGAAAAGATCTTTGTTTTGTTTTAATACAATTTTGTATTTTGGAACGTTATGTTAGTAAAACTCCTAAAGGTTTTTGAATACAGAATTTAATGTTAACTGTAGATACATCGCTCCTTGAATAGGATACCATACCACACTATATTTGCAACTGCTTACAACTCAAAAGCGGAATGATAAAATTATAGTATTTTGCCCGTTATTTTTGTGCAACTCTTCTTCTTTCTCGGTGACAAAGTGCCAAATTGCAAGTTCTGGAAAAGTTCCGTTATATCTATTTTTGCACGTTTATTAACATTAAAATAACATTTTTACACCACTTGAACAGAACATACATTTAGTTCGATCGTTATCTTTGGCACACTAACGGACTCATATTTTTCCTTGATTGAACTTAAAAAAAAACCAAAATGGGTCGAGAATAATCATAAGGTAGGGTTCTTGCTTATCTATTGCAAAAATAACTAAAAAAAAACAAGAGAACCCGACCCGTTATATCCACATTTTGAAGTAATGAGTTTAAATATGGAAAAAACGTGTTTACTAATGTGGAAAGGCGATTTAAGTATATAAAGACTAGTGTCAAATTCTCACGTCTCTTTGGCAAAACCAGACGAATACGTTATATCAAGGCAAGTCCCACAACTATGCGTCGTGTTATTTCTAAAGCTAAGCATTTAAAAAGGCTAATAATCCAGAAGAAGCCACCCCTTAACCCGGTTCGAAATGCCTCAGTTTTTGTGGCTCACTCGTGACCTTGATTTCGCAGTGGCTGCATATCAGAGTTCGAAGTGCGAAGGGGCCATATCCTATTATGGCACCTGCAAACTACAATTTTTTTCCAAGCACACGGAATGCGTTGTCCTACAATGGTATACAAATTTACGCGCCTGCTGCCTTCCTTAGATGTGGTAGCCGTTTCTCAGGCTCCCTCTCCGGAATCGAACCCTGATTCCCCGTTACCCGTAGCAACCATGGTAGTCCTAGATACTACCATCAATTATACACTGAGCGTCAAAAGTGAGTAAGCACCTAAATGATTTCTTGAGCTACATGGAATTGAAACTAAAAAATAAACAAAAATTTAATTCCAATAATACACAATAAAATTTTTATTTAATAGCAATAAATCAAAACCAAAATAAAAATTCAAAAAACGAACTAATGTATTTTCACCCAATAAAAACTAAATAAACTTAATATTTTACGCGTCAAAAGTAAGCTAACATCTGTTATATCTTAAAAGTATTTATAAATATAGTACATCATGTAAAAAACTGGGTATTTCATCTGATCACCTTTAGACTTCGTAACATCTCTTAGTCAGCGTGACATGCAAACAACAATGTTATTTCTAACATCGGAGGATATTTGGGACAGTTCTTCAATAAAGCCCTTTAAGGTCATCTTTGTTCTTGATGGCCCGTTTGTGAAATTTTCCGGTCCAAATTATCCCATAAATGTTGTATGGGGCTTAGGTGCGGCGATTGAAGAGGGTGGTGGAGGTGCTTTGAAGTCCTATAAAGTATTCATTCTTTAAGGAACTGCCAGGTATGCTTAGGATCATTGTCTTGCTAAGAGATCCAATTGCTAAGCACCCCTAATTTGCGTAAGGTCGGTTGAAGGTTATTGCTTAGGATGCTTAGATAGTCTTGATTATTTATTGTACTTTCAATGAAAACAAGATTCCCGATCGAATATGCTGCCATACAGGCGCGGATCCAGGATTTCGTTCAGCGGGGGGCAATTTTCGTGATATTTTGCTTAACTTAAAAAAAATGGTCCATCGAATACTTACGCTTTTTTAATGATTCTCTGCATTTCTGTCTTAAAATATTAAAAAGGTATAAACACAATCGAATATAAAAATAACAAATTATTTAATTGAATTAAGGAAAGCATGTGCAGGTACATAATATAGTTCGTATGTAAATAACTATTAAATAATAAATCAAACATCTTCGTTTACATATTACTTTAGCCTCTTTCAATAATGCTCTGTATGCATGTCTTAAAGTATTAAATAGGAACTCGTACGTATTAAAAAATAAATAAATTAATTAATTTAAATGAAGGAATTATAATGTTGTACATGATATACATAGTTCTTAAATACTTAATTCTAATCTTTTTGTGTGGCCGGTTTTTGAAAACCTAGTAATAACTTTCTCAACATCGATCGGGATTTGCCTGTGGATGTGCATGAGTGCCAGACCGCGTAGGCGGTTTTCAGCCATTATTGATCTTAAATATGTTTTAAGGCGCCGCAACGAAGAAAAAGACCTTTCTGCCGAAGAATTTGTAACTGGAAGCGTTGCAAGAATAAGAAGGAAACTTTGTATAATACGAAACATATCCTTACTGCATTTATCAATTAAATCCAGGGCAGTGTCGGGAAGCTTGTTCCTCTGCTTATTTTCTCTTACCAACAACATCAACATCTATATTTAAGTTTACGAGTTTTCCGAAGCGATCCAATAGGGACTTAACGGTGGTATCAAACTCATCAGTATTATATTTGATTATATTTTCCGGGATGAAAATCGTGAGCTTATACACGTCTAATGTTTCAGGTTGAAACCTTTCACGCAAATCAGTTAGGACATAGTCGAGTACAGGTGCATATAAAGATACTCTGTAGTATTCTTCAGCTGAATTTGTGTCAAAATTTTACTTTCTGCCAGATATTTTTGAAATTAGTATCTATGTTCTCCCGGCGACTTGAAATAACGGAAATTGTGTCTTTCACCAGCATAGCGCTGCTGGTAAGATCAAGAGATTTCGTTTGTAGCAATTTGCTCAAAGACTGTGTTAAAGACAACACATCACTTAAACACAATACTGAGAGAATAAACTGGGTATTGCATAAGCTTGTTACATACGAGCTGGCTGTACTTGGGTCACGCCACTGCGAAATCGTTTTCAATGTCTCCACAATCTTGGCTAGGTCTAAGGAAAACTGGAGCACACCTTCATACCGGTCTACCCACCTAGTCTCACAAAGTGATGTGAGTGCACACCCCAAGGTGCTCATGAGGACAGTTTTTCGCTTTGGGTGCGATTTGAAGAACATTATTACCTCTTTCTTTTCATGGCAGGTACTTTCGAACTACGAAAAGTAGAGTTGTTAAGCTTGTGACTGTAGCATGGAGTCTTTACAGCATTTTTCGCTTCCTTTTGAATCGCCGTCACAGCACCTCGAACTTCTGAAAGCATTACAGCGCACCCATCTGTCCCTATTCCCACACACGATTCAAAAGGAAGTTTGAGCTTCTGTTTTAGCTGGAACAAGATAATTTGCACTATAGCTTTGCCAGTTTTCTTCATCGGACTCGTATTCTTCGTCAGTTCTGGAACAAGTCAGTTCCTCAAATACATCTACGAAAGTTACAAAATCCTCACGAATATGACCTTCATGAACGTATCGTAAGATTACACTCAGCTGGGAAAGGTGAGATACATCCGTTGTCTCATCGAAAAGTATGGAATAGTAACGTGAGGCCCGAACTTTACTCAAAATTTGATCGAAAATCTCATTCCCACAGCATAAAATAAGTGAGTTCTGTGTTGTTTTGCTTATGTATGTAGCATTAGAAGAGGCTGACTGCAAATGTTGTTCTAATTTTTTGTCTCCAGCAGATACTTGAAACCTTAAAAGTTCCCTAAAATTTCCTTCGATCACGGTCACGTCAGATTGGTTTGAATCAACTGTGTTTCTAATTATAGCTCCATCATCTCTATGACCACGAAATGCTAAATTTTGTCGTCCAAGGAAGATGATGGTTTCTACTATGGGACGAAGGCGTTCCCTGTTTTCTTCTACCTTTTTAAGACGCTGTTGACTATTTCCAGGTTTGGGTTATTATAAGTGTGAAGAAACTTAGTTCCGTCCTCAACAGCTCGCTTATGGTAAATGTTATTAGCATGATTTTCCCAGTTTTCCTTTTGTCCAGAAATATCTTTGAAGTTTATTAAGGGTTTTTTCACAAGGCTTTGTAAAGGCACGGTTTTTTGACCACCTCCAACACTTCCAGTGACGAAGAAAGGGCACTATTTACAAAAGAAATCCTGTTTTGACGGTAAAAAAACACAAGCCAAGAATATTTGCTGAGATATTTATGGCTAAAATACCTTTTGATCACCTTACCTTTGAGCAAGAAAATGGATTGAAAAAAATTTACTTTATAATAATTGTGAAACGAATAAATGCCACAATTGCCCAGGTGGGGGCGAGACCTTCCGCATGACAGTCCAACGCACTAACATTATGCCAAGGGGTACTGCCTAGGATTTATCAACGTTAAAAACGGATGGTAAAAACGTGGAGTTATTAAGCTGGTCACCCTTCTCACTGGATTTGAATATCATTGAAAATGTTTGAGGATGGTTGACACGTCAAATACTCGTATATGGATCAGGACAACAATATTCGATATTCCTACTAACCCATTACCCAAGTCACGAAAATAGCTTGCAGCTCGTTCGGATGTGTGAAGTTTTTGAGCAGAAAGGTGGCTTAACGCACTTTTAAAATATATTTTTTAAATCTAAAATAATCAAATTACTGTAAATTATAGTAATGTTTGTAATAAAAAGAATCAGAATTAAATGTATTTCTTTTTTCATTGAAGTATCTTATTTAAGTGGTGCAAAATTAGGACCACACATTTTTCCTGTTTTTGGTTAATAATTTTTTGTTAATCCTTAATATTTTTGAGTTAAATCTTCCTTCTGGTCGAAAATTACAAAAATTAAATGAACTTTAGTTTAAAAATTAAGTCTCTAGCAGACTTGGTTTGAGAGCAATGGACGATAGAAAACAGACCTAAGGTGTGTCTTATTCAAGTGGTGAAGAGTGTATGTATATCTTAAGGTTCTTATTCAGTAAATCAGCTAGATGATTTATCTAGTTTAAATTAAAAAAAAAAATCATTTTTCTTAAGATCATTTTTATCTCCTAAGAAAAAGACTTTGGGGCAAGGGTATGAAGGTTTAATTTTAACATAATTGAGCATCATACTTTCTCCTAATTTTTATAAAAGGTAAAATCATCGAATACCCACATAGGGTAAACCGACCAATCATTAGCACCTTAAGGTTACTCACCACTTATTCGGCTTATATAACTTATGAGAATTAAGAAACGAAATTTTTTTTGTTTTAATTTTTAATTGTATTTTTGTTTAGTGAAAAACATTAAATATTCTATTTTTTGTTAAAATTAATAAATAATTAATAAAAAGTAAAACAATGCCCTTTTTCAATGATTGGCACCATTTTCCAATCATTGGCACTGAACAAACCAATTATTGGCACATTGATTTTGTTTAATTTTTAAAGTTTATTAAAACCAATAAAAACAAAATAAACAAATAGTATGACTCTATATTATATAATTTAATAAATAAAAGGTAATTTATTTTTATAATTATATTTAAGGCTTTTAAGTTACAATATGTTTACATTAAGGCCGAGATTAGATTAGATTTTTATTGATTGATAAAAAAGTGTATTATCACCCTAAGGAAAATTGATACAAAATTATAAAAACCTGTAACTTTTTCATTTACCAATGATTGGCACAGTGCCAATCAACCCAATGATTGGCACTTTTGCTAATGATTGGCATGGCATCCAAAGATTGGCAAGTGCCAATCAACCCAGTGATTGGCACCTCATCCAATGATTGGAATGTGCCAATAAATGGAAATTTGATGGATTTACATTCCTATAGTTGACACCCCTTATAAATACTATATTTTTAATAAAATATTAAAATAAAAAGAACTAACCTCTTTGTTATAGTTAATTCTTTTACAATAACTGCACTTGACAATGCTTTTCCTCTTAAATTTATTATTAAATTACACTACAATGTCACCACTTTCCTTACGGTTTTCACAAGTTTCACATTAAATTTGGCGCGAACTTGATACTAAATTTTGAACAGCGTTATTTTAATTGCTACTAACTTCAGAGGCCAAAAGAAATTATGCCAAATCATCAGAAATAGGCTAAGGCTAATATTTTTAAAAATATTTTATTAGAAAACTTTTAAATGTTATTAATACGAGTAATTTAAACTGTAAGTGCCAACAATTGGGCAGTTTACCCTATTTTTATTTATTATTTCTTTTACAACTTCATATGATACCTTGACACTTCCAAATGTCAAAAAGGTTTGTTTGCTTAGTTGCTTGCATGAACTGTCACTGTAATAAAGAAACAGATTGTTGAATATTATTACATTATAAATTTAGAAAAATTATTTTAAAATTAGTTAGTAAATTGTTAAGTAGTATTATCTTTGTATATATGACCTACATTATTATCATGGAGCGTGATTTTGTGTTACCGGCGATATCCTGGTGGTGGCGCTGAAATTAGCGTACGATCTTACAGTGGAGAGGAGGATAAGATACAAAACAAGTAGTAAAAAAAAAAGAACATTTTATTATTAAATTTAGCAGAGACAACAGTACAGAGAAACAGTACTATAAGTTTTATAATACAAACGTATTATATACTCATACCTTAACTTTAGGATGTTTAAAATTTATATTATGGAAGAAAACTATCATGCGAGAAAAGTATCACTATAATATGAAATATATATCATGCGAAAAACTATCATGTGAGAAAATTGTCATTTGAGAAATCTATCAAGAGAGAAAAATATCATGCGAGAAATAAGGGTTTTTCTTAATTAGGACGTAACATACATGGTTTTCATAAAAGTACGGACCCATGACGCCCACCAGCCCAAAATCCACACTGAATGGTAACTTTTTGAATATGCATTGCCAAGAGTGAACTTGGCGTGGGTTGGTGTAGTCTCATATAAGGAAATTTAGTTTGTTAACAAAGCCATTCCTCCAAAAACAAAAATGCGCCTCGTCGCTTAAGATGATATTTCAGCAAAAGTTAAGTTCCTCTTCCAAACGATCCCAAGCCCAGTCATGAGCTCCTGTGTCAGTTGGACGCAAAATTCACCAAGTTGGAGTCTGTGAAAGGCCGAGATCTTATGCACGCGAGGAATCGACTGCCTCAAGTTCTGCTGTACACTTTCAAGGATCACGGCGATATTCCCAGCCAATCTTGCGTTCCTTTGACGTACAAATATTGGCTGATCAAATTTGGCCACCAAACGTTGAAGAGTCGACTGTAATGGTCCACCACTTCTACAGTAAAATAGGCGGAACGTTTGCAGAACAGAACACTTATTTTTATAATGAAGTCTTATCATTTGGACGTTCAATCGCGTAACTTGACATCAGTGGCATCAGTAGCTGAATAATAAACAACAGATTTGACAGATGTCACTCAAAAAGTACAGCTTCCACCATGCCGCCAAAATCTACATGCGCAAATTGAAAAACCCTCTATATCATGTGAGCAACCTGTCATTCGAGAACACTACTCTGCAAGAAAACTATATTATGAGAAAACAATCATCGGATTAATCTGGTATCCCTCTTCAGTCGTTTTTACGGATATATGTACCTACTGCACACCAGAGAGATTTCTAGAGTTGTCAAATATGTACATAATTTATGAGTCATTTAAGTCAAAACGAAAACGAAGTATTAGAATACATTTAGAAGTTTGATCACCGGAATGAAACTTATTAATTTTATTTTAAAAATATTTTCCCAAAAAAGTTTCACTTGAATTTTATAATACCCTGTCTTTAGACTCTTTAGAGTTTAGACAAACAATCCGGCTAGCATTGTAAAAAATAAAACTTTGTCACACAAGAATTATCCAAAGAAATTCAAATGAGGTCTATTCATATAGCCTAAGGTCTTCAGCCAAAAAAAAAATCCAACAAAAAGTCTGTAATCACTTCAAAGATTATTGACTCACATAACTTTTACTATTTTTGCAGAACTATTAAGAGCACCTCTATAACATAAATATATAGGTCCAAATATAAAAGTAACTTCTAAAATCATTTCAGGTGACTTATGGGCCGGGCCAACTTATAGAAATGGCCTAAAGCAAGTTAATCTCTTGAGATCTGGTCTGATATTTAATTTTATTCAAATCATCGATCATCGCAAACGTGAATTATAGTGCTGTCGCGTGCGAAAACGTCACAGCATCAGTACTGATGCCTCGAAAATTAATAAATCTTTACATACCTACATTTATTGGCTTAAGAATGAAAGTTTATTGACCTACAAACAAAAGTTAGTTTTTTTTTGTTTTTTTTTTTTAATCTGAAAAACTTATTGATCTTAAATGAGGAGAATCTTTCAATAGAAACTTCCAACTTTTGAAAGATTTCATTTTGGCAAATGTGCAAATATGATTTTAGTATTCTTGGAGCTTTGGAGGCATACGGGATGGCTTCACTGAAATTGCTTCTCGTCGTTTTATTGGTAATTATATCGACAGTATTTTCTCTAAGAGAACATCAAATTCTCAGGAAATTGGAACAAAATCTGTTGAATGGCAAAAATCAAAAAGATAATCGTCATGTTATTGTGAATATACCCAACGTAGGAAAAGTTCGAGGTCGAGTTTCTCACACACAGTGGAGCAACAAAGTCTTATATCAGTTTATCGATATAAAGTACGGTGAATCTCCATCTGGTCCTCTGAGATTTAAGGTAAAATGATGGATCGTTTTCAAGAAATTCTTCCTAAAGATGTGTGTATTTGTGTGTCAAATTATATAGCCCTCGAAGCCGGCAAGGCCCTGGAAAGAAATTCGTAAGGCCTATGTGTCAAGGGGAGGATGTCCATCGTTACAAGATGGAATGGTAATTAAGAAGGATGGAGATTTGGAAGACTGTCTTTCCCTTTCAGTTAGCTCAAAGTCGGTAAGTGAATAAGTGATGTGGTTATATTTTCTTTGTCATAAAACACGATCATGGTAATAAATGTCAAAAATATGGTAGAAATAATGACATTTTGTGTCCCGTCTAAATATATCATTAATCAACGAACTATTTGATGGTCTCTCATTGCCATTGGGTCTAAATTAAATATCCATCTTACGAGACTCCAAAAGCATTCTTAGTAATTTAAAAGTCAAATCTATCTTTCCGCCTTCTCAAACGTCATTAGCCTGGCATTAACTGTCAGGCAGTTGTCAAAAAAACAATAATTTGCAGACCAATCGGAGTCCTTCAAATAGTTACCTAATTAGCGCTTAGACCCAGGCATTGCTAAAACATTTAATTTTAAAATTTCCAATAGTTCGAAACCAAATCTCCAGTGATGGTCTACATTCATGGAGACTTTTTGTATGAAGGAAGTTCCCTAGAAGCCCAACCAGGCTACCTTCTGGAAGAAGATGTCGTCTTAGTATCGATCCGTTACCGTCTGGGACCATTTGGTTTCCTTTCCACACTGTCCGACGATATTCCTGGTAATGCCGGTGTAAGCGATGTCATCCTTGCTCTCCAATGGATCCAAAAGAATATTGAAGCATTCGGAGGTGATCCATCTAGGGTGACACTTTTCGGTCAAGTTGGTGGAGCTGCCTTGATAAATGTCCTCACCATGAGCCCCTCAGTTCCGAAGGGCCTATTTCACCGTGTCATCTATCAATCTGGTTCGGCCTTATCGCCGGCCTTCATTACCGATGATCCAATGAAAGCGACCAAGGACATTGCCAGGCATGGTGGATGTAGGGATCTTGAGAATGTCGATACTATGAACAACTGTCTCTTGAATATGAATGTAAGCACGTTGCTTGACGCATTTAGGACACATGGAAGTTTGCATTCGCACATGGATGTTGGTAGTTTTGGTGGTGTTCAGTTTGTTATTGGGGGACCAAGTGGTATTCTTCCAGAACACCCTGGAAAGTTATTGGCTGCTAAGTCCTATCAACCTTATCCCACTATGGGAGGCACTGCCAAAAATCCTGGGACATTCATATTGAATGGTAAGATCTTTTAAAATATATTAAACCTCAATAGAATCTCAATATCGTTTTTATAGAAATCTTCATGAACAACTTTAATGAAACAATTTTGGATGATATCTTCAATGGCTATGGATATATTAATTATATAATTTCTAAAACTAACGGTGCCGATCCGACTTTGGCTTGGAAGAAGTTTGCAGAAACCGAACTATTTACCGACGCACAAATTAAGAATGGAAGTTTCTATTGCATGCTTCCTGGATTGATTGATGTAATTTTATTTTTCAAAACTTCGATTCTTTAAAGTCTATTTTAAAATCTTTGGCCTCTTTTTCGTTTTAGATGTGCGGAACGATAGCATTCAAAAATCCGGTCCTCCTGGCCATGCAGTCGAATGCCCAGCACCTTGCCAATAATACTTTCCTCTACAGCTTCGATTATAGTGGGGAATACAATCGCTATGAAAATTCAGACGATGCCGAATTCGATGCTATGCCATTCGATTTGGGAGTCTCTTTGACCGACGAGAATTTGTATCTCTTCCCATGGCCATGGTATGCCGTACTCACCAACAATCGTGATATTAAAATTTCCAAACGTATGGTGGCGCTGTGGACTTCTTTTGCAGCAACTGGTAGGCCAATGGCACCTGGAGTACCTGAATGGCCTCCAATGACCAATGAGACGGGGCCTTATTTGAAAATTGGAAACATTGTAACGGTAGGTGAGAACTTTTTGGACGAGTATTCGATTACGGTGAAGGAGACGAAGTTGGGAAATGATCTTGTTAATAATGAGTATTTTGATAATTTGGAAGTAATTGATTATGAAGTTGGTAGTGGTAATGGAAACCATGACGAAGAATATACGCAAGAAGAAGTAGATGTCAAAAAAGAGAAACCCAAAAATGAAAAAAGAGGACAAAGAAAAGTAAAATCGAGACTGCGAGAAATTTAAGGTCGATTTATTCAAGGCTTTTAAAATGTTAATTTATTACAAGATTAAAACAAATTTTTAAAAATAATGGAAAAGACATTATTATTCCTTTAGACAAATTTTATATTTTGATTGTGTATTCGCTTAAATAAATGAAATGCAATTCACAGTACTAGAAGGGATAAGAAGGAGATTAAGGCTGGTATTCACCGAGCGCTCATAACTTAAGAAGCTCATAAACCTATTCAGCAAGCAATATTAGTGAAGATTTACGAGCGCTCTTAAAAGTTAGGAGTGGTCCCGACCACTCCTAAGCTTACGAGCGCTCTATTCGAAAGTTTGTTCGAAAATTCGAAAACTAAACAAACTAAACAAACGACGGTGTGTGCAAAACCAAAACCAGTTATCGTCACCAGCAACGCTCCCTAAGCAAAATACGAAATTGACCGAAGGATTCTCACTACCAGCTGTCATTCAAGTTCGAAAACAGTTTGATTTCACAGTTTGGGTATGCCTGAACAAGAGAGAGTGGCTCTCATTTTCGAACTTCGAAAAACACTTGTGAGTGGTTGGTGAATACCCCAAAGAAATTTCAAGTTAAGAGCCTCGTAAAGTTAAGAGACGTTTACGAGCGCTCGGTGAATAGCAGCCTAATCTCTTTTTTTAAGTCATGATTCCGAATCCCTGCAGTAGCGGTTTAAAAAGATGAGAAGCTGCAAAAGTTACCACTATGTTTAGAAAATTTGTCACTGTTTTTCTTTTCTAGGCACTAAGTTCAGAAAGTAGGATTTGTGAATTTTGTAAATTTAGAATTCTTTAAAATCATTGACGCAAAATTTTAAACAGCCTGGCGCAAAATTTTAATTGAATTAGTACGATGCTAAAGCTGTTTTAGTATGATACTAGGTTAAAACAACGAATGTGCAAATTTTAATAGAATAGCATCATACTTTCTCTACCCTTTTATTATAGTTAAAATCATCGAATACCTATTTTATTTTTTTAGTATATCGTCTTTGTGTATATAACCTACATATCATGGAGCGTGATTTTGTATTTCGAACTCTAGCCTGGCGGTGGCGCTGAAATTAGCGCTAGATTTTACAGTGGAGAGTAGGATAAGATACAAAACAAGTAAGTAGTAAAGAAGAGAATATTTTATTATTAAATTTAGCAGAGACAAATCTAGCAAGTACTGTCCCTTTACTTAAGATGTCGCCACAATCTTTCCTCTTCTTGATAGTACTATAAGTTTTATATACAAAGGTATCGTGCTAGCTTTATAATGACTCTTTGAAATTTGCAAACATTAAAAAAGGTTCGTGTACTTACTTTTTTACACGAAATGTCATTATTTTAAGTGTGTTCAGAAGCAATTTATTAACAAAATTCTTTTAGTACGATACTGTTCAACCAAGGGAGACTTCCTCAATAATGGCATCCTCCAATACTGACAATTCGTCAGCACTGAGGGAGACCTGAGGGTACTCCTTTGGCAGAACCGCAATCCTCAATGTACTGGCCGCGCTCGCGTACGAGAGCTGTTGTACGTCGGCTCCGATTTTTTTTTTTTTTTTTTTTTTTTTTTTATTTTATTTATTTATTTGGCAGTATTTTGCCATTTAAAAAATTCATTACAATCATTTTATATTATACATATTAAATAAATCTATTTTTAACATATTCGAATAATTTGTTTTTGAATCTTTGTAAGTTATTCTCATTCTTTAAAATATAAGGAAGACTGTTATAAATATCTAAACCTCTATGTAGAATCATATTAGTGGTCTTAAAGTTTCTAAACCTTGGTAACCTGAAATCACCAGCATTGCGTAAGGCAAAAGGTTGTACATCACCAACAAAAGATATATACTCATACAAATAGTTAGGCAATATATTAAATTTAATTTTAAATATAAATACTATCACATTATACATAATTCTTTGGTTAACACTCATCCATGACAATTTAAACAACATTTCTCTTATTGGGGTAAATCCATTACACATTAAAACAATTCTCATTCCCCTATTTTGAAGTTTTTGTAATCTACTCATTTTTTGATTATTACACATAAATAAAATACTTGAGCAATACTCAAAGTGTGGTTTTATCATTGTATTATAAACATTAATAGTTGTTTTTATAGACATTTTTTTTCGAATTCGACTCAGGAAGTACAGTTTTTTTGATATCTTCTTACATACATAATTAACATGATCATCTAAAGTTAATTTATCATCAATTACAACACCTAAATATTTTATTTCATTTACTGTTTCAATATTATTACTATTTATACTGATGCTTCTATTAGTAGAACCATTTAAAACCATAGCTTTTGTTTTATTTATATTTAATTTTATCATATTACTGTCAAACCAGTCTTGTAAATTTTGAAGATCTAAATTAATTTTATCTATACATTCATCGATATTATTACCAGAAATAAACAGTAAAGCATCATCTGCAAACAAAACAATTTTAGAAAAACGAACAGCATTCTCCATATCGTTGATGTATACTAAAAACAGCAAAACTCCAAGCAAAGATCCTTGAGGAACTCCATGAAGAACAGACACAGGGTTTGAAATTACGTCGTTAATTTTCGTTCTTTGAGTTCTATTTTCAAGATATGATTTGAACCAACTTAGTTCTCTATTTCTCACACCATACATTTTGAGTTTATCAATTAAAATCAACTGGTCTACAGTTTCGAATGCTCTTTTCAAGTCTAAAAACACTGCCACAACCACTTTTTTGTCATGAATGTCAATTTTCCACTTCGTTATGACAAGATTGAGTAGGGATTCACAATTATGATTTTTTCGGAAACCAGATTGATAGCATGAAATAAGATTATAGGATTCTAAATAATTTTGCAGCTGATTATATACAATCTTTTCAATAATTTTACTTTCCAGTGTCATCATATTGACGGGTCTGAAATCTTCCACTTTCTTAGAGTTTTTAACTTTTTGAATAGGGGCAATAACAGATTCTTTACAGCAACTTGGAAAAACGCCATTAATCAAAGATAAATTAATGATTTCAAGCAACATATCACCACAAATTTCAAAAGCGTCAATATACATTTTAATGTTCACTCCGTTTGTATCTTTTTTGTTGTTCATGGATTTTAACACAGATTTTAGGTCATCCAAATTTATTTCTTTAAATTGAAAACTTAAGTAATAATAATCAAACACAGAATTAATGTACGGTTTATTTGGAATACTGTTTCTAATATCGACAATACTTTCGACAAAAAATGAGTTTAAGACATTGGACATTTCAAGACATTTGGTATATTTATTGTTATTGTGCACAACTTCACTGATATTTTTTTTACTTTCTTTTAAGACGAAAAGTTTTTCGTATTTCAAAACCTTTTCAATTTTCAGAGTCTTGAGAGCATCAGTAAACCAAGGATTATGATTAATATTTATATCTTTATATTTTGTAAAACTATCAATCGTTTGTAGGAAGTTTATCGAGAATTTATTAGTTAGCTCGTCAAGCGATATATTGTTTTCATTAAAAGAAAAATCACAGTTACGTAAACTAAGGGTGAAACACACTGAATCGTATTTAAATACACGCATGGGCTTTTTTTCTAGCTTAAAGTTTAATAATGAACTTATACTAATTATCACAGATTCATGATCACTTATCTTAAATTTACTATCACACTTGGCTTTAACTCTCTCCGGAATGTTAGTCATAACGTAGTCAATTAAGCTTTGGGAGTTTTTGGTAATTCTTGTTGGATCTTTTATTAACTGGGTATATGAGTTATCATTTAATATTGCACTTATTTGATTCTTATATGAACTGTCTACTAAGAAATTTACATTTATATCACCCATTATTATCACAGATTTAAAATCACAGCTTATAAAGTTCATCCAGTTGGAAAAATTATCTATAAATATCGTTGGAGAATAGCTCGGAGATCTGTAGATACCACCAAGTATATAAACAGCATTATGTCTATGGACTTTTACTAACAAAAACCATACCTTTTTTTCAATTGTCATCTTTTTTAATATTTCACAATTCCAGTTATCTTTTATATAAAAAATTACACCACCTGTATGCGTAGATATGGAATCACATCTAATTATTTGATAGCTTTTTAAATCAATTTCAGCATCTTCGACCATATCGGTAGTATGGGTTTCTGTTGCACAAATAAAGTCAAAATTATCATCATAAACCAACGACTCTAGTTCACAGAAGTTATTTACGAGACCTTCAATATTAAGACTTAAGCACTTCAACTCCGATAATTGCTAATAATTGATTTGTCTTCTTTTATTAATTAATTGTCTTCTATAGATTGGGCATTCTACACTACGCACATCATGCTTAATATCCATATCAGGAAGATTAGCTTTATTTTTAAGCCTCATACAATTAACACACATTTAACTTCATTAACACAGTCCTTAATTTCATGGTCCTTTTCACCACATTTTAAACAATTTTTTTCACTTGTGCATTGATCAAACCTATGGTTGTATCCTAGGCATTTAAAGCAACGGCGGATACCAATTTTTTCATAAACCACACATCTGTCATATTTAATGTAAATCTTTTTAACTTCCATAATTTCATGAAAAGCTTTACTATCTACTTCCAAAACAGCGTTAAAATTATTTTTATTCTTAAAAGATGCATACACCTTTACGCATTTTATTGTAGAAAAAACAATATTGTTTTGTTTTTGTATAGCCTCTTCAATAACATTGCCTTCTAAATTTTCGCACATACCAGACACAAGAATAGTTGGGTTTTTCATAATTGGCATATGCACTTCATACTTATCACTCATTTTATTTTTTATTTCATCTCCTATTTTTTTAATAGCGTCTTCACTGTCACAACATATAGCAATCGAACCATTTTTTCTTTCAAACATGTTGTTAACTTTAATGGAAAGGGCAGAGGGGTCTATTTTCTTTTTTATGTCGGATTTTGTCACATCAAAATGCTGACTCTCTTTAGGTTTCACTAACACGGGTGCAATTTCAATTGGTTTCTTTAGTAAATCAGCATAAGACGGTTTTGCCTTTTCTTTCATTTTCGTTTCAGACTCTTTAATTCGGGAATTCACTACCTCACTCTTTAACTCATCAATTTTGTTTACTAAACACTCTCGTACATTAACTTCCATTTTTTTTAACTGATCATTTTTCTCGCTCGCACTTTCCGATGATTTTATCAACAAATTACTATTTAACTCTTTCACCGTAGCAGAAATTGCTTGCACTTCTTCTTTATCCTTATCACTCTTTTCTTTTAAGTCCGTTTTAATTGAAGTAACCATATCACTAATTTCAGATGATAGATTATTCACACTCTTCTTTAAAATGTCTATAATATTTTCATAATTAGATTGCTGCGATTCCAATAATTTTTCATAATGATTAATAATCTTATTGGGAAATTCTAAACAATCACTGCAGCAATAGCCAAGATTCTTATTTCCTTTTATTAATTTTATGTCATATTCAGACAATTTGCATTCGCAACACAATCGATGGAACACTTTTTTGCAGAAGCCGTTACATGAAATTACATTGCCGTCGCTACGACTAAATCTATTTTCACATTTTCCACAAAATTCATCCATCGCATTGAATGTTTGTCACGGTGCTTGTTCCCGCTGTGGTTGCTGGCGACGTTCTGGCTTTTTTGACGTCTTGCCTTAGGGGAGGAGTTATAAGGTGGCTCTTCCTCTTACCCTGTTCTAGGCGTTGTGCAGGTTCCTTATTTGCATCCGCCTTTCTCTCGTCTACTTTCTTCCGGGCATCCTGCGGGGACATGCCCTCGGCGAGGAACCGGAGGTACCATCTTGAACCTGCACCGCTGAGTCCTTTCGAATCGTCTCCACGGAGGTTTGTGTTATTTTTTTGTTTTTTGACATTTTTAGATTTTGTTCCCACGAGTAGCTAGAGAAGGGTAGGTCCGCCATATCAGAGCTCCGCATGATATGGTAAGGTCATGGTTACTCTTCGATTCGACCTGGTGTCGAAGAGGTTCCGTTAGAATACAGCCGGTATACCCCTGGCTGCAAACCATCCAATAGGCACGGTTCACGTAACACCCTGGATTAGGGGGGCAGTTCTAAGTTCGTAACTCCTCAAAAATCACTACCGGATTGGGACTTCCAAACCTGTAGGTCAGATGAATCTTTGAAACTTAAGCCTCCGCACCGCGGCAAGGTGACTACCACGCGAAGGAGTATCGTACTAAAAGAATTTCGTTTATAAATTGCTTCTGAACTGAACGCACCTAAAATAATGACAGTTCGTGCAAAAAAACTAAAAAACGGATCTTTTGTAGCGTTTGTAAATAGCACGATACTAAAAAAATAAAATAGTTATTCGATGATTTTAACTTCAATAAAAGGGTAGAGAAAGTATAATACTATATTCGATAAAATTTTCAAAATCATTGTTTTAATCTAGTTTCATATTAAAACAGCCTTAACTTCGTACTAATTGAACTAAAAATTTGCGCCATTATGATTAATTCTTATAACCTATATAATAAAAATAATTTAAAACAAAAACTCAGTTTCCGACCGTGACAGGACTCGAACCTGCAATCTTCGGATCCGAAGTCCGACGCCTTATCCATTAGGCCACACGGTCATATTTATCTCACAGTCAATCTTCTTATAAAACCATAAAACAACAAATATAAAATTATTCGAATTTGAATTTTCATTCCATTTTTCGAACTCGAAAATGGTTTGTGTCTATAATTCACAAAATAATTAACTATCACCCACTAGGTGTTGAAAACCGTTATATTTAAAATTTTAACGAAATGAAATCTGAATTAGGCTTATAAGGTCTTTATTCACGGACTAATACAATATTCACTCTTCGAAAGAGAGACATTCATGGAATTTTTTAATAACTCTCTAAATGTGCGAATTAATGATCTGAATGTAGCGAACTTATTAATCAGGCCAAGAATAGTCAAGTGCCTCCTTAGTTTACAGTGACCCGTGAGGAGTCCAGTTACTATACGTAGATTGTTACTACTTAAGCTGATACAGTTCATGAAACGATCTTGGTTATAGTTCCCAAGTAGTTTGGGCCGCCTCAGTTTTGTAAGTTCCTTCCAGTTTTTGGATCTTCTGGCCTCCTCCTCGGTTTTGATTTCGTTTGCTATTCGCATGAAATGTTTCATCCAATTTACTTTAAATAAATTCTTACAAATCTTCTTCCTTTCGATTGGAAAGCTCGCTATTTCACTCAAGAGATGTTCAATATGTGAGTTCCCCCATGATTTATTCTAATTTTGAATTAAAATTGATTGGCATGCCCTTCTTCGTAAAATCATTTATTTCTTCCCTCTTTTCACGAAACTTCGTCGTGCAGCTGGGCAACTGCAAAGCACTAATGATGAATATCAGAGCAGGAGTCACGAAGAGCTCGAAACTAAGCCCGTTTCAGTTTCACCATACCCTGGGCCCTGATTATGGTATCTGAGGTGAGTCGTATTTGATTCTGGGTATTCCATCTTAGACAAAAGCGATTTTGATGTTTAATTTCGCACGACGATGTAGTTTGACTTGAAATTTCGAAAGTATTTAATCGAAATTTTATGCTGGAGGGCATTGGAGCGAATCGAAAATGGAAATCAAGAAATCCATAACCTGTTAACAATGTAAACTCAACCAACACTGTGAACATCCGACCAACCCGTCCCAGCCGAATTGCCAGAATCTTATTTATGCAAATAATTCACTCATTTATGCCACTTCTATTTAACAATAGCCTTACGGCAAGTCAAGGTTTCCATCCACAGGGTGTTTGAGGTGTATCTGCATACCTCGAGCCAAGGTAAGCTTTAAATAATTCATTGAATTAATGAAGGCTTTCCTCTTAATAGTTTTCTTGAAATTCAAAAATTGCACGATTTTTTTCTTTTTCAACAACTCAGATCAAATATTTCCAGTGTCATTCCACTGAGCATTCTATTGTTATCAATTGCATTACTCTCAAGCTCCAGTATTTCAAATTTTAAAAACAATTAAAATTTCCCAACACAATTATGTAGGTAATACAAAAAAAAAACACTTAATAAAAACTTCAATGATTTTATTGATAACATTTCAATAACGTTTTGATTAAAATTGAAATAATTTAAAAAATAAAACTTATAAACGATTAAAAAAGAAATATGAACATTTACAGTTAGTCTCTCAAAGAATATTAAGTTGAAAACTAAACAATATCGGGTAAAACAACTACTATAAGGACCCTAGGTGAATGTTTTTACAAGAAAAAGTTGCCTGCTTCAATTTAAATAAAAACGAAAAAAATATGGTTTATCTATGAGAACTAGAAACACTGGTTTTTTCTCCCGACCTATTGATACACTAGGAAGTTATTCATTTTTGTGACATGTTTAGCGAATTTAATTCCTTCTTCTGTGGGCGCACTAAAGGCTATTTTATCCAGAGGAATCTCTTCGCCAAATATCGTGTGTTGCTGCACGGCACGAATTAGTTTTGTTGCAATGCGGAATCGTCGATGTAGAGGCGAAACCCATATTCTGGATATGCCGCATCTGAAAAAATATGGTCATTCATTAATTCATTAGCATTATTGCATTTTTTTAATCCACTCACTTTGCTTCAAAGAAATCTTCAGTGCAGCAGTCGACGCCATTCAATGAAACATATCGATTTGCCGTTTTCAATGGTTCAACCAAGCAAACGCCAGCGATTTGATTATGACGCAATGCAAAGTATGCCTAGCGATTAAATATGACAATTTCCATCACAATCTTTTATATGGTGCTCAAAATAAATCTTCAACTTACCACATACACTGCCGGCATAATATACGAATAGAATCCCAACTCCTTGTCGACCAGTTTGAGGACATCTTTCAAACGCTCTTGTCGCTTGACATGTGAGTTCTCGTTTAATCTCAAAATTCGCCCATCGGGACCCCACTCCGGATAGATTTGCACAATATCCTCATCGATCCACGACTTAAACTTAAGCACATGAAGTGAAGCATGATAATCCTTGTGCAGTTTTTCTTCCTCAGGTTCGTTGACAGTGTAAAGCAATCCACATTGTTTGCAATTTCTGGCGCCAAATTGCTTTTGGCCAGCGTCAATTTGATATTGATTCGAACCATGACCCCCGGTCCATGTCTTGCTTGTCTTCCTTGTCGAAGTTTGCTTCATAATCGGCTGACAACGGCCTGGATAGAAAATCGGAAATAGCTTATCCGGTGACTCTTCGATAACCTTTTGGATTTCCCTATTTTGATCGGGAATTTCGATGTCCATACTCTCAGGAGCTTGTTTATTAAATCTGTTCAGCTCACGCTCTAGATCTTCAGCAGATATATTGTGTGTTGAGGCTACAACTTCAGTTATTATCCGATCAGCTTCCTCTTGGCGATTAGCATAGTCTGAGATGAATATCTCAAAATTTTCCTCATTGCACAGGTTATTTTCGATTAGAAACTCTAGGAAACTTTTTTGTTGTTCAATTTCAGCTGGATCTGTTGTATTGTATGGCAATCGCTGACGATAACTATCTGGATTCGTATCATTTACAACAACCACAATTTGATCGACGATTTTTTGAGCTTCTGCTTTGTGATTCTCCGGGTCAGCAATGAATATTGTGAAATTCTCTTCGGTGCAAATTTTATTTGTTTCCAAAAAATCCAACAGAATATGCTGTTGTTCAATTAGTTCTGGATTATTTGTGTTATAAGGCAAACGTCGACGAAATTCCGAGTACTCTGCTTCCACTTCAGCTTCAGTTTCAGTCATACGCATTTCATCGAATTCTTCGAAACCATCATTTGAACAAGATGCAGTTGGACTGTGTTGTTCGATTTCGATGTACTCACTTGCTGATTGTGCTGTTGCTATTGCTGTTGCAGCTATTGTTGAAGCTGGTGTTTCTTCTTCGATTTCTTCGGGAGATATTATGGTTATATCAAAGTTTTTGATTATTTCATCCACTTTGGCTTGCTCAGATGAAAATTCATTAACTGAAATTAAAAGAGATTTATCAGAAAAACTCAATATTCTCAAAGAATTCAAAAATTCACAAAAGTAGAAACTAAAAATTAAAAAAAAGGAAGTGGCAGAAGCTAAAATCTCTTTTTTGAGAGGAAGTCGTTCAGGCCATAGGGATCGTGATTAAATTGTCTCACTTCGAAAGGCGTGGTTATACAACTTTTGCCCTTCTGAGTCAGTCGCTATCGTGCGGTGGAAAAGTGAGAAGCGTGCTTATCTACGTTAGGGGTCAGGTTTCGAAAAAAAAAGAAGTTATGTTACCGCACCCTATATATATCCAACACCCAAAATTAACGATAACGATTAACGATTCGTAAGATATTTAACACACACAAATTAAAGAATGCAAAAGCTTTCGCCACTGATAGGATTTTAACACAGAGCTTCTGAGTCATCAACCTACACAACGTACTACCAAAGCCAAATGATCAGACCAATTCTAATGTTGTTTACCAATTGCATTGGACCAACTATCATTTTTATTAGTATGAAAATCCAAGTTTTTAAGACACTGGTTTTAAGGTCAACGGAGAAGTATGTTTACGAATTTATGTTTTCAGATCAAGCGTTTTGAGATATATCAGAAATTTAAATACCTAAATAAATATTATCCAACGTAATAGCTGCTTCATCGGTGGTTCCAAGGGGGGTTCCAAAAATAATAATTAAAGTTTTTTTTTTAAATCTGTGAGACAGTTTTTGAGAAAAAAAAAATATTTATTAAATTACGAAAAAAATTCGTATGGCAGGTACCGTTATTTTTCGGTCTTAAAAAAAAGAAAAAAACATCCGGGGGAAAAATTAAAACCCATATCTACCAAGTTTGAAGAAAATCGGCCGAGCCGTTTAGGCTGTAGTCGAACAGACAGACATAATTGCGAGACCCACTTTTTTGGTCTTCGCTATCATCGTAACTTTGATCAAAATCTCGAGTTCGATTTTTTTTACGAATGCATAACTTGCCTTATAGTACCTATAAGACGCAAGTAAAAAATAGTGGGAAAATTGTGTTCGCCGCTCCTGGCAATGAAAACAGCGATCGACGAATTTCATGATGAATTTGCATAAGCCAGGGATTTTTGGTAAGTAGGACCGCTGGATTTCGAGAACGGTGTCGCTCTTCAGCAAGTTAGCTGAATAGCTATACAAATGACGTGGCTTTTGTTCCTTAGTTTTCTCAGAATTGTGAGACACACGATCCGTTAAATTGTCTATTTGGTTCTTTTGCGACGAGGGAATAACGGTCCACTTTTATTCGATATTGTTCAATTTTATTATTTTATCTAATAAAATAGCTAGTTGAATTCCTTGCTTAGTTTTCTTTCCTCTCATTGGAATCTCCTTTTAAGTCCCTTCATATTTTAACAATGCTCGCACTATATTTAACAAATTAAGGAAAGTCGAGTCCGCGCACAATTTGAAAAAAGTTAGTAGATTTTTTTTAGTCAAATGAAATGCAAGGATATCACATAATGATACCCCAAATCTTCCTGAAGAATAGATGTTTTAAAAAATACTACTTCTATAATTTACTGTCGGTATAATGTACTGTCTTTAAGGAATTGGTTTGAATTTGTGATTTAAAATTGACCAAGAGCCTCGACAATTATGACCCCTGGAAAATTGATTTTATATTTCGTACAAAAAAGCTAGAATTGAGGACTAAACCTCATAGATTTTTTAGCCCTACAAGATGTGTACTTAAATCCAGAATTATTCCTCTTTCGTGACTTTTTTCGCTTAGAAATCTCTAAGATCGATTTTGTATAGTTCTTGAATATAAATTTAAAAAAAAATAAATACTTAAGTACAACAAAAACAACTCACCACGAGTGTCCCTAAGTTTGAGTTTTTTCTTCCTTTGTGGCTTGATATCTGCCATTATGGACAATTTGCCATTACAAACGGACGCCTTAATGTTGTCCGTTATTTTAACCTCCTTCTTTGTTCCCGAATGACCCGACTTAAAAAATTTCCTCCCTGGCACTGGTGTGGGTGGCCTTTCTTCGGGATCTGCAAGAAGTTCATTAACCTCTTCTTGCATAACTTCTTCTACTGTTTCTTCCTCTCCCGACTCACTGCTGCATTCAATATCTGAGAATCCCATGGAAATCTCACCATATCCATTCATATAGCAGCGCTTGCGTGCTATTGATGTGTTATTGTTGCCATCATTGGTTTTGTTGTTGTTATTGTTGTTGCTCGCTAAGGCATCATTATTGGAACTGACAATCACACTCAAAGGCTTCGCCATTTCGATGGGATTCTTCGCCGATTTGAGTATTCGATGAACACTCTCGATTTGATCCTTCTCTTGCCGTTTGGCGGTTAGCAAATTTCGCAGTTTATCGTTCCTTATGATGCTAAGGATGTCTTTTTTGGGAATACTGGGAAGAGCTTTCGGCTTGGGTTTCTTCTTGATGCTATGACGGACGCCTCTGTTGATACTGCTAATTGGCCTGTGAGGGGTATGATTCTTACTTTTCGAAGGCTGCTTTAGTTTGGCAACTTGAGGAGGACTACGCACCAAAGTGGGTGATGTCTTCGAAGATGAATAGAAACTCTTTGTGGATATGGATCGACGCTCGGATTTGTTTTGAAGACGTCGCACTTTAGCATCTGAATTTCGAGGAGAGCTTGGTCCCGACGATAAGTGAGTTCGTTTCTTCGGCGCTGTCTTGAATCGATCACGACATTGATCTTCGTTTTCTGAAGATGATTCCTCAACAACTTCTTCGTCTTCTTCCTCCTCAGAGGTGGTTTTCTTGTGTTTGTTCAGATTCATTGAGTTTGTAAACAGATCCTGCAATTCGTCGCTGTAGGTTTTTTGCGCTGGCTTTGGGGACGGTGTTCGTGGGATATTCTCCTTGCCTGGAGTTGCGTGTGTCACGGAACTTGTCGTCGGTGATCTGTTTTTTGGCTTAAGACTTAGCCGGCAGCTTCGACGAGTCGGTGTTTCAGATTTCTCCTTGAGTGGAGGGCTGTCGGGAAGTTTCTCAAATAACTCATCGTACATCCTCTCCGGAGATGCTCCATTGTTGTTATTAAGGAAACTTATTGCCTTCTTGGGGGTTCTTTTTAGTAGACATTGCACTGAGCGCATCTTTGGGGCGACATTCTCACTTTTGCTGTTTTTGTC
Source organism: Philhelius festivus (assembly GCA_963931855.1). NCBI lineage: Eukaryota > Metazoa > Arthropoda > Insecta > Diptera > Syrphidae > Philhelius > Philhelius festivus. The sequence continues at coordinate 62,227,385 of OZ007557.1, forward strand.
GTCGTTCAAAACGTCTAGACCCTCCAAAACATTATTCTCTTGCTCCAAATCGGAGTCTTCACCACGTATAGCAAATAGACTTTTCTTTCGCTCCGATAGACGAGGTGTTGGATTCCTTGTTGGACGTTGGCGTAGACTTTTTGGAGTTTCCATTGTCCTACCACATTTATGTAAACTTTACAAAACTCTTAAAAATAATGAATTATTTATAAAAGGATACAATTTTATTTAAATAAATCAATTTTTTGAAATTCTTGAATGGAATTGAGGAAAGATGAACTATTTACCGCGAAATGTTCGATTTTGACGTTTCTAATGACGAAAACATGAAGATATGGCGGGAAATAGTAAACATCACCCACGACGTTTCTTTTCTCAACCAATACGCACGAGAGGCGGTAAGGTAGGTCGTTATTTACGTCATCGAATATGGGTGATAAGATAACAGATGATCAGAACCAAAACGATTTGTTTTTCTTTTATTGGTTTGGCAGCGATTGACCTTTAGGAATAAGAACTTTTTTGATTTAATGATATTCGGCAAATATTTAAATATATTTCAAATTAAGTAGGTAGTTATGCTATTAATATAAACTTTGATAAGTACACATGAATAGAACTTTTTTGTAAATGCGTTGTAATTTTTGTATATTGGGAAATTCTAAAATCCTTAACAGTGCTGTCGTTGTACTTGCCAAATCAATTTAAGTACATACTCCATTTTGTAATTAAAGCCTAGTACGCAGATCGCGCTAAATTTTATCTCTCACATTTTTCTCCAAACATCAGCTAAAATCCAAGCTAAATTTTGACATAAGAACTTTGTGGAGAATATGTCACAGAAAACAGCTGTTCTCTAAATAAATTTTTTTCAAAAATTTAAAAGAATTTGCATTAAAGTATGATTTTTTAAGATTTGTGAATGAGAACGAATGAGAATTATGAATTATGAGTGATTTTTTGTTGTCGAAAATCTTGTAAGACTCCCGTCACCAAATATTTTTCTAAATATTATTCAAATATTATCCCATTTCAAATTGGAATTGAAATTTAGCTCGAGAATAAATGTGCTAGACAAATATTTCGTGCGCTAAATTTTGACAGATAAGTTATGTACAGTTCGAACAGAAATTTTGATTTTTTAGCTGGAGCAGCGTACCTCTCTGCTAAAATGCTTGACATAATTTTAGCTTGGCTAAATTTTGGAGAGAATTTTGTATGGGAGATAAAATTTAGCGCGATCTGCGTACTAGGCTTAAGAATAGAACCGTTTTTATCTCGTCTTTATGGTGCGTTTTGTCGGTGACTGTGCAAACTAATCAAGCTTTGTTACAAACTGTCATAATTATCTCAAGTTCCTTATTGAAGAAATTTATTTCTCTTTCGCCTTTATCAACTCTTTCTCACATACAGAAGAACATTTCTATTCGGAAGACGAGGAATCTAAAAACAGCACACAACATTTCACAAATATGTTTCTACGCATATAAAATATGTAAGCCTAGTACGCAGATCGGGGAAAAATCTGTCTCCCATAAATTTTGATACAATGCATTATTTTGCGGGACAAATTTTGACAGCCGAAAGTGATTTTTGTCTAAACTGGTTTTATGTAAAAGGTGCTGATGCTTCTCTTGAAAGCATCGAGAGGAGATTACAAAAAGGTATGAACGACTTTTGTAAGACAACCCGTTCCAAAGATACACTACAAAACACATTTAATTACTTTTTAGTTCTCCAACTTCAAACTTTTGTGCGAGATTTGGAAAAGTTTTGTAGAGATTAAAATAATTGTAGAGATAAAATTTGTCTTGTCTCGATCTGCGTACTAGGCTTTAAGAGCGACACATGAGATAAGTGCCGGTATGGCTTTACACAAAGTTAGATGTCAAATGTAATATCCACGTTTTGAACAGGGCTCATGTTTGTTCATATATTTTTCTCCCTCGATCCCTTATTTTCTGAACATGTTTAAAATCCGAGCATATTTAAAGATTTTTGTAGATTATGTTATAGATTTTAGTGCGTTTCTTTTTTTTGGTTTTGTTTTGTAGATACGTTCAAAATCGCAGTTTAATTCATGTTTCATGTTATAACACCTAATTTTCCCTTCAGTGAGGTGTGTTTTTGGCTCAAAAACATATTAAAAGTAAAGAAAAACAACATATACATCCTCCCTGTGCATGAACGGCGCTCAACATCACAACCATAAGACTAGCCGCGCACTATCAATTTTTAGTTGCGAAACTGTTTGGTTACTTATAGAAAACAGATGAACTGTTTGGTTGAATGTCCGTGCAGTTGCAGTTAATTATATGTTCAATGAAATGGCGAACTCATTTTAGGCAATCGTTTAGTTTGTGTCGAAACACAAACAGCCGTATCTATAAGATTTTCTTAAACTGCATCTTAGAGGTTATTTAGTTAAGCATTCTTAAATATTTAATTTGCCTTTAAATGACGAAACTTCAATTCGTATCTATAATCGATTTTTCATTGGTACTTAACTAAACAATGGTTATGTCACGTAACGTAAAAGAATGTGAAAATCTATTACAAAAAAAAACAAATTCTGCTTCATTTTATACAACACCGCTGTTTTGTGCCACCTTCAATCAGTAAATATTTGGAACACATTTTTTTATTTGTGAAATAAAAAAAAGATGGCCATGGAACACAAACCCACACCCGCCGCCACAAACAAAAGAAAAAGATCTGAAAATTGGAATGCTTCCGACAAGAAAACATTTTTATTTTAGAATTTGCAATAATACACAACACTACAAAACAAATTATTTTATGCACATACGAGTATTCTCTTCCAACAACGAGGAATAAAGTTAGTGTCGATACAAACACTTCAAATGCTAAGCGGAAAGCGTTGACGAAATTTCTTTGCGCGTACACGTTCTTTAATCAATACAAATTTTCGGTTTCTTAATTATTTGCATTATCTAATTCTAAAATATCAAAACAAACAATACAAACTCACAATTTGAAACTTCAAAATTTCAAAGATGACAATTCATGTCAAAATACATTTTAAAATGCCTCTAAGTGAACCTTAAACGCGGTTGATGGCGTTTAAGTTAAGAGGCCTTTAAGTAACGTTACTTAAATGTGAAAATTGATTATAGATACCGATTTCATACTTAAGAGCTGTTTAGAGGTATTTTAAAGTTAAGTAACCTTTAAGATTTGTTTATAGATTCGCCTGAAACTTTTTAGTTGCTCGAACCAAGCAGTTTCGCAACTAAAAATTGCTAGTGCGCGGCTAGCCTAATTCAATCTGTTGTACGGATTATGTCACTATAGATGGATGGATTTTTGTGCCTTCATTGGTTTTGTTGTTCTAAACATATTTCCATGCTCTGACGTACCCATACAAATCAGATTTCTTATTGGATTGTGCTGGTGATCGTTCATGCCTAGCAAAGGCAGTATGCCAAAGGAGTGAACAACATTTTAAAAGATTTCTTGACATTCCATTTCAGCTTAGAGTAAAGATTTTCAAATAAAATAAAAGAAAAGGCCAAAAATCTTCAGCAAATTGTTTCTTTGTGTGAAAATAGTTTAATCAGAGTAAGAACTGAGTTTTAATGAATTTTGTTTCTATTATCTAACTGACGCCACTAGCAAATAAAGCAGTCATCAATTTTTTAGAGTAAACATTAATTTTTGGCTTATGAAACTTGATTCTAATAAAAAGCAGGATCTCGCGTTGTTGTTGTAATCTTTATCTTTCCATAATCTTTATGGATCTCTTATCTAATAAAACAAAAAGTCTAATAATTATTTACTAAATATTCCAGGAGATATTTTTTTTTTGTTGGCATTTCTGGGCTTTTGATTCGCGTTTATTTTTGGTTTCCATACCTATTTTTGTCTTAATAGAATGCGATTTGACTGTGATACGAAAATTGCCATATTTTGACGTTTGATTTCACTTTTTCATCCATCGAGAATAGATCTGTGTGTAAAAAATATTTGATGCAATGGCAATTTATGGCTTGGATTTCACTTGTCAAAAATGTTCGTTCCGAATAGGCGGTCTAAACCAAATTTTCACTGATTTTGATAGTAAAAAATAAGTTTTATTACTAATTTTTTCAAACATTCTCATATTTTTACCTTTATTTTCAAAATTGGCGATGGAAAACATTTATTCGCTTCAATTACCATAGACTATTGCCATCATCAAAAACGTTTTCAATGGCAATATTCAAGGAAATAAAAATGAACGAAATAATAAGACCTGGGTTTAACGACAGCTCTGTTTTGTATCAATTTTTAATCGAGTATCGAAATGTATTATCAGTTCAGTAAGAAAAACAGGAAAAGGAAACCATGAATTTTATGAATTTCTTTCAAACCAATTCATTGAACATTTAATTCGTCGGTGAGAATATTTAGTAAGAACAAAAATTATAAAAATCTTTTAGTTGTTACTTTCATTTCATTATTGTTAAATTGTCTTTTTTGTTTTATTTCCAAGTTTTTCGAATAAATCTTTTGAGAAAAAAAAATATTAAGGCAAAGTACATATCCGGATCCTACCATTTACGAACATACTTACAAACCTACTTTACATAGATACCGTAATAAAATGCGATTATTTGAACTGATTTTGCAAAATGTTTCACCCCAGGTAAGTAAAATGAAGTTTTTTTTTTCAACAGTTTATTTAAGGTTATTTAAATAAATACAATTATGGCTTTCTCTGTGCGGCCCATAATGAAACTAAAGGATTTTTTAATTAGGGCGCGTAGATGTAGAAATGGAATTAAACAAGCTGGGTGTGAGGTAGTAACAACATTTTTTTCGTTGACTTAAGCTCATTTTGCAAAAAAAGTGTTGAATACAATAAAAATATATACGAAAAATATATGTATAACGAAGGCTGTAAACTGACTTCCATTAAATTGTTCATAATTGTTGTTTTTTCAATTTTTCCGAAGAGCCAAAACATCAAATTCCCATAAAATCGCATTATGGTTTATACATCAAAGTTAATATTGTTTTTCTTCTTTCAGGATATATATGTTTTTTTTGCGCAAATTTGCGCAAATGTTGAAATTTTGGCCCGAAGTAAAACCCTTTTTTCCCCTTTTTTTTTTAATTCTAGCAATATGATCAAGCGAATTGATATTTTTTATATTTGGCATTCGGCCAAGAAAGGTCAAGGTGTTGTCGAAATTAATGAAACATAAGCCGTGTTTTTTTGGAAAAGTTATCCGTAGTACAGTAGGGTTTTATATGAATAACAAATACAACATCCGCAGTAGGATCACTATCCGCAGCAGGATTTCACTTCTCCTTTTATCGGCAGTGATCCTACTGCAGATGTTGTACAGTACTGTCTGGGTCGCGTGAACTAATTATTGCACAGGCTGTCCATGCTAACCAGGTTGTTCATGCTATTCAATATTTTACCTATCAAGAAAAACAAACTTCGACAACAGTTTCCGAACTTTAATTAAAGTTTTATTTTACTTTGTTTTTCATTTAAAATTATCTTTAATACATTTTTGTTTTTTTTTTTTTTTATTTGCCAGCACCTTCTGCACAGCCTTTTCACGAAGTTTTTTTAACATTATGATATCTGAATAGTCAGACGTATTTTCTTCAGCCCACCCCTTATCAAATATCTGGATGGCTTCTGACGCAGTTATTTTGGTTTGATTCGGAGTTTCGTCAGTTTCATCTTCATCAGATGATATTAGCTCGCTTTCATCTTCATTTGGCTCTACTCTATCATCAATAGCGTTCTTGAAATGTCGAAAAACAAATTGCACTGAAAAGAAGCAAACAAACAGGAGCGAGTTTCACGTGTTCAAATGTAAATAGTTTTTTTTTTTTCATTGGAATCAGTACAAATATTATGAACAAAAACGAGTATGCGGTGCAAAAATGTTTTTGAACGTGTGTATAAAACTACGATGTCTAAAATAAAGGGAAATCCCCGAAATGGGAGCATAAATTTGATGTTCATGCTATCGAGGTTTTTGTTGTTCACGCTATAGAGTGCTCAGTATGAAACAATTGGTGTTCATGCGAGCCAGGTATTCACGCAGCCCAGTGTTCACGCTACCCAGACAGCACTGTATTTGTTATTCATATAAAATCCTACTGTACTACGGATAACTTTTCCAAAAAAACACGGCTATAGAAAATTTTTAAGGAGACTTAGCAAATTAAAAGTTTAGACACAAAAGAAAGATAAATACGCTATGTAAGTCCTTTCATAGAAGGTGGGAGGCTGTTCACGAATCTTGATTTCATCGAAGACTTCAGTTCTGTACAGGCCAAAACAGAAGAAAAAAAGTCACCAAATAATCAAAGTAGACCAAAAAAGCCATTTTTAGTAAGCTCGTCTCGAACTAAGAGGAGACTAAGTGCTAAAATTGTTGAAGTGTTTGCTTGTGTTCTGTGATTTCAAAAAATGGCGCACTCAAAATAGTGAGGAACCTCTTCTTACACCACAAAAGAAAAGAATTCAAGAATAATTAAAAAAAAAATGGACAGATAGTTGATAAGTCAAAACAAGGTGGTGAAAATTCAAATGATGGAAATACTGTGCTTAGATTTTTTGCCTACCCTACTGTATCTTCCCAAATAACGAGTGTAGAAAAATCAATAATCGAAAGATGTTCAGTTATTTTAAAAACTTCTAAACGTAATTCTCAATTAATATGTATAAAACCAATCTCAATCTGTGTGCCAAGTTTATCAAAATCCGTTCAAAAAATCAGATTTCATTAAAAGGAAACTTTAAATATCAAAAATGTCAATAATTTGTGTATCATTTTTTCTTAACCAAATCTTCACTGAATATGTAAAAAGCCAATTTTAACATGTGTACCAAATTTCATTCAAATCCGTTTAGTAGTTCAGATTTTACAGGGTGTTGAGCACCTCTCCCATACAAACACAACCACTGTGCGTCGGCCTAAAATGCACACCAAACTTTAATTTGTCACCTGGTGAAGCTCGTGTGGTTCGGTGCCGTCCCATATACGGTAATTTTGCTATTCGTCCGAAAATGCACCTCTTCGCTAAAGATGACTTTTCGGCCAAAATTGGGGTCCTCTTTCAAACGCTTCAAAACCCAGACAGCGAACAAACGACATTGCTTATGATCATCAACTTTCAGCTCCTGGGTCAGTTGGATCTTGTAAGGGTTAAGGTCCAAGCCCCGACACAAAATTCGTCAAGTTGAAGTCTGCGAAAGACCGAGATCTTGTGCATGGCCGGGAATCGACTGCCTTGGGTTCTCTTGAACACTTTCACGGACAGTGCCCGATCTTACGTTTCTTTTACGTACAAATATTGCCGAACTGGTTGAAGAGTCGACTATGAAGCACCACCACGTCTGCCGTAAAATAGGTCCAACGCAACGCAACGAACCCTCATTTTGATAATAAAGTTTTATCATAATCGTGGTGCTCATAATCGTTTAATTTCCAATGGTCAACTGCCTCCAAAATCTACCCCATTCAATTGAGAAACCCTTTAGAACGGCATATAGTCAATCAATGTGGAACATATTTCCCAAGAAACATTATATCATTCATCTCTTTATTAATGAAAGATACGGACTCATATTTAAAATAAAGATACCGAGATATGAATGTCAGGACCTCGCCGAAAAGTCCCTTTTTGGGTTTAGTTGAGTTTTTCTTCCTTCAAAAATCATAAATGAATGTAGACCAAAAATGGCTCAACAGTCGTTGCCATCGAACCGATTATTTTGTGTGGAATGAAATGCGATTTCAAATTGATTTTATTTTGTTATTTTATATACATATATTTACTACGTGCTTTTTCGTGCCTGTATCATTACTTCACGTCCTTTATCTATTTTCAATATAGAAATGATGAATTGTGGCCAAAACACTAAGAAAAATATCTCGAATTTCATGGTTTCCTAGGTTTTATTTAATTACCTCCATGTTTTTTTTAATTTAAAATCATTGAAATTCTAAGCAACTTAAAGTATTAAAGCAAGTCACCTAGTCGCAGATTTAATTTATTTTTTCTTTGCTTCTCAATGCTAAAGGTTACTCCACTGGCGTTGTCCTAGAAAGCTCCCTTTACTTGCCCCTACTAGGTCGTTGACAGTGCAAATGTTAGGATCTCTAGAGGCTTCTTAAGAACTGCATTATTTTTCCGTAACATTTTAATAAAACACAAAATACATTCATAATGTTACATTACCCCAAATACTGCAAACCTGACCCGATGGAGCATATTCCAGTCATAATGCACATACCAAGTTAATAATCACTTTTTTTTTATTTTTGTCTTTTTAGAAAATCGCCAGAGACGTTACGGCAACAATTAACAATTCAAGTGGTGGCAATGTTATTTCGGTCACAGCCAAAAATCTTCTTCATTCCATAATGGATGCTATCGGATTTAATTACTACGTAACAATGAATGAAATTGCAACTTTGAATTTTCAATGGCTTGATGAACAAGCTATGGCTTATCGATTTTCTTACGACGAAAGTGTCTTTGGTCGTTTTCAACAATTTCTCGAAGAAATCTGCAAAGCAATGAGTCAAAATAATCTCTTGGAGCAACTCATTCAAATTGTCGACATATTTTTGAGCTTTTGCAATTCCTTAGATGAACAATGGGAAGATAGATTTTGGGAACCATTATCGCTGATAAGTAAATATGAGAATATAAAAAAGTAAATATTTATTAAATTTCATTTACAGGTTATTCTCTGCTTCGTTCGATGCATAAAACAAGAAAAAATCTTACTGATCCAAATTTGATCGTAGATACCATTTGTCATAAGCTGTTTGAAAACTCTCAAAAAGGACTTGGGTAGAGAGAACATTGGGTATAATAGTCTGGAGTCAAAGAAACACCGAAATTATCGTCATATCGAGATTAAAACTAATTCAGAAGGCTGACCATCAGACCAGAACAGTCTCGTTTCCTTAAAATCGAAAAGTTTCGTCTCAGACAAAGTCACGTTACGGGTTTCTGTAGATTACTGCCACATCGACATCTAGAGATGGAATTTAGAAGCTATAAAATATCTGCACTGAATAATTTAATTGCAAAATTTTAAAATAAATTCTTTGTAACGCTTATACCACCGAGACTGAAGGTAGATTTCAGTCCAAAAATCACGGCCTCTTCTGGGATACTTTTCAAGTCGTCTTGGTCATTTTACAATTACGTTTGAATATATGCAGACAGTTATACAATATCTTAACAATTATGAAGCCTGCTTAGCTACTACTGTTTAATTGATAGAAACAAGATTTAAATTTTTTTTGAAACATCCAATTGTAATATTTTCCCAAATAGATTTCTGTTTTAGGTTTGACTCCAGGCTATTAGTATTATTAAAATTAGTAAATTGAATTCTTTACTCATTCGCATAATTGATATATTTCAGACATCCCGATTCTCATCAGACTATACTGAGAGGACTATGTGTACTTCTGGGAAGAGACTACAGTTACTTCTCATTCTATGACAAAAATATTTTCCAATTTTATTGTCGCTGCATGGAATACGAAGTAAGACAAAGTTTTTGTTTAGATACATCGATGATAAATATTTTATTTTTTTTACATATAAAAGTTTTCCAAAACAAGTGGAGCACTTTTCGTTTACATGCAAAATGCTCTTGAAAACTCAAAGGCACCAAATAGTGAGCAGACCCTTCTTGTGAATTACTTAACTGATCCCGATATGATTAAAGCTTATTGTGCTTTCGCTCAGCAATATTCAAAAAATCAAGTCTTTTGTTTAATTAAGTTTCTCAATGTATTGCTAGGGTAAGTAGCATTAATTATTATTATAATTTAATTAATTCTATAATTTAATTGGTACAAACAAAAAAAAGAGGCGGGGTTGGTGAAGAAGCCAGGTGTAGATGAAAACTGGTCTTGTATGTTTGCAAATTGAAATGGAACCGTCTAAAAATAGGGTAAACTGATGAGTATTCGGGTACTAAGGGGTATTCGGGTATTAAGGGGTGGCCGTGGCACGATGGATGTGTGCTCGCCTGTGAACCTCATGATCACAGGTTCGATCCCTGCCGTCGTGTATGTCGTTTTAATTCCATTAAAAACCTTCTAAAAATTGCCATCAAGGGGTTGCTGGTTTACTCATTGCATGTTGTTCAGGCATAACACTAACAACATGTAATTGAGTTAAACTAGTATGCCCAACAAGGATGAACACGAATAAAATAATGTGAATTATAAGCGACATAGAAATAAGACACGGCATTCTCCGCTTTAGTTCAGCCGCCATCTCTGAAGATAAAATATCTGAGCCAACAACCTTCAGTCTCAGAACATCGTGCCACACATCTTTCCTATCCTTCTTTCTCTTCCACAACTTCACGCCCGCGCTGTGTTGAAACATTTAAAGGGTAATCATAATCCCTTGAGCGCGGGTAGATTATAAAAAAAAAAAAAAAACCACAGGTGAAATGATTGAGGGGGGAATGTAACTGGCTACTTGGCTTATTTTAAAAGCTATAAATCAAGGAAAGACATGAAAAATTCCGACGCTGTTCAAGAGATTGGAATGATTCCATGATAGTTCGATTTCCTATCAGTTTCAACGATCTGTTCTGGATTATCTCCAATAAATGAAGTGAAGTTTGGACTGCACCTGTCCAAAGATGTGAGTTGCGCTCGAATTTTGGACGTATGAATACCTTATAAATTGCAGTCAGATTAGAGGGTCCACCGAGAGAGAAATCTTAAACATTTATCAGCTATTTTGGCGATCTCGAAAATATGGTAATTCCAACGAAGATCGTCGTTGACACACTACCGAGTACTGGAGTACTGAGAGAGCTTTTCGGCTTCTTAGATGCAAGTGCCATTCAAAGACAATGGGATAAGGGGTACATTTTGACAATAGATAGCAAGCATAGTTCATAGTTGCTGTAAATATCTGAGTTCCATGAGCTAATCATACGGTATTGTTGCAATTTCACTTCGGATGGAGATGGTCGTAAATTTGAGAACGAGTATGAAAAGCTGAAGGTAGAGACGTCGACAGAACAAGGAAATGGATTAGAGGTTTCAGACAAGAGATCATTTATAAAAATGAGGAAGAGAGTCGCAGACAAAATGGGGCCTTGGAGAACACTAGCATTTATTTTGTGAAGATCAGATTTGAAACCGTGAAACATGTATCGTACGATTCAGAAGGTAACTTCTTGTCCAAATAACAAGGGTATCAAGCGCAATAATCTTACTTTCTCCAAAACAATGTAAAGATCTGTTCCAGTCTTCGGTGAGACAAGCCATCAGATCACCAGTACATTGGAACGATTTTTGCGATAGCCGCATTCAGTATGTATTTTATAACAGTTAAGACCTATTGGAATAGTATTTATTTTTGACTATTCGTCCTTTCCATTTTTTTTATTTTAATATACCACTCAGTCGCCTGGTATACGACTGGTTAACTCCGTTGGAGTACTATGAAATAATCCAATTTTTTTTTCATGATTTTGGTGGTCATGTGAGTCGGTATTGATGAAAAGTTTAATGCTATTCGATCAAAAAGTAAAGATAAGAATATGTCGACTCTCAGAGTGATGGTCTTACATTAAATAGAGCTACTGGAATTCCAATTTGAGATTTATTTGTAATCAGAAAAGTTTTAAATACAAAATATCTTTAGAACATTGAGTCTAAAGAGAGGAGACTTAAGGCTACCTAACGTCTTTTTTTTATTGCAGTCATCTACCCTTCTTAGAATGTTTTAACCGAAATCAAGTTCACATCATCTTTAGCAATGCATTGCACGAAAGCAAAAAGACCCGAAACCAGGCTGTAAATTTCTATCTTACATATATGCGTAAAAGTAGATTTACAAATAAATTAATACTCAGGGATATTTTTGAATTTCTAATGATGAAAGCTGTAAGTTGGAATATAACCTTTTTATTTTTTTTTAAATTAAACTATTTCTATTTTGTTCAGTTAAAAAGCTCAAGTGACCTCAACTCTATTTATTTCTATTTTGTTTTTTTTTAAGAATGGAACTGACATTTTGGATTGTTTCATTGACTCGCTCTGGAATGAATTTCCCTATATGACAGAGTTGGATCCATATTTAAAAGTTTTACAAAAATCCGACTGGGATGTGAGGATATTAAGTGTAGCTGCACAAGTTACTTTTCGAGTATATAAAAGGATATACGAAGAGTGTGATAGCAATGGTAAGATTCAAATATTTTAAATTCCGAAAAAAATGGAACTCGAGCTTTTGATCACAGTTGACATTACTATGATAGAGAACAACATTAAACATTAAATTCAATTCTTTTATGATTTATTTTCTTTGCAGATCAATATCCCCTACGTTTGAGTAAGTTTCTCTTGAAGCTGCCATCTCTCCTGATGTTGCTTAAAGACAAATGGCAGATCAGAGGAATCCTTTCAAACGTCTATTCCATAACTGATTATGAAAAAGCAAAATTTACAATTAAGGAATTTCCAATTGTAAGTTCTTATAGTTAGTTGCTCGCCAAATGAATTGTAATACTTGAAGTTATAATATGAGTGCTTTTTTGATGAAAAGTTTAGACCCATTTCATTAAATTAATGCAAACAATAGCCGTGTTTTAGTGAGATTCCTTAACTCAGCTAGTTATAACAATTACTAAGGAAATTTGTAATTATAAAAATTATGAAACAAACAGAGCTTTATTGTTCAATTGGTTGCGCTTTATTTCATCGAAAAGCTTTTATTCTACTGAGTATTAATCTCACGAAAACGAGGCTAAATAACAGAAACAAAGGTGAGTATACCTTTTTTTGTGTTAATATTGTTTGCATACAAAACCAAAAGTCAGTATAAATACCTCGTTATTTTTTGCATGTACAAATTTTCTGAGGGATCTTTTCATAAAAATACATCTCAATAATTAAAGTGACATAAAGTTATTTTAAAATATTTATTTTTTTAATTATGTGATAGGCTGCAGACAGATATATTAAGTATGCTCAGCGATATCTCAAGAAAGAAGGCGGTGAAGATTATTCAATTGTAAATAATACGGTCAATAACATGTTACAGTTAATGTATTATTTCAATATACAAGACGAAATGGAAGAATTTTCAAGCAATGTCTTTTCAAAATATCAACAACTAGTATCTAATCTAGATCAGGTAGGTTAATGAATTTACGTAACAAAATAAATTAATTAACATTTAACTCTCCAAAGACGAAAGCTTTTTTAAATTGAAAGGCGAAAAATTTGAGTCGAATAAGTACGGTGTTAAAACTAATGTTGGACGATACTAACCTAACATTTAGACCATTTTGCATATTTTAATCGAACTTAGCATTACGTTATCTATGGAAATTAAAATCGTTGAATTAGGTATCGCGCTAGCTATATACATACATATGACTCATTGACACTTCCATATTTAATAAAATGCACGACTGGATCACACGAAAGTTGGCAAAGGGGTAAGATCCCCCCTAAATCCGGCGAGCTAAGCCGTGCATCGCCAGTATGCCACCGCCCTTTTCGTCAAACATTCGTACCTGGTCCTGTCCTATATTAGTTCAAATTAATGTCCTTCCCGGTTCCTATCCATTTATTATTTCCGTTTCCGTTTCCGATTCTTTTTCGTTTCGTCTATCCAAATCCTATTCACGGGCCCTCATCCTTTTAACCCGTTAATTCTCCTCTAGGCAATTACCAAGGAACCTTAAGTACCGAGTTTGAAGAAAATAGCTCCAGTGATTTAGGCTATAGGGAGAGGTACAGACAGACAGACGGAATTCCTGGACCCACTTTTTTCGTGTTCTCTATCATCGTAATGTCAACTTTGATCAAAATCTTGAGTTCGACTTTTTTTCCAATTGCAGAAAAAAATTAACGACAAAAATATTGATAAACCAGAGAACATGTTCTTAAACTTCAAATGCATTTGCAAGAAAATTGACTGATGTTGACCAACAGGGCCCGTATTACGAATTACGATTATCGTTTAAAATCCCTCGTTATCGTTAGGTTGCGATTACGTTTTACGATACTCGTTATTTTTAAAACGATAATCGTTTTCTCTTACGACTGCTTTTGGCACTCGTATTTCATTGTTTTGACACGTGTACTATTTTTGACAGAAATATTGAAAGAATGAAGTTGGATGCGCTTAAAAACATAGATTTTTTTTATTTTATCAGGCAATATTTTGATGCATCCATTATCGTAAACCATAATCGGTCCATGTGTTGACTATCGTTTTCTAGAGTATCGTTTTTTTGCCTTTCGTTTCGTAATCTGTAATACGGGCCCAGATTTTGTGCAAGCAGGATAATTAATAGTTGACAATAGCAATATATTCTACCGTTTCAAAAACGTAAAATAAACTTCAATGTGATGATTGTCAAATGATTGTCATTTTTAGGTGCAGATATTGCCATTTTCAAAACCAAATCAACGTGAATTTCATCGTCAAATTAGCGTTATTTCTTCACGCAGATATTGCTATCGTCAAATATGCAATCGTCCTACTTGCACAGAATCTGTTCGATCATCGTCAGTCAATTTTCATGCAAACGCATTTGACAATCACGACCGAACTGTCTGACTTATCAATCTTTCTGTCGGCAACTCGATTTCTTTACTGTCGAGCTGCGCCTCAAATGATGCTATGCAACATGATTTTAGAAAACTGCGTTTTCGAAAACATTGCTTTTGTATGCTCGAACTTTTGACTTTTATAGTTTGAGCTTAAGAACATCTGGTAGTTGTATTTTTGACGCAAATGACGTTTTCGAAAACGGCCTACGTTAAAAAATTACATCACTTGACAATGAAATTCACATTTGGAAAACGAAAGCTTTTCCAATAGCTCCCTTTGAGATATGAAAAATATATGCTTTCCTATAATTCGTTCCACAAAACTGGACTAACTTACTAACTAGTGAATGTCAGCTCTTCTAGGTTGAATTGCATTCTAGTTGTTGCTTGACAGCCAGTTGAAATGGTGATTTGCTCGCTAATATCGAATCCATTTTGCTTACCTTTTGAACTTATGATATCTGTTTGCTGTATTAAAATTGGGTAGTCTCTTCTATATTTTATCTTAATAATTTTAAAATTGAATAAATATTTACTTTTCTATACAAACTATTTTTTTTTAGCTAACAGAAAGTCAAGTCAAGAGCCTCCAGAACACCTTAGTTATGTTATCCAACATAGTGAGTACACCTTCAGCGTTACACGAAGAAAACTTGTTTGAGCTTTTAAAAAGTTTGCAAGATCATCTAATCGAATCAAATAAATTTAAAGAACTATCTGCTACGTTCGATTGCTTTTTAGGTAAGACACATTCAAAAATAACGTATTTTAAGAAAAGACGTTTAAATAATTTCCATTCCATTGTTAAGATTCACATGCAGTAGCAATTTATTCTGTTGGATGTATTCGTATATTATCCGTGATAAGTACACGAATAACTCCTGGCGAACAAAATATTGAGCTTAATGTCCTATTGAGTCAAGTATATCCCTTTTTGAAGTATCTTCTTGAACATCTAGAGAATTCAAATCTTTCGAATGTAAAAACTATTTTTATCGAAGCTGTAAGAAAAAAATGTTCTGTATTTTGGATAATTTTGATTTGGTTATACTTTTCAGGCCATTCGGGCTCTTTGTGATCTTTACATCAATTTTAATTTCAAATTGGAACGACATGTCTATCATATTTTAGTGAATTGTGTAAATCTACATGTTTTTGAAGCACCAGTATCAAGAGATCGACTTCGTCAGTTGGAATTGCAGAAAAACATTCTACGCAGCTTTAATGGGATGCACAAATTTGTCGAAATCCCAGTGGCTATCACTTGGAAAATTGTCATTCATTTTGGAATGGTAGGTGTTACTCTTGCATTTTAAAAAAATATATTTTTTTTTATTTCATCAAAAGGTAAACAAGTTTGAGGAAGAGCTTACTGAGCTAATGGACATTCTCTTGGAATATAACTCAGAGAGATTTAAGAAACCATCACTATTTGCCTACATTGTTCCTGTGGCCATCTTTAATTTGTTCCAACGTCAGGTACCCCTTCACAAATTTCAGGTAAGATATAAGTTTTCTTTTCAAATACATACTTAATATCATTTACTGTTATTTAGAAAGCCCTAAAATCTCATAAGATTTATGTAGAAGAAAAAATTAGTGATGGATCGGATCGTATAATGAAAATTCATATTGTTTTAACCATGGTGGATATGATCGAAAGGACAATAAAAGCTGGCGACATCAGTAGCCAACCTAATCGAATAGAATTACTTTCAAATATGAATGTTCTTCTAACGGATGTTTACCAACACGAATCAAATTTAATGTGAGTTAACAGATTAAGTTAAAAAATATTTCTGTTATTTATAGATTTGCTTTGTATTGCAGTTTGAATCAGACAAAGAGATTGGAACAACATGCCCTCACATCCAAAGAACTTCAAACGCTGTCATCTTTTCAAGATCAACTAAGTTAATTTATTTCTAAACTTAGTTATTTTTTTTTTAATTTCAAGTTCTGCTAAAAGTTATGTTAATGAATACGTCCAGGAATTAAATATTAATTTGTAAAATTGATTTCGTTGTTAAAGTTAAACAAATACATAAAGTTTTTCATATTATCAATTGAATACAAATTATTTATTTATTAGTAATACACACAATCGTATTGATAAAGGTGGGTTTCCGTGATCAGCATTCCAATACTCAGCTCCAAAAAGCGAAACCACTTTTTCCAAAAAAATGTTGGCATATAAAACAAACACTTTGCTAAATCATTACATATTCCTTGAATAATAAATAAATAATAAAATCTACATTTTTCAACGAATAAAAATATCTGGGAGTAGTTTTTACCTACAGTTGCACTTGTTCCCGTAGTCGTTTTACTTAAGCCCCAGTAAAAAGGGAAGGGTCTAGAAACGACATTTAAATCATAAATCGTTTTCGTGATTCTTAACAAGTTTCCTATTACGATGCAGGTCGTGATAGTGCTGAATGATATTTTACTGAATTGGCAGGCCTCGTTTCTAAAGACGTGTACTTTTACTGACGTTTTCGGAACGAATATTTGAATAAGATAGCCTCAACAGAAATTCCCTACATTTTTAAGCTGCTTAGGAAAAACCAGTTTAAAAGGCTATGGAATAACTGAATCCTTTCAATGAAACTTCACCATAAGTTTGCATATATACATACAGGTTGGGCCATCTAGTGGTTTCTTTTTAAATCATAGGTTAATTTGACAATAACGGCTGTTTCCCGCTCGAAATCTTGAAAGAAAATCAGTATCATACCCCGCGGAATGAAATGAGTCGCTTAACGGTTGGACAACATTGGGAAATATTGAAAACCTATTTCCAAAGTGAGTGCTGTGTAGCCCACACAGTGCTTTTATTGAAAAGTTTTGACCGAAACCCTAACAAGAAAACGAGTGACAAAAGTTGGAAACGACTTATGGAATGCATATCGTGTCAGGTCGTATATATCGCTATCGTTTACGACATCTGGGCCCGTATTACAGATTACGAAACGAAAGGCAAACAAAACGATAGTCAACACATGGACCTATTATGGTTTACGATAATGGATGCATCAAAATATTGCCTGATAAAATAAAAAAAATCTATTTTTTTAAACGCATCCAACTTCATTCTTTCAATATTTCTGTCAAAAATAGTACATGTGCCAAAACAATGAAATACGAGTGCCAAAAGCAGTCGTAAGAGAAAACGATTATCGTTTTAAAAAAAAACGAGTATCGTAAAACGTAATCGCAACTTAACGATAACGAGGGATTTTAAACGATAATCATAATCCGCATTGACATACTAGATATAATAAGTCAATGGTAATTCGTAATACGGGCCCTGTAATTGGGGTGAATAATTTTCTCAAATTCGAGCATTCATCTACGAGTATTTCAACACGTTGGGCGTATATAAGCAACATTATAGGTTTTTTTATTATAAATATTAATTTTATTCCAAAGTTAATGCACCTCGCACAAATGATTTTGTTTAAACAATATATATTCAGCTATCAATTATCTGCAAATCTTGAAAGTATAATTTTCGACAGAGTGGATGTGAAATTTGGCACTGTTACTTTTGAAATTATGTATTTTAAAGATTAATTGCGGGACAAAGATGTCAAATACGGGACCTCTGGTCACTATACTCTACAGGCAATATTTGTAAAACAATTCTTTTGACATAGTTTGTTTTAGTATTCGTCAGCAGTTTCATTGCGGTGTTAAAATCTATTACAAAGGCTTTTGAACCGGTTGAGCTTGCCTTTTTCTTTGAATTCTTTCGAAGATGAACTTTCGCTTAGAGAATTATTAAACCTTCAGTAAGAGTTAATGAGCTAACTAAAAACACTTTTTTTTTTTAATTTTTATTTTTATTTTCATACGTACAAGAATTTATTTACGCCTTTTTTATTTTAAGCAAATGAGTTTTTTTTTATTATCATTTTGTTCGGGGGTTTGTTTTCATACTTAATAATTATTCTTAAAATTGTTGTTACTGTTTTTGTTTTACTTTTTTGTGTTGTCGATTAAATCAAATGAGAAGTCTAAGTCATAAAAAATATGATTTCAAAAAAAAAATTCATTTTGTATTATATTAAAAAGAAATTCAGATGCAATGTTTAAGAAATATTCAAATTTAAATATTATGAACATAATGATATGCGTAAGTTAGATAAATATAATATTTCTTAAAAATTGTTTCCTCTTTTCATTTTCGTTTTGCAGTTTTTTGTAAGATTTTTTTCTTGTTCTTAACATTTTTTTTATTTATTTATAATAATTTTTTGTGTTTTTTATTAATTTTTATTTTTACTATATTTTCTCTTTTCTTATTTTTTTTGTTTGTTTTTCATTTCATTTTTGTTTTATTTTAAATTTAATATCAATACACAATACGTAATTTTATTATTTAATTACTATACTTTTTTTTGTTTTATTTTAAATTAATACTAATATTTATATTTTATTTATATATAATTTTTATTTATATATAAAAAAGTAAATAATTAAAAAAATATAAAAAATATTGTATATAAAAAAAAACAAAAAAAAAGAAACGTCATGTATATAATAAAATGTGTGTGTTAATGTTGTATATGAAAAACAGAAAATGTTCGATAATAATAATTATATTATGATGGGGGGGTTTACCTAAGCATTAAATGGTATTTATGTATGTATAAAACAGTGCTGCCAAATGTTTTCTCCCTTTGTTCATATAGATGGTGAGCAATGCTTTAATTCTACATACATATATTATTTCCAATAAATATATGTGTATAGATTTACCACCACAAAAGAAAAAAAAACCTTCAGCTTACACCAGCAATAGTAAGTGTGAGTTTTTGTATGGTGTCGAGTGTAAACATAATGATATCGCTAAACAAAGGCAGATTTGTTTTCTTTGTCTGTATAAGCACCACTAACATATTTTTTGTATGTATTTATATTTTTTTGTTTTTATATTTTATGAATAAAACGTGTCTCTGTATATTTTTTAAACATTTATTTAAAAAAATGCCAACGAAGATATTTGTTTACAAGCACATAATATATTTTTTTTTCTTGCTGCTATGTATATAAATTTGTTGAATATATTTATATATATAAGTATAAAACACACTGAGCTAAAAGTGTAAAATTTATAATTATCCTGGTCATTTTTGTGTTCGAAATGAATGCATTTTTCGGTTTTTTTTTTTGTAAAAAGAGAGATGATGATAAAAAATGTTCCCAGACAAAAAATGCTGACGAAGTTATTTTTTGTTTTAATTTATCGCTTATTTTGATTGTTTAATTTTAATTTTGTTAATTACTCTTTTCCGTTTGTTGTATATTCTATTTTCGTTTGTATCTATTTTTAGTTTTTATTTTTATTTTTGTTAGAAAAAAAGTATCAGCTAAATTACACACACTTACTTTTGTTTATTTTATTTTGTTTTATTTATTTTCACATTTAATATAAATTTGTTTTTACAAAAATGTTTGACAGTAATTTTACATTATTTTTTTTTTATTTTTTGTAATTTGTATTTATATAAAGAAAAAGTAAAACGACTTACATAGTAGAATATATAAAGATACTTAAATTTATATATATTTACTTGTCTCAATTTACATTTAATGATATTAAACGAAACGTTGTTGAAGTTGATGTTGTTGTTGTTGGGTTGGATTTAGTATTTTTGTTTGTTTCAATCGATTTAGCAAGTTTTTGAAGTTAATGTATTTAAATTTACATTTAAGCTGTGATATATTAGAACACAAGACACAAATAAGGCAAATAATATCTTTTTTTTGTTTTGTTTTGTATAATTAACAATCTTAAAAGAAATTTGTTTTAAAATTACGAAAAAAAAAAACAATCTTGTCATGTCCGTTCTTCTATAATTTAAAGATTTATTTAAATTTAGTGGAAAGTAAATTACCACTAAAAAAATACATTCTTCTGTTTAAATCTTAATATTTGCACACAAATTCGTTTCACCCTATTAAAAATAAAAATTAAAGATTAAAACACAATATAAACATTACAAATTAAAATAATAAAAAAAATCCTTTCATTTTCTTGTAGATTATTTTCTCATTCCTTTCTCTCATTCAATATATAAATATATATTTAATAATAATTATATATAAAAATCGAAAAGAAAACAAAAATATTCTATAAATCAATCGTCAATTTTTTTGTTTTTTTTTTTTTTTGTTTTGTTGGATATTTAACTAACTTGCTTAATATAAAAATTTTGTATGTTTTTTTTTTGTTTTGTTCTAATACATGTTGATTTTTTTAAATTTTTTACTTTTATATATATAAATATAAAAAATGTCCCTTAAATTTGTTTGATGTTGTTGTTGTGGTTTTTGTTTAATCATCAATGTTTTTTTTTTTTTTTTCTTCTATATAATTTTTGAATGATTAGTGTTTATATCTATATTTATGATTTTTTTTTATTTACTTCTATAAATATTTATATAAAAAAGAAGGGTGAGTTATGTTTCTCTCTGAATGTTTATATATGCGGGGGGATGGTTGGATGATGAGTTTGTTTATTTAGCCTCCTCCTTTTCCTTGTTTTCTTCCGCCTTCTCCTTCTCGTCGGACTAAAATTAAATGAAAATGATTTAAAATATTGTTAAATTAAAGTTTTTGGTCTACAATTATTATTGTAAACTGATTTAATTTTTAGAACTCTTCCAAAAGGATATGAACCTTTAAGAAAAGAACTAATAACTATTAACCATGAGAACGTCAGAATTGCATGTTAAAAGATTTTAGAAGCGATATAGCTAGTGGAGAACCGGGGCATAGTCACTTAAAAATCTCAATCATTCCTGTTGATGGTATGAATGGAGAGGACATACAATTTTCTCCCGAGTTCGAACGGCAAAGATGAGAGGCTAATTCTCATGACACAAGAGAGTCAGTATTCCATTTTAGCATTTGGATGTCATGGACTTGGAATCGATCGTTAGACCTTCTGTATTACATAGTCAGTACTCTATTTTTGCATTAAGGTGTCATAGACTTGTAATAGATTGTTAAACCTTCAGCACGAAACTACCAGAGAAATTCTTAGTGGAAATTATTCACACTTGCTTAATTGGGTCCTAGAAGATGGTGGATCCGTATAAGAGAATGCAAATCCTGAACGCATTAACTTAAAAAAAAAATGAAAAATTCCAATATTAACCGTTATTTAATCCCTTAATTGTATGCTACAACACCGTGGGATACATCTTGTGACAGTTTGATCGTACGGAATCGTACGGTGAAGCTGTTTTTACACACTTTTGGAGTACTTGAACGCCAAAAAAAAAAAAGGCCGTACAGGCTCTGTGAGGGCTTCGAGTGATATCAAATCCCTGGAGCTTCAAATACGAGCAAAAAAAAATACACTTGCTCGCAGTGTCATTTGAAGCAGAAACGTAAGCAACAATCCAAATATCAACTAGACCAGTACTTGGAGAATGCTCACAGCCAAATTTGCCCACTGATGCGAAAATCTTCAACGTCGATGATATAGTATCAAGATAGCATCAGAAATCAAGATAAGCGATTCGACGGATTACATTTTTTGGTTTGGTTTTGGAGTGAGCTGTGATGAAGTCACATAGGTATGTACCGCTAATTTTGTCAGAAATGAAAGAAAACTCTTTTTAAGTTAAACTGGGAAGGGGAACATTGTCATGCCTCTCAACGACATAATGTCCGCCAAAAAGCAGTGAATATTCTAAAAGAATGTTGCATAAAGCAGCTAGAAAGCGGAAAATCAATCATGAATGACTTAAAAAACAGCGTCTCTAAGTCCTCAGTTCAATGGATTACAAGCTGTGGTTCGCTATAGAGGGAATACTCTGCTCTTATGGACATCTAAATATTCTGTTACACATTATAGAGAGCTATTGTCCATATAGTGAACAATTTTCTAATAAATGCGTCTCAGGTCGTTCATTAAGGTGAATGGTGGTAATTTTCATTTATGTCTTCTAGGAATTGTAACTATTGAGTTTCACAACAAATAGTATTAAAGGGGTTTTCATTTGACATTCAGTTTTCTTTGCATCAGTATTTAGTATGTATGTTAAGGTATACATAAGATGGAAGACTCTGACTATGGCTGTCTAACATATGTATGTATAGGGAAGATACATAGAGCGATCATCAAAATGCTAATCAATTAATCGAGCGATACGGGCAAGCAGATCTAAGAATTGGAAGAACTCCCAAAGCTGAAGGAGGCGAAACTACAACTGGGCAATTACAACCAGCAACGTTTTGAATACTGCATTAACTTAAGTAGGAACAACCTAGGCTTACTTGGTATTTTAAGCAGTGCCTCATGTAGATTCCGGAACATGCATGAGGAAACACCGGACCACATACTAGGAAGATGCTGTCCACTAATGCACCAAAGGATAAAGCATCTGGGACAATACCAAGTGGAAGAGAGCGACCTTTCCTCTATGAAGGTGCTCCAAATACTAAGATTTCTAAGAGCAATAGATTTAAAGCAAGATTTATAAGATGAGCGAGCTCATCCATTTTTAAGTGGAGCACAATAGATCTCCAGAACGCAGTGCATTCATTCATCCATATCTTTAGTTACGCTATACGGGTCTTGGTACAACATTTTGACCAAGTGAATGCTGTATACAGGGTGTCCCAAAGTGATGGTGTATGCTTAGATATTTTGATGAAATTTCAATCACTCGGTTAGTATTCTTTGATCCGCCGAATTTATTTCAAAAATTGCTGTTAAATATCTTTAACAAGTTCAGAGATAACTAACGGCTAGAATATCTGAATCTCATATCGTGGATCTTTTTTTTTTATAGAAAAGCCTTTTAAACTTACCTTGTCCTTCTCTAATTCCTTCTCGATTTTCTCTGTTTCATTATCTTGTTCTGTTGACTTTTCTTGTTCACCTTCCTTGCCTTCCTTGGCTTCAGGCCTGCAAATTAAAAAAAAGAAATATTTTATAAATAAAATATTCCTAAAATCGAAATAATATTAATAACTTACTCTGGCTTTGGCAGATGTGCATTCAAGTCCAATTTGGTGCAAATTTCATCCCAATCGGGGAAGCACCGTTCCTTCATTCGCGACACATGTCCAACCAAGTTCGGGCATTTTTCGGTCATGAAATCTCTCAGTGGATATGCAATTTCCTTCGATAGATAATGCAATTGTGAAAGGACGGCAAATGCAACAACATCCAAAGTAGTAATTTCATCACCAAAGAAAAATGGTTTATACGCCAACATATCGCTCAGCACTTTCAGATCGTTCTTGCCGAATTCCTCAATTTCCTCAGCACTGTGTACACCGATGCCATGGGCCTTCAATTTTTTGGAACCCTGGAACCACTGGATGTGAGAAGAGGCAAAGCCACACCATAATGGGGGGAAGAATATATTTTTTGAAAATGTTTAAAAAACTAAATATAAGAAACCATAAACGTAAAGTCAGATAGAGAGAGAGACCGAGCACCGTAAATTAAAAATAACCGTTGTCATATAAACATATGCGTTTTTTTTTTAAAGATGCGTACCGAAAAAATCCGTTTATGTTGTTCTTTTTATTTTGAAAATTTATTTATTTATTGATTTTGAAGAAAAATACAAAAACAAAACAGAAAAACAACGTAAGCATTTTTAATGTTTGTGTTTTGTAGTTGCAGAAAATAAGACAAAGCATTGTTTAGAGTTTTATACGAGTGTGATGCAGCAGAAGCAGTACCCTCTATACATTCTTCGAGCAAAAAAAAAAACAATTAGAAAATTCCTACTGCACATCCTATAACCATCAAATAGAAACTAAGCCCAAGGATTTAATTGAGTGCGAAAGGAATTTATTACTTATTTTATTATTTCCTTCATCATGAGGATCCGGAAGGGAAATTACATTCCACATAATGAGATCAACTATTCAGAGCATGCCAAAACATAAGGCTTCCTCGCTATTTAAGTTGACTCTTAAGACAAATATGACAAGTAATCCGAATTTATGTAAATACGTTCATAGACATTAAATGTTTCCTGGGAACAAAGGATTCAGGCCATGTTTTCCACAAAATACCTAACCAAGAAAAATTCTCCACTTTGGTGTCACAAGCAAATATTTTTCAAAATCGCTTCCTCAATTTTTATGATTCTTTGGAGATAAATAGATTGGATAAGTAAATAGAGAATTTTGTTGAGAAATCGAGTTCAACTAATATAAATAATGTTCTCCAGTTTTTCAAATTGAAATTGTAAAAAAATCGAACGGTCATTTTATAGAATTAGGTTAGGTTAGGTCAATGGGCTGAAGTTGATCTTGTTCGTGTCACACTTAGACCAATGTAGATCCGTTGTGATACTCTAGAAATTGTAACCTCCATGTATTGAAATCTATGATAATCCGGTAAGGGTGTTGATGAGTTTTAGCAAGGTATAGCCTGAAATGTCGAAAGGTACATATGTATAAGATAAAATTTGCCTTAGGTGCCTGTATCTCAGATGATATAGCGCAGGGCAGTGACACAGGTAGTGAGGAGTGTCCTCATGCATCTCCTCGTCACCGCATCCTCTACATAAGTCGTCCATACTGAGTTTCATCTTTTTCTTGTGGTAACCAAGTTGTTTGTGACCGGTGAAGATTCTCCCGAGAAGAGAAAGAGACGATTTACTCAGTTGGATTATAAAAACGGTCTTTTGTTTGCTGACATTAGACCACTGGTAATAGACAGGAATCGAGTTCCGAGTTCCATCTCTTGTTTGTTATACCTAGAACTCTGCTCTCGATTACCTGTTTAAGGTTAGAGGGTGGGACTGGAACTGTTGTGTCTAAGATCAAGTGTTGATCCTATTCTTGCCAACTCGTGAGCGCTTTCATTACCTTACGGCTCACAACTCAATGGCAGAACCCACACAACCCACATGAGCAGAATGGGCATCAGCATATCTGACTTTTGCAGAGGGTGTCAAGACGAAAAGGTGGAAGCGGGCTAATTTCACTTCCTTTGTGAATTTTGTGAATGCCCCAGTCTAGCCAGAACTATAAAAGATGCCCTCGTCCAACGTCTCATTTTTGGCTGAACTGTCAACCATATATCTCCCTAATACGAACGGGTCAGATGTCAAGAACTTTTCATGACAAGAGGGAGGGTTTTTTAATTTGGAGGGTTTGTTAATTCTTCGCATTTTTATTGTTTTTTTTTTTTTTTGTTAAGGTGGCTGGGGATTGAACGCAGACCTCCGAATTGGCAGTCAGAAATCTTAGGTTTTCCATAATTGGACCTACTGGAAAAATACAACAAAATGGAAGCCAAAAGAACTAGAATAAGATCTTAGAACATAAATTTAGTACTCCAGAGCTAAGGCATGAAGTGAAGATATGAAAGTAATTTAGAGCTGCTATGTGCTTTGTTAAAGAGTAAAAGTAAATCTGTGAATGCAGTCTTCTTGAAAACATTTGAAAGCAAATCCATTAATTTTAAACTTCAAATTAAAAAAAAAAAAAACTCCGCTCAAAGTATAATCGCAAATTCTTTGCACACGGATAAATCACTAAGTCACTAGTGCATAGCGGTCCAGTACGGCACCTATAAGAAGCACCCGTATATGAATTCTTCATCATCTTTTTTCTTCAACTTTCTATCTCACAATCTACGAGTATACCACTGCACTAATGGCCAATGACGTTTGTTCATAAAGTGTAACAAATCAGTTTGATGCTGCTAACCCAGTTAATAATAAAAAATTGAACAAGATTCGTGCAATTATGTCGTTCACATTGGTCTTGAGATGATTTTCTTTTCATCGTCAATTAGCAATTCATTT
Source organism: Philhelius festivus (assembly GCA_963931855.1). Taxonomy (NCBI): domain Eukaryota; kingdom Metazoa; phylum Arthropoda; class Insecta; order Diptera; family Syrphidae; genus Philhelius; species Philhelius festivus. Next base: position 62,253,790 of record OZ007557.1, read on the forward strand.
GAGAAACTTTACTTTTTCATTATGCAGAGTGCAGTGTGCGTACAAAGATTTAAAAAAGAGAAAAAAACAGGGCACAAGATGAAAAAAAAAAAACTTTTAAACCACACTGTTGCTTTGCTTGAAATTCAATTATGGATTGATATATAGTGCGACTATATGGCTGTATTGTGCTGTGTCGGGAAAGAAGAAAAAGATGTAACAGTTTGAATCAAGTTTCTTCAATAAGGGCACAAATAGGGTTACACTGTCTGCTTCCAGACCGCATCGCTTTTCACAATTCTCCACTACACTGACATGGCTTATACTTAGTTAGTTAGGTTAGTTGCAACTAGGTTCACATTAGGCGTGTTTTGTTGAAACTTTTAATCAGCGCAGGAAATTAAAAGTTAATATAACGCTTATGCTTATGCTTAATTTTATATTTTCTTTTTTTTTAATTTAAAAGTTAGTGATCATGACACATTCGATGTCAAAATCAGCGCATTATACGTGAAATTTTTCTAAAATGACATTAAGCGCCATCTAAGCTCTAAAGATTTCAAAAATCTTAATTCACTTTATGCTTATGTATGCTGACCTAAATTGTATTCATTTGTAAGATTTGATGATCTGGCTATTCAATTTGTCAAAAAACACTGCTACTATCGGAGAAATGTGCGTACTCCAAGTGTTCTAGAGATACATCAATATCTTTAAACAAAATTCAGTACAATGTGGATTGAGAGATTCCCAATTGCTGTGAACGGCGTCGAATCGATAGGCTTCTTTATGGTAGAATTTGTAGCGACGGATCTGAACCTATGGCGTAAAGGTAACGTTGGAGTGTCACGCTGAAGGTCTGGCGATCGATTCCCAAATCAATTTTTTTTAACTTAAGCCGTGCAAAGGTAAAATTATTATTTTTATTGAGGTTTTAGGTTTGAATTCATTCTCTACAACTTTGAAGCTTCGGAACAATATCGAACGCGAAATTGCCAATGTTTTGTGCAGTGTATGTGGAAAATTGGCTTTGAAGAATCGATCGCTGCAAATGCACTCGCGACGATCAAATCAAATGTCATTTCATTGCGAGTGAGTTTATTTGGAAAAGAGTTTATGAGGAATAAGTTATCATTCTTCACCAAACAGCAGTTACGCAGTTTTCCCAAGATTTCGCATACAATTTTTGTACATAAAACTTTTCATAACATGTTGAAATTCAAAGATAAACAAACATACTTTCTGAATTATTCAGCGCCTAATCAAACGTCTAAAAAGAAACTGATGGGATGTTTTCAAAGGAAATTACAAAACAGCTGACGACATGCTGTCAACAGAAATTCCAATTTGAAGAAAAGGAAGTTTATACAAGGTGGCGCGAAATTATTCATCCAATTTTGGGTGATGAAATCTTTATTTGGACCTTTGCAATTTTTTTTTGTTAAGTGGAAAAGATTATATCCGTCAAGTGACTGCCGCCAGTCTTGATACACATTTGTGCCCGCTTTATCGCTTTTTTTCATGACTTTCCGTAAGATTACTGGTGATAAATTTCGCATTCCTGTCGAATATTATCCTGAAGGCTGAGATTGTCTGAGGCTTGTTAGCACAAGCCCGTGACTTCAAATAGTCCCAAAGAAAAAGTATGAGACGGTTAAATCGGGCGATCTTGCTGACCATGCCAAATCGCCAAAACGGGATATTACAATATCTATTGAGACTCGTGCTGTGTGTGTGGTGCGGTTGCGCCCCGTTTTGTAAAAACCACATGTTCAGGCAAGCTAGCTCATCCGATTTCAGCACAAAGAATTCGTTTATCATATCCTTGTAGCGTTCGCCAGTAATAGTGACCGTATTGCCGATGGCGTCCTTAAAAAAAATACGGCCCAATAACTCGTCCTGCGTGAACGCCGCACACCACATTGGCTTTGAGTCGAGGTAATGACTCTTCGTGCATCATACTCGGATTTTCGAGTCGAGTAGCTAAACTCCTTAATGTTTGCCCAGTTGGCGCGACACAATTCGGAAATCGACGAAATTCACGCTGCGCGGCCGAACAATATGGTAAAAAAATCGACACAATTGTTCCACGCTCTTTCGGAGTATAGCGCTCCATTGCTTGTCTGTTTGTATACTGCAGCTGTCTAGTTCACAAATGTCAAATATGATTGACGTACGACGCCATTTGCAAACATTATAACATCTTCCTATAGGGTGATTAACTTTGCGACACCTTGTATAATGTATGATTTAATTGGTAAGAATTGATTTTGTTTTCAAAAATGCAAATTTTGACAGTTGGTGTCAAAAAAAAAAAGTAATGTCAAACGAAAACTTGTAACTGTTGGGTGTGAATTTCTTACGAGTTTTCGAAAATTTTTAAGACGAAAACCGCGTTTTGGGCTTGGTGTGAAAAGGCTATCAATTCATTTTAATTTTGGGACTAACATTCATTCATTTCATTTTATTAGTTAGGGTTGAATTCTTGAACGAAGTTTATGAAGAACCAAGCCCGAAATTTGGTACGAAAAATAATGGATTTACACTAAGCACAAAATGCCAATTAATATGTCATAAAATGTTAAGTTACAAAATGGCAACAAATACGGCATGTTGTAACTTCTATCTAGTTTTAAGGTCGAGATCCCATTTGTATAGCCCATATTAAGGTCTTATGTGAAAGACCATGTGGATGAGAAAAATGGTTCTATTTTTGTTTAAATAAGCCCCAGATACAACTTTTGCTACAATATCGTGATTCCCAAACAAGTTCAATTGTGTTACAAAAAAAAAATCAATAAACAAATAAGCGATTTCCAAAAGCATCTTTTCTATTTATACGTGTTTCAGTGTTAAGGTCGTATTTTATGTGTTTTTTGTTTGCAAACATTTCAAGAACAAAATAAATTTATTGTGTTATATTTCTTTTAACAACTTCTACTACTTCTGCTACTGCCGGTAAACTTGAAGAAAGCCAAATTCAAAAAAACCATAAACCGCATAAAGCAAATTCGAATAAATAACAAAAGAAGAGAGGAAAAAAATAAACAAAAGCAACTTAGCAATAAAAAAAAACTCAATATTTTGAACATAAAGAACAAGAATTAATTAACATAAAAAAGATACTACACCCGTTAATGAGCTAGAAAAATCGCAAAAACCCGGAGAATTAAAGCAGAAGAAAAAGCGAATGTGTAACGTTTTTGTTGTACTTGTTATTATGATTTCTTACTTAAAGCTCTGTTTACACTTTTGCTTTGTGATGTGTGCTGGTTGTATAACAGTTTAGTTTATTTTATTCATTTATTATAACGTGTTTATGTTAAAGCGTTAAATTGATGTAATTAAAAGAACATTTCCAAAAGCGCTCGCAAATTAAAATCGTAAGACTAAAAAAAAACTAAACACAAACAAAACAAAACCAACGAAACAAAACAAAACAAAAAAGTGTGAGTGTAATGTTTTGTGCATCACAAATAATTTTCTTAAAACAAATTCAAAGAAATAAGAAGTATGAAATGATATAAATTGATGAAGGAAGGATTTATATTTTTTTTTTTTGTTTCGGATATATGGGCACAGGAGGGATGGTAGCGATATTTATTTGGATTTTTGTTGTTGTTTGTACAAACCTTGCGACCAAATGTTATCTTAAAGAAGAAATTCAAAATCGAGTTTGGCCATCTGAGACCGAGGGCGTGTTGCAAATTGACTTTGTAACCCTTGAGCACATTGTCTGGATATTTGGCACGCCAGTAGAAGATAATCCAGATTAAATGATTCTCCAACATTTGGATCATTGCATATGAGACATTGCGTTGTTCGAGTGTTAGGGCGGCATCGAGATCCTTTTCATATTTAGCTGATAATTCTTTGATGATTATGGCTGAGTCGGCAATTTCTTCGCCATTGAGCTCAATAAATGGCAATTGTCCTTTTTTGGAACGGAAGCGCATTTTGTGATCGACATTCTGCAAGAAAAAGAACAAAGGAAACATTATAATTAGGGCACGTTCAGACTAACTAATAGATATTATTTAATTTGATTACAAATTTTTATTCTAGAAATGGTGATGTTAGATGTGAATGTTTTGGAAGCTGATATTATAAGAAAGGTAGAATGTCCCAAAAAGTTAGGAAACCTATCAGATAATCCGGGAACTAATAAGAGAAACTTCAATCCGAAAAATGAACCATTAATGTAGGTAATTTGGTTATATGAGTCATTTACATTATCAGCTCCACTGGGAATTTCTCCGAATATATACATATACAAGAAATCATCTTCCACACGAAACATGGTGTACCAACATACAAATCTTCGAAAACACTTTCGAAGTAATTCTGACAGAGGTATATTGTTTTCGATCTAAAAGAAAAACTTGATTAGAGCCATAATTTCAATATTTCGGAATTTCGAAGGTAAACTTTTTCTTTTTTCGAAGATGATTCGCAACAGCAAGTTTCCCAAAATGAGCAAAAATTCGATGGAAATTTCTTCGCGATAATAGCAGTTAGCACAGTCGAATTTCCTCGGTAAACAACAAACTTCAAAAGAGATTCGATGAATAAGCCAGCAATAATAATAGAGTGGGTAACAATTGGTCTTCATAATGCTAACCGAAGCGCTAGCTACTCGTATGCATTATCCAATAAAACAAAAATAATATGTATTAAGAGGAACTTTTGTTTTGCAGAAACGTAGTGAATATATGTTAGTGGTTTAAACACACAGCTATCAGAATACATACTCGTATTAACAATGAAAACTTATAACCTATTGCAACGGTTAACGCGATTTTTATTTTTGATATTGCAATTTAAAATTGCAACTTACTCCATTGAGGGGCTTAGTGCCCTAATAAATGAGAAATAAACCTAATTTTTTTAATTGCATTTATCTCCCATAATCAATGGGACCAAAGTACGTACGACTAAAAGTATCGGTCGGTTGAACGATCACGATTCTTTTTGAAGACAGTTTTTTTTTGCAAGAATCTGAACTGATTTTCTTTTCGAAAAGTTCAAAATATTTCTTTTCGAAATTCTGAAAATAGACCATCAAAATATATTTTTAAATTTCCAAGAATGTTATTTCGATCTTTTTCGATTATTTTTAGAATTTGTAAAGCAATGTTTTGCTCTTTTCGAAATTCAATTCGCAGTACTGACGGAAATGACGCTGCTGTGTTGTGCAAAACCGCAATTTTAACCAATATCTCTGGAACGACTATTAAAGCAATATCTCGAGAACGACTAATCGTGTTCACATGTAAGGAAAAGAGAATATCATACTATATTGTCTATAAGATTTATGCTTTAAGAACTATAGCTTCGAAAATATTTTTTTGTCTGTTCTTTGTTTTATATAGTAGGGACACTTTTCTGCTCTTTATCCCCGAAAGACTAAATATAGTGAAAGTAAGTTTTATGTAAAAAGGAAAGATAATTTAATTTACTATCAGAAATATCTTTATACGAATTAATAAATAATACTGAAAAAGCCAGAAAAAGTCCAGGCTTGACTCCTGCTCCATTGTTTAGTAAAATCATGGTATAAAAGTGGAAAAAGCAATTTTTATTAATTTGGTTTTATAAGTATTTTGTTCTTATTGTATATAAATCGTTCAAAAATTCTTGAAAACTTCATGGAGAAAAATCGAAAATTTTCATCAAATTTAAAAGGAATTAAAACCATCTAGATTTGTTTAGAAGTAAATTATGAGTAAAAGTCCAATTTACGAAAGTGGCTTTAATATAACTAAGTTAAAAAAAAACCTGTCCCTTAGTTGAAGCTGAGCCTTAAAATTCCAAAAAAAAATTAAAGTTTGTGAGTTTTTAAAAACGTTTTGTAATAATTTAAAATGTAAGTGAGTAATGGCGGAATACTAAGAAAATAGCTCAGCTGTAAGTGACCACCAGTGTATTTCAGATGCAATTAAAAAAAAAAAACCGGTCCTTACTATTATCTTGAGGACGGGTTATCGTACAGAAAAATTTATAAATAAAAATGTTTTTGAAGACGATAATATTAAATTCATCAAAAGAACTATTTGCAATAGAAATATTCGATAGCGATAGTAAGGATTCATCAATTTTTTTGATATACATAAATAAGTTCAAATGTCTATTGATAAATGACATCCTCTTTTAACTCCAGTCCTTAAACTGTGTCTTTGAACACCATTTTTGCCTAAAAATTTACATTAAGATTTAATGAAGTAAGAATTTAGTTTTTTGAAGATTTATACTAATAACTGAATGAAACTTATGATTGTGATTGTCAACTATCTGAAGGCTTCCGATGGAGTAACAAGGTCTGGTCGTGAATCAATATTAAAGTAAATTTTTGCTGGTATTTCAAATTAAGAAATAAATGTACCTATACGTCTCGTAGAGAAATTACGGAACTTTGACCGATATCGAGACTATATTTAAAATGTTCGATTTTAACAAGACCAAGGGAAAACTTTGAAAAGTCACGTTAGGTGGCCAGTATTAAAAATGTATACAAAATATTGGTAAAAAGCAGTCAGGAAAGTGGGTGTTGCAATACATGTTGTATGTGGGAATACATTCTAACTATAATTATTATACTCGAGAGAACATTCAATTTTCATCAAAAACTCAACTCTCAATTTTATCAACTTAAAGAATTAGATGACAATTTTAATAGAGGAGGCGTTTTAGTATAAGTATAATGATACCTTATATTTACTTTATCACGTCTGATAATTTCTTCACATTTGGTAGACTAGTCAGATTTAATACATTTATGCAGTCTTAGATATGTATATTTGGAAGATAAAATTACTTAAATGGACTAGATTTGGCTCTTTTTGATAAGAAATGAACAAAACCTATTGATTTGTTTGTATACTTTTTTGTTCCCAAAGTGAAAGACTAGCGACTTTTAAATTTAGTAGTCAATTTTAATTTTTTTTTCGAATTTTAGTAGAATGAACATTTTTACCCAACTCTTTTATTCTGGAGACTGATTTTGCGGATTTCGAAGAAAGTTCTATTTTGTAGAACAATTTAATCATTGGTATTCTTCAAGTATTCCAGCTTTCGTTTTATTCATTCAACGGCAAATAATGGAAGAAGCCGTTTCTAATTCAAAACTTGATTACATCGAAACCAATTCAAAATGGAAGAACTCCCCTGGTATCATTGTCAATTTATCAATTGATAAATATTGAAATTCAGTATTTTAAAACTCAATTCCTTAAAATTATTGATAATAATAATCAATATCTTACTAATTCACATTTTTAATGACCAAAACTTTTATTTTATTATATTGGGTTGCTTGATATCGAATTCGATTATTTATCAATTGATAATGAACAACCATAATAGGAGTGATTGAATTGAATATGAATCGCTTTGAAATTATATACTCAGTCAGCCCCTCCTATGAATATCAGAAGATTACTTTTATGCCAAAAAGTCATATTCCAGACAAGGGATAGAATCCTTAGTGATACTAACCAAAAAGTATCACACAAAAAATAAAAATATTTTCTTTATAAAATGTTCCCTTTCTATCATGGGTAAGTGAATATACTTAAATACCTTTTAGTAAGACACCATTAAACCATGCTATTGACAAATGTAAACCCCTAATCTCTTGACAATTTCCAAACTATAATAAATTCTTTCATTGTGAAACTTTAATAGAAAATGAATTCTGTCCCATCAAGGGATAATACCCAAACAGCACAAAATAATAACACAAAAAAAAAGAAGGAAATATATTCTCCAAAGGATCCATAATTGAAATAAGAGGAGGAAAAAAGGTAAATACATATATATATACATTAGCCATATCCTTTTTACGTTTAAGTCCAATGTGCCCAAAGCCATTTTTATCAATTTTGTATGTGAATATTTTCGTATTCATCCTTATCAAGGACCAATGAGCATGCACAACGGGATTTTAATATTAGAAAAAATGTCCATTATTGATATTCATCCTCAGACAGTTAGTATAATAATACCTACCGATACCAATAAGTACGAGTATAGAGTCTCTAAAGTATAGAATCCTCTTTTTAAATTTTGTATGTTGTAATAACAAACATGTCTGCGTCGAACTTTTTTTTCAATTATTTGCATTTTGGTACCTACACATATTTATAAAAGCTTTATAATTTGTACCTTACCACAACATCACAAAAAAAGGATATTGATTTGTGGTAAATACAAAATCATAACCCTTTTTTTCCTCGCCAACGAACTTGATCCTGGTTCACCAAGAAATTAATCCCTACAGAAATTTAAAACCCCTTTTCATTGAAATCAGTGAAATATTGAATTTCCTCTTCTTTTTTATTTTTGTTTAATTCAAAAACAGTGTACCTAGGTAAACAGCACCTGCTGAAATAATTTCACATACTTACATATGTATATTTCCAAAAACTGCGGTGTCATGTTTTATACAATTTGTTCTCCTGTTTTTGTGAAGTGAATTTTTGATTCATATAAATTCTATTCGTGTTGTAGCTCTTTTGGGGGAAGCTCTTGAAAATTTGCAACTCAATGAGTTTATTGTAATGGCTTCCTACACTATCAGGAACAAGAGGAAGTTTGCACAGGTACCTACGTACCTACAAGTATGGAATTAAACTCCAAGCCAACCAAGCAGAGAAGACAAATTGCCGACCCGAATTTAAGTAAATAAAAACCCATGAGGGAGTAAAAGCCTTTAAAATATGGCATACAAGATACATAAACAAGTCAAACCACAAGGAATAAGTTTGTTTTTGTATAATTTGATGATAAGGATTTTTAAAAAAAATATATTTCCATTCCTTTTTTGTAAGGCAAAATACAAATTTAAACTCCCTTCCCTGGAGCAAAAACAAAATTATGTGGAGATATTTATGGGTAGAAAGGGGTTGGGTAATAATTCTGTAAACGCATATACATATGTACATATGTATGTTGTACCTATGCCAAAATTTAGCAATTCTGTAAGTCAAAAAGCTGTGCTTCAAAATGATGAAATTTTTTTTTGTTGATAAAAACGGCGATTTGCTAATCGACGCGGTGCACTTATCCGACATTTAAGACTTATGTACAATGACAATATTTTTACAGGAGAAAACGTCGACTTTGGCCTTTTTCTAGAGCTTTAGTCTCGATCAAAAAAAAAATATTAGAGCTGCCCAGAATAAGAAATTTGATTTTGGAACCCTTATAACGGGTGATTTTTTTGAGGTTAGGATTTTCATGCATTAGTATTTGACAGATCACGCGGGATTTCAGACATGGTGTCAAAGAGAAAGATGCTCAGTATGCTTTGACATTTCATCATGAATAGACTTACAACTTAGACAACGTCGAATTTTCAGTGAATGGGCCCTAGAAAAGTTGGCAGAAAATCCGCTTTTTTATCGACAAATTTTGTTCAGCGATGAGGCTCATTTCTGGTTGAATGGCTACGTAAATAAGCAAAATTGCCGCATTTGGAGTGAAGAGCAACCAGAAGCCGTTCAAGAACTGCCCATGCATCCCGAAAAATGCACTGTTTGGTGTGGTTTGTACGCTGGTGGAATCATTGGACCGTATTTTTTCAAAGATGCTGTTGGACGCAACGTTACGGTGAATGGCGATCGCTATCGTTCAATGCTAACAAACTTTTTGTTGCCAAAAATGGAAGAACTGAACTTGGTTGACATGTGGTTTCAACAAGATGGCGCTACATGCCACACAGCTCGCGATTCTATGGCCATTTTGAGGGAAAACTTCGGAGAACAATTCATCTCAAGGAATGGACCGGTAAGTTGGCCACCAAGATCATGCGATTTGACGCCTTTAGACTATTTTTTGTGGGGTTACGTCAAGTCTAACGTCTACACAAATAAGCCAGCAACTATTCCAGCTTTGGAAGACAACATTTCCGAAGAAATTCGGGCTATTCCGGCCGAAATGCTCGAAAAAGTTACCCAAAATTGGACTTTCCGAATGGACCACCTAAGACGCAGCCGCGGTCAACATTGAAATGAAATTATCTTCAAAAAGTAAATGTCATGGACCAATCTAACGTTTCAAATAAAGAATCGATGAGATTTTGCAAATTTTATGCGTTTTTTTTTTAAAAAAAAGTTCTCAAGCTCTTAAAAAATCACCCGTTATATGCAGTTGGGATTAGGAGTTGCCAAAGTCTGAGGTCTGGAGGTACAAGGACGCCTAGAGGGGTGAGCCACCTCCCAAATCAAGGAGATCGAAGTGTCTAGCAATCGAAATAACAAAGCTGCTTATTAAAATAGCATTCATCGTCAGGAGATTTATATGGCATACCATGCCAAAATTAGGCAGGCGTTAAATCCTAGGGAACTATTTTCAGCAAATCTATCGCTACTATTAAGGTATTAGGACCGATTTCGCGTAGGCGTACATGCAGTTAGACACAGTTAAACATCTGTCCCCCGACTAGGAACAAACGTCACTATTAATAACAACAAGTTCGAAGTAGTTAAGGAGTTCATTTAGCATTAATTTCTCGAAGAACACTTTAGTGGACCTTTGAAGAAGAAATATCGTAGAAAACTGTTGCTACTTCAGTTTAGCGAAGGAAATGTGCTTTCTCAGGCTTAAGAAGAAGTGCATTTTCTACAAAGCCCTCATATTGCCAGTTCTGCTTTATGGTCCTGAATATTGGACGATAAACAGGAGAGGAAAGATGGAGTTCCGCAGGGTTCGGTTTTGAGCACCTTGCTTTATTTTTTCGATTTTCATCGATTCTATTTTCGGACGAAATTTCAGAAGAAAATTTGCAGCTTTTGCTCATAATAAGACGCTGACAGAGAAAACCCATAGAAAACCGTTCATACTCTGCAAAATCCCCAGTTCTGCTTTTTGGTGTTGGAAGAAAAGCAAGAAAGAAAATGTGGAGTTCCGCAAGGTTCGGTTTCGAGTCTCTTGCTTTTTTTTTTTGGATTTTCATTGATTCTATTTGCATGCATAATTTCAAAGCAAAATGTGTAGCTTTTGCTGACGATAAGGCTTTTTCCTATAATTGTAGATCTCTGATTAACTATGTTTTTAAGATGCTGAATGGCTCATAAGCGACAAAAATAAACTATTGTATTTCTCTTACGGTTCCCTGCTTTAGTTGATTGTCATAGTTTGTATTCTTCTTCTGAGTGTAAAACATTTCAATTTCAAAGTAAACGTTTCAGAATACTTTGTTGCTAGTGAGCTCTGTTCACTTCATTGTTGTTTGAGAGATTTTTTCAATATCGTTTAATATGGCGCCCTTTTGAGCTTACATCGTCCCTGTTGTAATGCATCATAAAATGTCCTTTCCTTATATTTCACTTTCTAAGTTGCAGTCAACTCAAATTTAGATTTTTTGTTTAAAGTAAGAAAAGTTAGGCCCCTCACGACTAGAGCCCCAAAAATGCCTTAACTTTGTTCATCTGTTAATCCCTCTCTATTGCAAGATATATTTCATAATATTTAATTAAATTTTCAAGTTCAACCAATTGCGAAAGCAGGGAAAAAGAATTTTGAAACTCCAATATAAATGTTCAACGTAAAGCAGTTACATTGTTGAAATACGAGCCGCCAACCGCACTACTCTATACCGAACTCAACCCAACCCTCGCTCAAAACCCACTTAGCCATTTACCCAATACTTAAAAGTCATCATTTGTACAGCGGGCGTTCACGTTCCGCTACGCTATTATTCACACAATTATTGCCAACCCCTTTTACTCAAAGTTCTCTTCAAATGAGAGAAATATAATTTCGGTGGAAATTTGGAATTTTGTACCAATTCATCATCACTCAGTTTTGTAGTGTTTTTTTGAAGTGATGCGTGTTATTTTTCAATTGATGCAAAATCTACATGACGATACCATGAAAGTTCGTTCCACTACAAGGGGGAACCTTTATCTTTTTGTATATTGGCATTCAAGTGTAATCTTATTTCACCATTAGAATGGATATTACATTAATTTATTCACACTTTGTAAAAGCGAAAAGGGAGCGGGAGCGAGAGACGGAGAGAGAGATGTGGAATACCATTTTTGAAAAATGTAGAACAATTAAACCATTGAATTGAAATGCGATGGTAGATGATGATGATGATGAAATATGAAACAAAGAAAGTGTAAAAAGTTGGTGTGGTGGAAATAGCTTCTATGGAAATAACTGCAACACGGTTGAAAACCGAAGGCGGAACTTGAAATGGCGGGTGGTGGTTGTGAAATTTAAGAGTTTTACAATATTGATTTTTGTGAAGTTTTGAAATCTAATTCAGTTATGGGGTCAGATTTGTAAAGGTGGTTGGAAGAAAAATATAAAGCACATTCAATATGTGTGTTTCTTGTGGTATACATATTAAGCCCATGGCAAAAGAGGGCCTTAAAATTTAAGGTGTCAAGTGTTCTTCTAATCGACAAGGTTCACAATTTCAAAAAAAAATGTATTTTATAAAAGAAGTTCAAGGGTTTTTTTTAAATACTCGTAGAATAGAATAATAGAAAAGTTATGCGAAGATTAAAGTTTAACAAAGCGGGATAAGTTCACCAGTCAAAAGAATTACTTTTAGATTTATAATTCACATATACATAGGTAGGTTTCAAGACGGTTGTGAAATTTTCTTCTGTGTACTTATAAGGCTGAGCTTAAAGCTTGGTATTGTTTGATAACTAATCAGAACTTTATAATAGAATTGTAAAACAAGCTCTTAAGGGTATGAAAGATATACTTTGGGAGCGTCCCACATTAAGGGCTCGATTTACAGTGCGAAACAATCCGAAATTATGAGTTTAATTCGAGTTAACTCACAGTGTTTGTATACTTTACTAACGGCTGAATGACATAAAACACAACATTTCAAAAAGAACTTTCATATCCAATGATATATCTTAATTTTCGTATCTAATGATAAATATACTACTAATTCCACCCTACTGAGATTAACCTTTCTTAGATTTAAGTAGGTATTCCCAACCCACTCGAGATCAACCGAAATCCAAATTGACAAACAAAATGTCAACGTGAATTTTAAAAACAAATAAATAAAGCCTACAAATTTCAATCATTTCGGTGTGCGGGTTCACAGGAATAGTATGGACTTACAATTTTCTACCAAGGCCGAACGACTAAGATGAGAAGCACTTTTCATCCAAGAGACACCCTTGCAGGATTTTTTAATTTCGTTGTAAGAGGCAATAACACCCTTAAAAAATATATAAAATAACAACATTCACATGTTTTACATGTGTAGTTTTGATACAAAAGAAAATAAATTAAACATTCCGATTAAATAAAAACCACACATAATTAATACTTAATCTTATAACAATGTTTAAATAGACAGACACAATGCTAATTTATTACAAGTCCAACTTAAAATCAACCGGTAAACAATTGTAAAAACAACTAACGAAATGTTAAGTCCACAGTAAAATTGAAATTTACAAGATACAATGTTGAAATGACACAAATTTGATGCAAATTAGCTATGCTGTCCAATTTTCATTTTTACAATTATTTTATGTTAAAGTAATACGTCATCTTGTTGAATTAACTAAAATAATGCCATGTTATGAACTATGTTATTTTATTTTATTATGTTATACATTATTACTATGGGATTTCTACAAATTTATAACGGGTTTTTAATAACAAACAAATGTTTAACATTGTTTAATATCAGTCAATGCCAAAAGGTCACTCAAGGTTGTCATTTTCGCCATCGTCAAGTTTAAAACCCAAATTATTTCTACCGAAATTCTGAGCAGATGGTCAGAACTTTAAGAGCTGTGCCCAATTGTTCGGTCGTAATAATCATCTCACCAGACAAGGTGTGTGGAGTACTCTAGTGGATAAATTATCAGTATATGCAATATTGATTATTTCTGACCTCTAGTGGTGCCAGTGAGACAACGCACCGGTCAAAGTGTAGAAAATATCGCAGCTGAGTTCAAAACAAGCCAATTCAGTCGAGCGTTAACGTTACGCCATCTGCTCAGTCATTTTATTCTGAGTTCACAGAGCGCACCCCGAGCTAGCTCTGAATAAAAAGAAAAAAAGCATAACCTCAGTGCTCTGATGTTTCTGAGCCAAAAAAAAAGAAACACAGATCTTTTTTTTTTTAACAGCTCAGTTCCCTGCTCTGAGCTTCAAAAGAAAAACGCCTATTAGCTTATCTTGCATTAAGCTTACAAAATCAAATTACCTCAAAAGCTGAAGCCTCTTGATCATTTAAAACTTCTTAGATTGGGCTCTGCAAAAGTTTAAAAAGAATTCTGAATTTCATTATGTTCGCCTTCGTCTTGTAAATTTTTATTTGACGTTTTTCTCTCTAAGTTGTATTTTTAGCAAGCAAATAGTTCTCCCGAGTCATCTCTCACGTTAAATGCAAAACGAATGCGTTCCACAATCTTCAAATCACCATATGTATAAATAAATTGGTTGTCACAAATTGCAATCTGATATTGTTAGGAACTGTCAAACTATATTCGCGTTCCACATACCATCCACACTGCAACGAATGAATTATTCGTACGCGACTAAACTTTAAATAGTTCTTGTTATAGTTGGCTTCGTTTATTTAATCGTCATTCGCGGCGAATTAAAATAAAATGCACGACTAGGTCGCACAAACTTGGTTCTTGTAATAGACTAGGAATTTAAAAAACGAATGTTATTAGAAAAAACTGTTCATAAGGATAAAATTATCATCATTTTTTAAATTCTTTTAGTATTAAGAGACAAAAACAGAATGCTATGCAAATGTGAATTTATGCTAGAACAAAAATTATAAGTCGTTGTAGTGGTTTCTTAATAAAATAAGGTTTTATACATACATAAAATTTTTAAAATATTTAAAAAAAAACTTGGTACGTCAACTTTAAGTTTTTATTATTGTACGAACGAAAATTAAATTTCCAAAAAAATATTGACCAATTTTTGAGATATCGAATTTTCCATTTATTTTTTTTTTAAGTTTTGAAATGCAGTATTTCTTTAAGTTTTTAGAAGCATCTCTATAAAAAACTTCATTAAAATCCGTTATGTCGATAATGAGAAATTCAAAATTTAAAAAAAAAATCGTTCTATGGTAGGTACAGTCAGTAATGTCTTGTTTTCAAATTTTTTTGTATTAAATTATAGATCTTAAAAATTAATCGAAAGACTAAAAATTTAAGCAAAATTCTCGGAACCGTTTTTGAGAAAAATACTATTTTCGAAAACCATTTTTTTACATTTTTATGGAGGGTACCGTTATTTTTAGGTAAAATAATTTTTTTTTCTCATATCTTGTAGATTATTTTAAGAAATTTTTATTTATCAAGTTTAAAAAAAATCTAGCATGGGGTTTCGAAATATTGAGTTTTCAAAAACAAAATTTAATTTTTTTTTTTTAAAATCCAAAAAAAATTTTTTTTTTTGAAAATTTGAATACACAATAATATTGAAACTGCTCCCCAGCAGTGATAAAAAAAAATGATCAAAATCAGTTGTACAGTTTTTGAGAAAATCAAAAACAAAAAAAAAAAAATGGTTCCAAGGGGGGTACCAAAAATAATAATTTTTTGGAATTTCTTTTTCATTCATTACCTAGGTTTATCTAAATGAAATTTTATGATTTTTTTTTTAAATCTGTGGGACGGTGTTTGAGAAAAAAAAAATATTTATAAAATTTCGAAAAAAATCGTATGGCAGGTACCGATATTTTTGATATAAAAAATCAAATCAAAAAACATCCGGGGGAAAAAAATAAAACCCATATCTACCAAGCTTAAAGAAAATCGGCCGAGCCGTTTAGCTGTAGTCGAACAGACAGACAGAATTGTGAGACCCACTTTTTTGGTCTTCGCTATTATCGCAATGTCAACTTTGATCAAAATCTCGAGTTCGTTTTTTTTTTTTCGAATCCATAACTTGCCTTATAGTACCCATAAGTCGCAAGTAAAAATGGTATGTGAAGGAAATGTCAAAATGAACGAATGTTCGTTCATTCGTCGGACGTTCAGCCTGTGTATAATCAATCCTTTTATCTCTTGCGTCAACTCGCTTTAATTCAACTACATACATAAATCTATTACAAAATATAAATTGTGATAGAAACATTTTGAGTGGAGAGTTTTCCACATGACAGTTTCTATTTTTAGAACAAAACGAAATGATTGATACTTCAATATTTTACCATTATGCTTATATTCAAGTGTCGAAAAATTTAAAATATAGCCTGTAAAATAATAAGGAACGTATTTATTTTTCTCTCTACGAGAGTGAGTGAGTGATGTGAAAGTATGACGTACAAAAAGTTGTGGAACATAATTTATTTTCAAATTTTCGAAACTAAAGGCTAATTCTTGAAATACAAAAGCCCGTTTACGCAAACGTATCATAAATATTTGAATTATCTATTCTTTAATAATATTTCTTCAACTAATTCACACGAAGATATAGGTAAGTTGATGGAAACGCTTTCTTCTGTATCCTTCTAAAATCCTTTCACTTAAGCAACCTAAATCTTAGTTTTTTTTTAAGTAGTTATTCATTAAACCCACGCTACGTGAAGCGTGGAAATATAGGTATGTAAAAAAGATTTCTTCACTTCTTGCCATTCTTGTTTAAGAACTGGAAACTCAAATTTATCGTTTAAAAGAGGTCATAAATGTTATAATTCAACATAAATTACTTCAAATTGATTTAATCCTTTAAACCAAAATTAAGATTCAAAAACACATAAAAAACCACATTGAAGAAGAATAACAAAAAGAGAACCCATAAGTTTCAATTATTTGATACACAAGTTTGATCTTGTCATCATCATGTCAGTCTGTCCAAAATAGCAATCCAGCTATAAATCAAAACTTCCCAACCATACAAATGTTTCCAAATCCTATTAATCTTCACCTATCAAATAGAAAAGACGAAAAAAGGTTTCTTTTTCCCTTAAAAAATTATAGCCTAATCATCATCCTATCATCTGTTACCTTTTCTAGTAGAGATAATATTCAAATTTTAACCCAAATCAATCTTCCCTTTTCTTTCTTCTACTCGTAAATTCAACAAAAATTTCGTTGTACGAGTGTGTTGAAAAAAACTGAACTGAACTAAGATGAACATTTTTCAGTAGGACGACGCCCTTTTGCTGTCTCTCATTCGAGCAACCAGCTGCATTCGATTCACAATATCCCCGGTTGCCCATATTCCACAAACTTAACCAAACTAACACACATACACCAAACAGCCATTCTCTACAGAGCAGAAGGAGCATTGATTTGTTTGCAAAAACTGCTCCATCATTTCCCTGAACTCACGAGTTAACTAACCCCAGGGAGCTGCTACCAAAAAAGGACATTGGCCACGTGGTTTTGTATAAATTACAAAAAGAATCCAATAGATGATGATTTTCCTTGCTAGGAATAGATGAAGTAGATTTATATACAACTGATATAGTGAATCACCACGATTCTGGCGCCATCTGTTGAACCACGACAGCACGAATTGGAATTTTTGTTCGTGTTTCCATAGTTGAAAAAAACGAACGATTTGAATATGGAAAATATTTTAATCCAACATACTCGTATCCGTGATATTAAAGTAACAAACCATTCACCCCTCTTGTTTGGTAGATTGGGAGGGGGGTAGGTTATTATTTATTGTCGCCCGACAGGCTGAAATTTTAAATTTAACAATCATCAAAAATGCAAAAATAAAACTTATTGCATGTTTTTTAACCATTTTATAAAACTCCTCTGCCCTTTTCAGGAACATTAAATTTAATTGTGTATGTGAGCGCATTTCATGCGGAAGCTCTGTACACACACTCGGATGACTCGAATGATGATAAGCGCCCTTAGCAACAAGCTCTAATTTTCCACATTTAGTTCGCATTTCGAGTAGCGAGAATAAGACAATGTGGGAGTAAAAGGGAGAGACAGACAGAGAGAGATGAAGGAAACAGGAAACACGGAAGAGAGAGAGAATGGGGGGTTTTTGTTTTCTGTGTATAAAAACACTTTAATGAGTGGGGGTTAAACTCCTTCTAATTTCGTTGTCTTGAAAATGTCCTAATTACAAAAGGGACGAGTGTAGCTACGAGTACCTTTGTTTGTTCATCCTCTCGAACTCATACAATCTCACCACCAATCAACAGGATTTTTGGATTTGATATAAACAAAAAATGGACCTGCATAGATTCAAATTACCAGCTGTACTATTCTGTTGCGATTTGTGAATCAGGATGTTACTGAGCAGCTACCTGTTCCCTGGTATAGAGACACACAACAGCGAGGCGTTGTCCTTTTTCATGATCCATTCCCTTCCATTCTCATAGGAACAATTTGAAATCAAAAAAGACCGAACAAAGCTTTCGATGTATAAATGGGAAGGTTAAAAGCTTTCTATGCAAATTAAACTTATCCTGAGCTTACGAGTACCTAACCAACAACCGGGAGAGACGAAGGGACAACATCGATTTTTGTTTGTGTTTCTGTAACTTTGCCGGTACTGTCTGCAAGTCGTTGCTTCGTGCCTTCGATTTTGCCTTAATTGCAGTGATTACAAATGCCGTGCCGCGAAATATATGGGATTCGAAAAAAGCGCCTTTCCATTTAGAAACAAACGAACAAAGAATATCCCGAGGGTTGGAGTGAATAAGGCTTGGCGACGGAAATTATACCAAGCATACGGTTACACGTGTTTCGATTTTTACGTTACTCAACCAAAAAAAAAAAAAAGAGGGTGACTTTGAGTAATTTGCCTCTATTGACTGCCTGCCTGAAAAGATAGGAATTTTGCTCCTGGCATCATTGACAGGAAGAAAGTCTCAGATATCATGTCGAAAAGGTATGAAAATATTTGCCGGTAATACGAATAAACTAATAAGAACAATATTTTAACACGTTTAACAGGAGTAAAGAAGATTGATTGGAATTACTAATTCAGGTATCTGGGGCGGTGCTCAAGTCGGATTAATTTTCTTACCCAAAATACCAAGGTCCGAGTTTATGATTAAGAAATTCGTTTGGTTATGGATTTGGAAATAAATTCTTTGTTCTATACCTATAGCTTCTTCATGTTTTGAATAATAAGTACCAAAGGACCCATTTCGAACTCCGGCAACATGGTTAATGGTTGATGGCAAAACTTTTTGATCCATGAGATTTTCATTTGTTTTTTGGTAATGGATAATGGATCTGTACAGTAAATATAAATGGTTGATTTGGGATTAGAGAGAGAGAGATACAATAACATCAAGGATTAAAATAGGCGGTTGTTGATTTTCTTATAAGTATAGTGTAACTTTGACAGCCTTTGGGGATTTTACTTTTCAACCCTACTTTCGGTTATGTGTTCGGAATACATTTTTAAAACTTGATAATAAATTGAGTGACAGGTTAGGAGGGACGTGATTTGTTTGCATAAATATGGTAGACATTTAAGTGGCAAGAAAAGAAAATTTTTTTTTTTTTTATAGATTTACCCTTGTAATTTTTTTCAAATTACTAAAGGATTTAAATTCAAAATGCAAAAACACGCACGTAGGAATGTTAAGAAAAGACGTAAAAGTTCTTCTAATGCAAAGCAAAAAATTCCACGATGAAAAAGGATTATTCAAATGAAAGCGACCAACGACCGACAAAAAAAAAGGATTAAATAGGATTTAAAACATTTACAACTTATAATCCTAAACTCTTCACAAAAAACTTGACAAAATTAGAAAACTAATTGAAAGTAATGTTAAAATGCTTAAATTTGCGCATTAGCTTCTAAAATAAGAAAATTTTGAAAAATTGATGGTCACAAGTTCCAATGATTGTTACGAATTGTCAAAGTCTATTCGCGTTCCACATACCATCCAAACTGCGCACGACTTACCTCGAAATCATTTTGGTTTGTTTGTTTTAAACGTCATTCGTAACGAATACAAAATGCTTTGTGAACGAAATGTCAAAATGAATCAATAGGTGCGTTTTATTATCTACGGATCTATGTGAATCCGGATCTGGATTAATTTTTAACATGTATTACAAAAACAGTTTGGGATCCTGTTCTCTATCTGGATCTATTTCAAAGATCCGAAAATTAGTTCTTACTCTGGCAGATTGATGGCTTTTTATGGTAAGGTAATGTAAGCTACAGTGTAAAGAAAAAAGACAAGAAACATTTGAAAATCAACATATATGTATACAAGGAAAAGACAGATGGGCATTCTGTCACTATCGTTTTATTTTCAAGAGATTATCTATGTGGATCTTTGGCGATAGTAAAACGCGGCTAATGTTCTTTCAATTGGTGGTCGTTTGTCGCTCTCATGTGAATAGGTCATTAACTCTTAGCTTTTTTTTTTTAATAAATATATTGATTGGAACAAAAAAAAAATAAAGCTGATTAGTCAGCTGTTTTAAACGGTATGATTTGTAATTTTATTTTTTTTTTGAAAAAGACTCATTTACAAAGTTTTGCAATCAAAAAATTTTAAAAAAAATTTTAAATCCGAGTAGCTGAAATAAGGAAAACTGGATGCTCTTGAAAAATTATAAGCATTTTAAGTCCGTTCAAGAAAGAGGTTTTAATTATGGCATGCTTTTTTCACCTGTCGAACAGCCAATAAATAGAGGCTTCAAATAAAGGGGTTTTCAATTGGCAGGTGTAGATTTTGGCAGCCATTTTTTTTTGTGCCATCTGTCAAATCTATCTATTATTCAGTTAATTATACCAAATCACCATGGCAAGTTACACGATTGAACAGCATGTCCAAATAATGGGGGCTACGAGAACAAAATTTCCCTCGGAATTTTCAAAATTGTCAACTTTAATAATGTTGAAAGTTTCCCTTGGAATTTATTGATATCTGGAATTATGTTTCATAGGGACTGTCATTTCAAACATTTCAAAAGCCACCAGCTTAAAATAAACAGTGCAGAAGTATTGTAGTTTCCAATTTTCGAAGATTTGAAAAATTCCGGGCGAAATTTTGTTCAATGTTTGCTCGTAAGTACAAAAATTGCTGGCGTTGCGCCAATTTTACGTTAGACGTGATGGCCCTTTATAGAGTCGACTCTTCAACGTTTCAATCAGCCACCATTCGTACATCAAAGGAATGGAAGATCGTTCGAGAACATCGCCGCGATCCGTGGACGTGTACACCAAATCCAAAGACAGTTGATTCCTCGCTTGATTCCAAGAACTCAGCCTTTCGCGGAATTGACGAATTTCGCATCGGGCCTTGGGCCTATACTCGTACAAGACCCCGGAGCTCAAAGATCATGACCATATACAGAGTTTAGAAGAGGACCCCAATTTTGGCTGAAAAATCATCTTTAACGAATGGCTGTGTTAACAAACAAAATTGCCGCATATGAGACGACACCAATCCACGCAATATTCACCAGTTGACAATGTATTTCCAAAAAAGTACTGAGCCGGTATCGCGTAAGAGTAAAGTGATCACTCAATTAATTGATTG
Organism: Philhelius festivus; assembly: GCA_963931855.1. Taxonomy (NCBI): domain Eukaryota; kingdom Metazoa; phylum Arthropoda; class Insecta; order Diptera; family Syrphidae; genus Philhelius; species Philhelius festivus. Next base: position 62,275,220 of record OZ007557.1, read on the forward strand.
TCGTTTTGACAATCGCTCTCTAAATATTTTTTTATTGATGTGATACGAGAGACAGCTATGGTCAAAATGACAATCAAAAATTTGATAATCAATTATCACGTTAGCCGATTCCACCCCTGTTTGGGGTAGATTTTAGGACGGGAGCGTAATTAGTCCGTACTCGAAAACGACGTTCGTGAGGCTGTCAATGTCAATGGCGATCGCTTTAAAGTTATGATAACCAATTTCTCATGGTCTAAGCTGAAACATATTGACCTAAACGGCATGTGGTTCCAGAAGCAAAGCGTGGGCTTCTATGTTTAAATCCCGTTCGATTACAGAGAAAGACTTTTTAAATTAAAATTAACATAATATTTAAGCACCACTTAAGATCGTTGATAATCGTGTTGACGCCACTTAAATAGCTTTACCTCCAATTTACAAGTTTGTGGCAGCACATTTAATTTGTTGTTATTTTAACCTTTCACTTTAAGTGTTAATATAAAAAGAAAAAGTAAAGATAATGATAATGCCTCAAAATTATAGTGAGCTTAACACAACACTAAATCGATTTTAGTGTGACATAAAATAAAATTGACGTTTTTTTTTTAAATAAAAAAAAAATTAAATTTGGTGGTGCAACAGCTCGGAGTGAACCAGGACCTAGTGACTTACAACTCTCAACCATTCCTGTGTGCGTGTTACCAGGAACGGAGGGGACCTACAATTTTCTGCCGATTCCGAACAGCTAATGAGCAGCACTTTCCATGACAAGGGATACTCTTGGAGAATTTGTCAATTCCTCGCAAGAGGCAGTACACCCCTGAAAAAAACTTTCTTGTAGCGGCTGAGAAACGAACTCGAGACCTTCCGCATGACAGTCCAAAGCACTAACCATTAAATTATATGATTTAAACACAATTAAACACACCCTAGACTTGGATTAAAGTCTGATTTTAATGTTTTAGTGTCAAACTAGCGCGTATGGCAGCTGTCATATTTTCTTTTGCGCAGGAACTGTCATTGTTTTAGGCGTGTTCAACTTGAATTTTGAAACGCAATGTTTATTATTAGATTTAAAAAAAACTTAAGTGAAACACAAAGGCCCTTAAAATACTCGTAGGCTATCTGTTAGTTCATAAGCCTTCTTTATTTCTCTCCTAAAAACTAGAACCACACACGAGAAATTTCCCTGTAAATCGCAGCGTTTGAAAGATTATCACCGTTTAAAGTAACAAATAGCTATATATTTCAATTACTCGTTTATTTTTATATATGTAAGTTTCATTGGCAAATTCGATTCAAGAAAAAAAACTTCTTTCACAATAAAATGTGTGTGAATATTTTATTTTTCTTCTTTTTTAGTGTAAACGATGTTACAAGAATGTCTTTCAACCGTATGAATTTTTTAAGACTTGTTAAATTTCATTTCTGATCCAATTGGCACGTTCGAATTTGAAATAACTTTTTTTCCATACAATAAACGGCTTTAATACTGGCATTGCCAGACTGATTTACGAGTATTATCTGCACATCCCTCCTAGTTATCTTGGTAGCCGAAAATAAAAAAAAAACCCTTCATTTGTTTTTTCTCACCCAAAAGAATAACAGAAATCTTTTTTGATTCTAACAAGGATACTCGTTCCTAATTGAAATAACGGATACGCCTCAAGTCATGTAGTTCTTGCAACGCACCCAGAGAAGCTCACTTACATGGAAAATCAATCCCTTTTCCATTTTGATCATGAAGCAGAATTGAGTAGGAAGGCAGTTGGGGAGGCTTGGTAATTCTGGGAAATATCATACAAAACAATATAAAGTCCTTTCAAATCATATAAATTCATACATACATATACACATGTATACATACATACATATATAGCAATAAAAATGTTCCAGCAATAAAATAATGTTTCCTTATTCCGAACATGTTGCTTTGTTACTCCTGCTGTCGCTACTGTTGCTGCCGTATATTCGTCGGATAAGAAAGAATCACTCCATTCAATTGGAAGGATAAATCCCAGTTGGACAATAAAATGTTCTCCTATACCAATTTCCTTCCTACCTACTCGTACTAGTCCTATATACGTATGACTATTGATTCAAGCTCAAATATAACATTAAGTTATATGAACATACTTCATATGAAATGAAACATGAAATTAATTGATTAAATTTTGCCTCCTACGGCAACAACAATACTCGTACATACCTACTTGAAAGCGGGTGGTGAAGCTATGGGTTATAAAAGTAAGGTTAGGTTAAGTGCTAAAATTGGTATAACAATCTTTCAAAGAAGGAGTTTTATCATCAATTCCTTTTCTTCTTCTCTGAAAACAATAAAATTTTCTTAAAATTGAGTTAAGCAAAGTGGTGAACATATATTCCTGGGAACATATATCAATATGGTTCTTATTTTTTCCAGGACCGTATTCAGAATACCAGTGGAGAAGCTGACTAGTTTGGCATCGTATAGATTGTTTCGGATGCGGGCTGTGGTGCGATAGAGTGAGTGATCCGTTTCCTGATGATTGGAAACACAAGTTATACCACAACAATAGTATAACTCGAAACGTACTACATCCTTCTTTTTTAACATAAAACTGGATAATTCCGTAAGAATATTTCCCAAATTCCTCATATATATCAATTCGATCCATTGGTTCAGACAAATTACGGTATCAAAATGGCGCACTTCAGTGCTATTTTGGCCAAAGGGCACAGGGCTAGACTGTCAGTGATCGCCATTCCAACGTACCTGTCTTTTTACACTTTATGCCAATAACTTGTGTATGGAGAATCCGTACCTGTCGGAGTTTGGTAGATTTTCAAAAAGTTAATTAAAAAAAAAAAAAAAGACATTTTCCAACAGGAAACAGGGTACGTGGACACGATAATGCCGCAGAGAATGGAGGAAGAGGTAGGCTTAGCGTTAGATAATAAAAAGTCTTGAGCTAAAAATATTGAAGCTTTAAAAAATTGCTTGAAAAATTTTAAGGAAAATTTACGAAACTCAAAAAATACCATTAAAAATCAGGGGCCAAATTACCGACCGCATCAGTTTTCGACTAATAATTGACTGAATTATGTGAGTTTGGCATTACCGCTTTCGTCATCGAGCTATCGATTACTCTTATTTGACATTTTCATTCGATCACTGATGGGACTCACTCACTCGGTCACTGAAGCGGTAATTTGGCCCCTGATTTTATGAAAAATTATTCTATCATAATCTTAATATGTCAGTCGTCTAAATTCAGAATATTATGCAACCACCAAGTGAGTATAAAAACACTTCAGCAGTTTAGGCCGACGCAGTATGCAGCGTGTGGTTACGGTTGTACTGTGGTCATTATTCATTGATATATGGTTTTCCAATAGGGATTTTCAAAATTTGACAGGTAATGGCGGCCATATTGTTGAAGCTACATCTGTCAAATTGACTTTGATTTATTAAGTCTATTATAGCGTTCAAAAACAACTACATATAGACAACGAAGTGGGTTAACTCACTAGGCTCTTGAACATTTGGAATTACGAGTATGTAACACCAATTTCGGTCGAAAAATCATATTCAGCGAGGAAGCCCATTTCTATATCAATAGGGTTTTCAACAAGCGAAATTGTCGAGAGGAAGTCACTGTAAGTGTTGATTTTGGGATGGCGGCATTACTAGTCAAAACTTCTTTGAGAACGACGTTTGGCAGGCCATCATCGTCAACGGCGAGAGCAATCGGTCGATGATAACCAATTTCTTTTGGCTAAAATTGGATGATATGGACACCGAGGGCATGTGGTTTCAATAGTAGGGCGCAACATTAATAGCTTTGGAAAATTGGTTGATTTTTTAACAAAATATTACTTATTCCTTTCACTTCCAGAAAAAGAAAAATTCTAGTGAATAAACATTTGACTGTGATGAGGCTTGATATACAAAACTAGAAGGTACAGTTGCATAGCCATTAAAAGTGAATGCGCATATTTTCGAAGCTGATCGAACTTGCATTTAAAAGCAGTCGGTATAATTTTTTTGCGGGGAATATACAAGTTTAAAATACATAAATTTTTTTCGAATTAATTTAAGTTCGGTTTTATAGATGCACTACTGTTACATTTAACAATGGTGGAGCCACCATAAAACAAAGCAAATCCTACTTATCCATTCAAGGTAAGTTAAGACGTGGTGAAATAAATGTTGGAGGTTTAATCATAATTAATTATACTAGCCGACCCCAGCTCTCGAAATTCGAGTGCCAATTTATTTATTAAATTCATTATCTTTCAATAAAAGACAGAGAATTCATGATTTTCTTAAATTGTTGAATGTAATGAGAAGCAACAAAAACACTCAATCCTGGAGTCCAAAGGAAAACAGTTAATGGTAAACAAACTTTCAAACCTGCACATTTTTGACACATTAACAATTTTTGTTTCGATTCTTTCATGTCATTGCCCTTCAACTGTTGTTATGGCCATAATATTGGAATCGAACCCACGTCGCCGGAGTGACGTCAACCTGTGAATTTTGTGTTACATCTAAAACTTTCATTCTCATCATTTTTTCATATCGCGGAAATAAAAAAAAGGGTTGTGTGTACTGACGTACGCGCTAAAAAACTAAAACTTTTTTTCCCTCAGCCTCCATAAGATTCTACCCTTCAAACGTACAAACATTTTGTATTCTAAAAGCATGTCGCTGATAGCGTGTCCTTTTGACATGTCACTGACAGCTGCATAGTAAATTTTTTACCCTCAACGCCGGAAAAAAAGTTTTACTTCAAAAATATTTATCATTCTATTGGGACTCGAACCCACGTCGTTGCAGTGACGTTCTTCCATCTCGAAAAACACAAAAAGCAAAAGTTAAAATGGTTCTAACTTTTACTAAACTTAAACTGTATGACAGTATGCTCTATTCAGCAACAGATGTCGCTAGTCGATTTGACATTTCTAATTGTTTTTGTTTTCCGAGCATTTTTTTGCAATTTTTATTTATTGTTTTAAACAATTTCTGTGTAGTATATGTATTTAAATAATTTTGGCATTCTGCACATCTATGCAAAAAATTCTTTCATTTAATATGTAATTTATGCCCCTCCAGTTTTTGTGGGCCGCGAAAAGTGTACCACAAAAAACATGGAATATTTGAAAAAAAGTGGGCGTAGCAGTGGGCGGATTGTTAAAAAATACACACATCATATTTAATATTATTTTTAATTTTCATTTTATTCCATAAAACACTTTATTGAAACTGTTTAGGGACGTTATAATGGTTGATTTTGCTTTTTTCTTTTTGGCAACACTGGTTTTGACAGCTCACGCACGTTTCGTGTCACTGTCAAACATCTTCAGTTTGGTCTATAATTTAACCATAAATCGTCTTACAAACGAACAACGCTTGCAAATTATTTAATTTTATTATCAAAATGCGTGCTCTGTTAAGAAAGTTCATCGCGCGCTTCTTCCATTTTATGGTCAGTTTAATCGACCTACTGACTAAATTTCGCACCAAATTTACATTGTTGGGACAATAAAACACCAACACGCTTACGCGTAGAGTGCGAACTGAGGAAAATACTGCAGTTGTATCGGTCAGTGTTAGTGATGACCGTGAATTATCGATTCGGCGCCGCGCCGTTCGCAGCAATTGGGCCTCTGTTACTCCACTATGTGGAAAATTTTGCGGAAGGATTAAGGTGTAAGGCCTTTTAAAATACAGCTGGGGCAAGAATTGAAGCCGAACCAGAACGCCCAATTTTTGATGAATGGGCTCTTAAAAAGTTGGCCGAAGTTCCAATCGAAAAATTGTGTTCAGCGACGAAGCTCATTTCTGCTTGAATGGATACGTGAACAAGCAAAACTGCCGTATTTGGAGTGAAGAGCAGCCAGAAGCATTGCAAGAGCTACTAATACATCCAGGAAAAGTCACTGTTTGATGAAAATTATGGGCTGGCGGAATCATTGGGCCTTAATTCTTCAAAGATGATGCGAATCGCAACGTTACTGTAGATGGTGAGCGCTACCGTGCGATGATAACAACCTTTTTTTTTGCGCAAAATGGAAGAGCTTGACTTTCATGATACGTGGTTTCAACAAGACGGTGCCACATGCCACACATACACAGCACGCGTAGCAATGGACCGTTTGGGACCGGTCAATTGGCCGCCTAGATCGTGCGATTTAACGCCTCTAGACTATTTTTTGTGGATCTATAGAGATTGACGCACTGGAAGCCAACATTGAAGCATTTATTCGTGAGATATCGGCCGAAATGTTAGAAAGAGTATGCCGAAATTGGAATAAGCGGATGGACCATTTGAGGCGCAGCTCTTAAAAAATCACTCGTAATAATCTTGCATTCTAAAATTTAAGAACAAGAAAGGGAATTTATTTTTGAGGACTTTTGCCATTTTTCCGTTTCAACTATCGCGTCTGCAGAGCGACAACAAATGAAATGGGATTTTTTGGAAAAGTGAAGAACCGTCTCCATTGCCAGTCGCAACTACCCCTATTCGGGGGTATTTTGCTACTAGAATATCTTTTAGGTAAAGAAAAGTGGGCCTCGGGTGAACTTGGCCTTTATCGAGTTGTCTAATGATGTTGATGATAGCTAGCTGAAATAGAGGTTGACATTTGGTTCTTTTTTAATAAAAAACAAAAAATTCCGAGTAAAAACCATTACCACAATAATTTGTATCTTCAATGCTTACAGCTGGCATTCTTTCCAAAAGAAATATTCCTCTTAAATGTTAATTTTAACCTAAATACTTTTTGAGACCATCTCCAAAGTCTTATGAATAATTATCTATAACAAGCTTATTTGGGGGGCGAAATCTCTTGCTTCCAATCATCTGACTGTGCAAGTTTTCGTAATGAAATTGTCTTTGACAACCCTTGAAGTTCTGAGTGACCTATCTGGAGGCACTTATGTATTTCAGCTCTAACTCAAGATGAATATCTCATAATCCCAAGGTTCATCCCTAATTAGGGAAAAACCTTCAAACAAACAAAAAGTTTTACATTACTCAAACACAAAATCCTTCAAAGGGCCAGTCGTTGTATAGATAATTAACTTAGTTTATACAGCCTTGCAAGTTTATTAACATTTTTCTAATTACCTACATTACCGTGTCTGTGCTCTTCTGTACTTTCAGTCATATCTATTTTGTCTCACTTATAATATCTCCAATAATGAACCGCACCTTTATAAAGTATCCGCTCCCTTAAAATAGGTTTAATTTTACGCCCCATACCTTACCTACACCACTTCTCATTTATCGGACCGTATCGCTGTGCGTCGTCGTCTTCATAGTCGTTGTCGCCACCAACTGACGCCACTGCGCCATTCTCATACCAACTTCCACCACCGGCATTGACACCTAAACTGCACACTTTCCAGTTCCTCTGTTCTCACAGTTGATGTAAAGCCCTAGCCCTACCCTCCTCTAGATTATTTTGATGATTCAGTCATATTCCAATGTAATTAGCACGGACGCAGCGCACAGCAACAATCTTCCTTTTGTCCATTCGGCACAGCTAGCTCTGATGGTTAATATATTCAACAAAAACCCGATGGAGGAAAAGCCTCAACTCAATTCAAAGCTACGGGTAGGTAATCAAATCAAAGGCAAGGCGCTTCAAACTCTTAATTCATAAGCGAGCGCGTGTCTGTCCTTTTTATTTTGTGTAAGTATTTAATAGCACAGGGATGGATGGATGGGGTGATGTATGTGAATGTGATAACTCGCGCCAAAAGTGTTGAGTCATAGTTTTTCCTCCCATTGCACTTCAGAACCAGAAACGAAACCAAACTAAAATACAACAAAAGCCGTATTGAGAAGGCTCGACAGTTAGCCAGTCTCTAATAGCGGCAGGGAGGGCGACTTATGGGCGACATCTAGGCGCAGTTTGTATTTGCCAACCCTTAAAAGACGAATTTACCCCCAAAATATGTAGTAACGGATATAGGAAGTCTGTTTGCAGGCAGAAGGCGGTTTTATAGGGTTTTTTGTTTCTTGTATTTGTACATATTTACAAATGGCGGCTTGGCGTCCTGCTTGATGGCGGATAGCAATGGCGACATCAAGGCAACAGTTTTAATAGATGATTACCGATGGGGAAAACTTGTTTAAGCGCTAACTAAAGTCCGCCACCAAGGAAATAGAATACTTATAGGATTGCGTGAGGTGCCGTAGAGTCTGTCTGTTTTTTTTTTAGTTAATTTTATAGTCTGCTTTTAGTATTTAGAATTCGTGTTTGGGCTGTTTTTATTTCCTTAATGCAGTGTAGGTAAGGGTATAGATTTGAAACACGATTTAGGGAGAACAGTAAACGGTCTTATGGATACGTGTGGCCAAATGATTATGCTGGTAGACAATTATTATTAAAATTGACTTTGAAAATGGAACCTTTTCGTTCTGTTGCAGTGGTAGAATTTTGTTACATATATGTATGTCTACTAGGTGTCATATCAAAAATGTCCAAAAGAGGGTTTTCAACAGTTGTGTTGCACCACCAATCATATTAACTCCGTATAGGTAGGGTGTGACAATTTGAGGTATATTTAATTAAAAATTCATTGCTATGAATAATTAAACGGCTGTTTCGTCTAAGTACATGACAATGGTTTGGCTGATTTTGATCTTAGATTTGGTGAATGTTAAGAGCCAAGTTGGCACGGTACTTTGCGTAAGCATGATGCAATATCTATATGTTTCATGATTGGCATATGTTTTGTCAATAACATGCCCTTCCGAACTCTAATCCTCTCAGTTGAGAGGGATATAAATGATTTGAAAACAAAGGCCATAATTTGCATAAATTTGGCACTTTCGACATCGATTGTTGATTGTAAACTATCGATAATTTATCGATATATTTGATTTCTTCTTCGGCTAAAACCTAAAAAAAAAAAGTTTTCTAAAAAGGAACATTTTGAAAAGATTGAATTTTCGTTTGTTCTCAAGTAGCTATCGGAAGAAAACGATCGATTGTTTTCGATATTGGTAATTATCGATTATAACCGATAGTCCAATCGAGAGTTCTGTTCTCTATTTCTCTTTCTATATTCTCTATTTACAATTTGCCCAAACTAGCGGACGACTAACAAACATGATTGCATATAATCTGGCGCTAAATCTTGAAGTGGGTTCTTGCAAAATATAAAATATAAGCCCCCTTTCTCAACAAAATTTATTGACTCCCTCACTGGAAAACTTCGGCTGATTTTTCTCAAAAAAAAAGAAACATCAACTTTTCCAAATTAATAATTTAAGCATTTAATATAATTTTCCCACAAAATATTTTCGTTTTTTCTTTAAACTTTTTGAATTCGATCTGAGTTCTTCAGAATATCACAACATAAAATGGTGGAATTTTTCTCTAGTTTTCGTTCTCTCATATTGTTGCCCTCTCTATTTCACTCATTCGATAGAGGGAGGATTTGGTCACGGGCTCACTTGTTGGCTAAAAATGTTGGTCCATTTTCTCATACTGCCCAGTTCTACTATTCATCTGAATCGTACATTCGATTTCCTTTCACTCTACCTTTGCATTCTGGTGTCCATGGAGGAACTGCATTATCTCAAACTATTTTGAAAATTACGTAAACAGCTGTTCGTGGGCAAATCTTTGGAAGTGTGGACAAATTGTTTGGTTAATTGTTTTTAGTTAAATAATAAAAACAAGTATGGATAGCATTGGACTTTTTCCAATATTTAAAAAAGGACAAATAAAACATTCATCAATAAAGAACAAAGAAGAAAATCGAAAAAGATGGCATGGACTTGCAATTGGTTGTTTTTCCTTTAAAAATATTTGTTTAGTTTCACATTTTATGACTAATCAAACAGGACAGACTGTACAACAAATGACAAATTCACAACATTTAATATGCCGATAGGTGTTGATTCGAAAGAGTGCGTTCAAGTGATTAAGAGAATAATGCACAATGTTACCGACATTACCGACGTAAGCCCGATTCACTTCGAACGAATAGCTATAAGTGAGAATATATAAAGGAAATATTAGAATTAGGCTAATAATTTGCTTGCACTTGAAGTGCTATTAGCATAGAGTTTAATAGAACACATCGATACACATTGGTTTTAAATTTCTGAATATGGAAATGAAAGGGAAAACAGAACTGGTTGAAATAGGAGCATCTGGCACATGTCTTTTTGCTGAAACTGAATCTTCTGTAATACTTGGAAATTTATATTTCAGATTGAATCTTTTCGTAGATCGTCTGTCACGGGCTTTTCGGAGATGCTTTAAGAGTACAAGTTTGGACTATATTCAGCCAGGACTTTGGTCCGGCAATAGAAAATTGTAGGAATAAATGAAACGAATGGGTTGGTTAAATGGTCTAGATAAAATTTATCGCAACAACTCCTGGTTTTTGCTGAGTCTTGAGACTCCTATTTAGTGAAGTAATATAGGGATAACATAGATCTGGGAAATATACCTTGTTTTAATTTCCGAGTTGTGTAAAATGGTAATAAAGTAAAATGCTATTCAGTTTGACAAAAATTATCCTTCATTTGTCACTAGTTTTGGTGTACGCTTTCATTTTCAATACAATCTGAATATTTGGTAAATTGTCTAGCCTATGGAAGCTGTCAAAAATCATAGCTCTTCCTAAAAGGGCAAATAATCTATAAATTCAGAATTACATATATACTTCTTTTTTACCTTTTTTATCTTAAAAAGTATTTCTATGAGCTCTACGAAAGCAAAAGCTGCAGATTATATGCTCACTCATGAAATAATCGGGATTTCGCGAAATCCTCAGAAACATTATAAAACGTCGCATCATTGGCGGTATTGAATAGAGATGAAGTTACATTTTTGTTTGAAATCCCAAAGGCTATTGGCACACTTAATCATTTTTACTTTTGTAAAAAGCAATACACATTCCCAAAAGCTTTACTTACTCCCTGCTACCGAAGTATTTAAACTAAAAAAAAATCAACCAATTATTGGTTCCAATTAATGATTTCGATGTCCCACAAGGTACCATGCTCGGCCCTTTATTGTTTTCAATTTAATTTAAATGAACTTCCAACAGTGACTAAGAACTGTTTGTGCCATACATACATTCTGTACATTATGTAGATGATGTGGAAATACAGTCGCATTGCTCTATAGCACAATGACTTTGGTTCTATATTAATAAAAAAAAGAGTGAAGTTAGAAATATTGAGCTCAGTCAAATATTTAGTCTTATTTTAAAAAATTGACTTTTTAGTCAGAGTTTAGTATAATTGCAAGACCAAATTCCTCTCATTTCTCTTCGATTGTCTTCAACAAACAGTCCCATCAAATGTATCAAATTAGTTTAAAACATCGCATTGTCCTCTCATATAGCTTTCTGACTTCACCTGGGATTAACATATTCATTAGTGCTCGGAAGTCTATGTTTACCTTAGTAATTGCCTGAAACTTTGAAAGGTTCTTATAATATTCATATTGATTTATGGGAGCGAAATATTTTGCAACTGCAACTTTTAAATCAAAAGAAAGCTGAATGTTACTTTCAACCTCGTGTCTATAGGTTATGAAAATTTGACAGGTTCAAGGTCGTACGTAAGGGGCAAGAGGTGGTACTTTTCTTTTTTGAAGATTTGAGGTAACACAAAATGGCATCATTAGACTAGCCCCTGCACTTTTTGACCTAACGATATAGTATTTAATAAATGGAATTTATTTTTGAGTTGAAAAGAAGAAAGAAAAGTACACGATCCAGTATCAACCAGAATCACCATAGGTTTTGTACTTAAGGTAGGCTAGCTCCCAAATACATTATATATGTATATGTTTGTTTCTTTATAATTTCACTTACAAAAAATGTCAAACCATTTGAGAGATTATTTCGAAATTGGTTTTTCAAATTACCCAATTTTCTTTGAATGAAAATATGTCCTTTATATTCTTCCTGTCTGAGTTTTGTTCATGGATTTTGAACCTAATATTCGCCTTAGTCAAAAAAACATCCTACATATTTTAAGCATTTAATTTAATTTCATCATTTAAATTCAAAGAAATTATACGTGTTCCAGAAATGAGTTTTCTATTATACTTACGTATGACCAATTTAACTTGACTTCAAACAACTAAATTTCCATATTTTAATTAGGTATTCTCATTATTTGATATTGTAAATGAGAGTCATCGTAACATTCGTATTTATGTGTATTTGCTCAAGTTTCGATGGGGGGAGTTTCGACCTATTTTTGTACATTCGGTGTTCAAAGCTCTTTTAAATATCAAATTATAAAAAGCCTCTTAATTCTCATTATATATTCACAAACGGAGTCAATGCGTTTAAACCTCTGAGTCCATTAATTTCCACGAAAGGACATGCATTTACTCTTGTCTCTGTAGTAAAACCCCTTCCCTTTCTCTAAAAGCTGGTGGATAGATTTTGTGGATAGGCAAGTCCGTCTTTTAAGTACATTTCTATTTAAACAAAATGAAATCCCATCACAGACAGACTTCTTTTTGGCCAAAAACAAAAAGATGAACAAAAAACAAAAAAGTAGCAGCAGAACAACCTTCTTTTCTATATTTATTCAAAGTCTAATTCTTTTGAGAATCTCGTACTTTCTTCTTCCATAAACAACAACAACAACGACTAGGAAAATGCAAACACAAATATAATGAAATATTCATTCACTCAAATTTGGTTTATGTCCTCTGGGCGTAAAAACTTCAAGGATACACACAAAAAAAAAATCCACCACATCCATTCGACACACAAAAAACTTTCCTTATTCGTTTTTATGCTTTTCGTCAACTGCAATTTTTGCTTTGTGTTTAATTTTCGCCCCTTAGGCCACAAAAAAGGAAATAAAAAAAAAGAAATAAACATAAGCAAAGGACATTGAAAAACTCTCAGAATATAATTTTATTCTTTATATTTTTGTGAGACAAAAATGAATTCCTTTTTTCAAACAGATTTTTATTCAACATCAAAAACAAAAAAACAAGCAGATCTCAAGAGAGTTAAAAAAAATCACAGAAGTTTTGAGGAGAGTTGCAAAAAGTTTATTTAAATTAAATTCTATTTCGGTTTCGGGTCTAGTCTTATTTGAACAAAAGTGTAGTTGTGCACATGGGTGGATTCAGAGTAGTAGGTTTCGGTCCTCTTTTTACCGTTATTACGATTTTTTAATTTATTAAAATAATATTTTATAATTCATAAAAACTAATCTAAAAAATATTCCTTTATATTTTAAATTAAATCATTTTGTGTTCTGAATTTTAATATTTTGCCTAATTCTTCGAAAAAATTGTAAATGTTCAACAATTTATGATTGTGTTTTGAAAACAACTGTCCACATAGTTCACTTTGAGAACAATTAATTCCTTGCAGTGTGGATAGTATGTGGAACGCAAGTAGAGTCCGTATTGCTAACGACTAATTTATTTTCACAAATTTCTCTTATTTTAGCAATTAAAACTCAAACTTTAGTATCTTAAACTTAAACCACATAGTGGAGTAACAGAGGCCCAATTGCTGCGAAAGGCGCCAAATCGATAATTCACGGTCATCACTAACACTGGCCGATACAGCTGCGATATTTTCCTCAGTTCGCACTCTACGTAAGCGTGTTGGTGGTTTAATGTCCAACAATGGAAATTTGGTGCGAAATTTAGTCACAATAGCCCGAATAGCCGCCTCAGTAGGTCGATCAAGCTGAAGAAGCACGCGATAAACTTTCTTAACAGAGCACGCATTTTGATAATAAAATTCAGTAATTTGCAAGCATTGTTCGTTTGTAAAACGATTCATGGTTAAATTATAGAAAAAAAAAAAACTGAAGATGTTTGACAGTGACCCAAAACGTGCGTGAGCTGTCAAAACCAGTGTTGCCAAAAAGAAAATAGCAAAAAAATCACCTATTACCCGTACAAGGTGGCGCAAAATGAATCATCCTATCGGAAGATGTTATACGTCAATCATATTTGAATTTGTGAATTAGACAGCTGGAGTATACAAACAGACAAGCAATGGAGCGCTATATTACATCACCAAATCAGCCTTTAGAGACTCAGTTGTAATGCGTAATGCTGATCATATTAAACATCATTCCGATTTCCCACGAGCAGATAATTTGTTCGTCATACGAAGCCACACTGACGCTTTCTCACGAACGAATTATTTGCTCGTCATCAGAAAATTACAAATGTACAATAATAAAGTTAGCGGCAGAGCCGCATAAGAATATTCTTCTTTTGATAATTAAAAAAAGTACCTTTAAACGAAATAGACGTCTTTTCATTTCATGGCGATCTTGCCAGTATTTTAAAGAATATAAAAAAAAAAAAAAAAAAAATTAAGTTGTGCTTTTCATTTTTTTAATTAACACGGGTGATATTGTGCGATAATGTGCTGGAGCAAATTGCTATACTGTTGCTGCCGCTTGTTGTTGCTACCGCCACTCATCGTTGTGGCTGTTTACTAATTATCGCCATCGTAGTTACCACCGCCATCGATCGTTGTTGCCACCAGAAGCATATGCAACCACCAACGATCATTGCTACTACCAAACCAAATCAAAAAAAAAAAAAAAAGGAATAAGCAATTCGACACAGTCGACAACGGCTTACGTGCCCACACAAATAAAGGGTGCTCGTGTGTTCATGTGCTCTGCTTACATTCATAGTCGCTAAGCATTTCGACGTGAAACGTGTCTCATCCGACAAAAACAGTAATCAGCAATTATTCCGACACATCGGTCCAACAAAATTTCATCTCAACAACTACAAGCTACATCAAAGCCATCAGCGCAAACACCAGCAAAATCATCAGCGCCCAACCAGAAGACCAGCTCTACAAAAGCAGCCTCATCTTGAATACCTGCCAAAAATTTATCAACTTAAAGAAAGGATCCTGGTTCCTGGTCTCAGTTATTAATAATTTCTTCAAAATAGAATGTACAGGTGAGAGTTTTTTAGTTCCTTCAGAACATTTTAAAACAAATAAAATTTGATTTTCATTTTTCGTGATTTTAATCCTCGTGTTTATTTTCATCGAAATCGAAAAAGCAACATAATAAAATTAAGTTAAAAATATTCATGTTTTGTCAAAAAAAAAATAAAATAAAATAGTGAGTGTTTGAAAGGAATATATATGTACACATATGTAAGATTAGTTTAGTGAATTTGCGAACTGTAATTTAGAGAAAAAAAAAAAGAACAATGGGCAAGCAACAATCGAAGATACAAAAGCCAATGGCTAATGTTATAAATGAGGTAGATGTAACTGAACAGAGAGATAATAATGAAATTTACCTCATTATAATCATTCTACTGTTGGCTGCCCATTTGGCAATAAAGATATATAGATGGCACAAAAAGACACTAAAAAAGACATATATGACAAGAGCCGCATCTCTTGCGCAGATCTAACTAAATCACAAACTGACATAGTACATTTACTGACATACACGACTTAAAGATCCAACTAGATTTTCAAAATTAAAAAAAAAAAAAAAAAAAAAGTACGTATAACTAAAGAAAAGTTAATTGTTAATCATCAAATTAAATGGAATGGTTAAAAATTGTAGACAAAATACGTGAATATAAAGATATACTCTACAAATCCTATAAATGCCTCAATACAGATAGACCTATAGGTCAAGAAACTTTAAATAAACATATCCATGTATTGGAAAAGAACCTAGAAAACATTAGAATAATATTGAACGCAAATTATTCGAGGCTGACTAACCAACATAAGGATCAGGCCAACGAAATATTCACTGATTGTAGGGACAAAGTATTAAGAGCAGCATCCCGACAGTCTATTAATCTTAGAATACCTGTTACACTCCACGAGAGCTTAACAATTAATGTTAAAACTACAGAAAGTATAAAAGACCCGAACAAAGAATCAAACATAATGCCACAAACACCTGTAGAATTTTTAAATATTGCATCGAAAATCCTACCGGATTTCGAAGGCTCTGCAGAACATCTTCAGAGTTTCTTAGCTGCGTTGGAGTTAGTAAATAGCATAAACGATAATAACGATGTCGTTGCTATTAACCTTATAAAAACAAAGCTAAAAGGTAATGCTATAAATCTCATCTCTGGGTCAGAAACAACAATAGCACAAGTAGTGCAAAAATTAAAAACAACAGTAAAAGGCGAATCGGTAGATGTCATTACCGCAAAACTGATGAACATACGTCAAACCTCAAAACCAGCGAATTCATACGCACAAGAGGTTGAAGAACTTACCAAAAAATTGCAAAGCGCATACATTTCAGACGGGCTTACATCTCAATTGGCTGAAACCTACTCCACTAAGACGGCTATAAAGGCCATGATCAAGAACTCAAACAATGATAAAGTAAAACTTATTATGGAGTCCGGTCAATTCAGCAATATGAATGACGCAGTGGCCAAATTTGTAAATTGCTGCACTGAAACTTATGGCCAGCCAAATTCAATACTGCATTTTAGAGACAACAGCCGAAAACATAACAATTTTCGTGGACGTGGACATGGCCGGGGTCGTGGACGCAGACGCGGAAATTATAATAACCGCTACAATAGAAATTATTATAATCAATACAGAAATAATAACAATAATACGAGTAATGGCGGTTATGGAAACATAAGGATGACTCAACAAGGTACGGAAAACGAACCAACCCCAAGTACTCAGTAGGAAATGCAAAAACAAACAGTAAAATCTTTAATATAAATTTAAATTTAACATCATTCATAGCATTAAAAACATCGTTAAATAACAACACAACATCATTTATAGTTGACACGGGGGCAGATATTTCTATAGTAAAAGTAGGACAAATTGAACACTTAAATACACTGAACACATGTGAAACAACAAGCCTAAACGGCATAGGTCAGGGAATAATCAAAACCTTAGGAAAAGTCTATACTGACTTAAAATTTAAAAATCTATTAATAGCACATACATTTCATGTCGTTTGTGATGATTTTCCAATTCCAAGCGACGGAATAATCGGTCTGGATTTCGTCAAGAAATACCATTGTCTACTTAACTACGATACGAACCAAGACTGGCTGATACTTAGGCCAGACGATTTTTACGACATTACAATACCTATGTCATGTTCACCAAAAATTAACACAATAGCGATACCTGCAAGATCTGAAGTTATTAGACAAATCAACATCCAAAGTCAGGCGAATGAACTGCTTATTCCACAACAACAACTTCAAGACGGAATATATGTTGCAAATACTATAGTAACAAGCAAAAGAGCATTTGTGCGCATAATTAATACAACACATGAAAATGTATTGTTACAAAATGTTAAATTGGAAACAGAAAGTCTAAACGACTATGAGAATATATCAATACAAAACCACCAAGCCAGTAGCGTTAAATTACAAAAACTGTCCAACAAATTTCCAGATTTCATAAAGTCTGAATTACACAAACTCTGCTCGGAGTTCATTGATATATTTGCGCTCGAAACAGATAAAATAACTGTTAATAACTTTTACAAACAAAAACTTCGTTTAAAAAGTGACGAGCCAACATATATTAAAAACTATAGAATTCCGCACACCCATAAAAGAGAGATCACTCAACAAGTTGACAAACTGATACAAGATGATATAGTGGAACCATCTGCATCTGAATATAATAGTCCAATACTTTTGGTACCGAAAAAACCTTTACCTGGCAGTAGCCAAAGTCGGTGGAGATTAGTAGTGGATTATAGAAGTATAAACAAAAAACTAATTGCAGATAAATTTCCGTTGCCAAGAATAGACGATATTCTTGACCAACTAGGAAAAACTAAATATTTCTCTTGCCTAGACTTAACGTCAGGATTTCATCAAATTGAATTAGATGAAAATTCAAGAGACATTACTTCATTCTCAACTGACAAAGGTTCATACCGATTCAAGCGCCTTCCCTACGGCCTAAAGATCGCACCAAACTCATTTCAAAGAATGATGACTATTGCGTTCTCTGGTTTATCCCCGACGCAAGCATTCTTATATATGGATGATTTAGTGGTATTGGGCCGTTCAGAATCGCATATGTTGAAAAATTTAAACGATGTATTCAAAACGTGCCGAAAATACAATCTAAAATTACATCCTGATAAGTGCACATTTTTCAGTCATGAAGTGACATATTTAGGACATAAATGCACAGACCAAGGCATTCTTCCAGATGATAGCAAATTTCAGATTATATTAGACTATCCAATTCCCAAAAATGCCGATGAGGTAAAGCGATTCGTTGCATTCTGCAACTATTACAGACGATTTGTTCCAAATTTTGCTGAACATTCAAGGCTCTTAACCAGACTCTGTAAGAAGAATATCCCTTTTGAATGGACCATAGAATGTGACAATGCATTCCAATACTTAAAACAGTCACTATTAAGCCCTAACATTCTGCAGTATCCAGACTTTCAGAAGCAATTCTGCATTACAACCGATGCAAGCAAATATGCATGCGGTGCTGTACTAAGTCAAGAGTACAATGGATACCAACTCCCAGTTGCATATGCCTCACGATCTTTCACCAAAGGTGAACGCAATAAATCCACTATTGAACAAGAATTAACCGCTATTCATTGGGCAATTAAGCATTTCAGACCCTACATATACGGCACTAAATTTTTGGTTAAAAGTGACCACAGACCACTATCGTATCTATTTACAATGAAAAATCCGTCTTCTAAATTGACGCGCATGAGACTTGATCTCGAAGAGTATGATTTTACTGTAGAGTACTTGAGGGGAAAAGAAAACTACGTAGCAGACGCATTGTCGCGCATAGATTTTGAAGATATTAAAACTATAAAAAGTTCAATCAGCAAAATACTAAAAGTTACAACTAGACTACAAGGTAAGAAAAATAAAGTCAAATTGACAACCAACACCACAGAAAAGTCATCAAACAAAATAAAAATCTACGAAGCGTTCAGTAGCAGAAATAAGAAAAACAGCGCCAGGCTAGCTATAAATGACGACTGTTTGAAAATTATGAAAAATAAAAAGGTGATCACTAAAAGAATAAATAACCTTATTACTAATGGAAAAATTGACTTGTATCAATTATTTCCAATGCTTGAAAAAATAGCAAGTGATAATGGAATAATAAAGCTGCAGCAGTCACTGAGTGACAATATATTTAAAAAGATCCGGATCAATGAGTATAAAGAAATAGGAAATAGAGCTCTAACGAACATACGTATTTCACTGACGCCAGTAGTAACAAAAATTACGAATGATGACGAAAAAACAAAGATTATACAAAAATTCCACACGGATCCAACCTGCGGAGGTCACTCAGGGATCACACGTACATTAAAAAAGATCCGACAGAAATATTATTGGAAGTATATGACGAAAGACGTTATGAAATACATTAAAAGCTGTGACAAATGCCAAAGAAATAAATCACAAAAAAACATAAAAGAACCGATGATGATAACCGACACACCAGCAACTGCGTTTGATGTGGTACTTATAGATACTATTGGACCTTTACCAAGGTCAGAAAACGGCAATATGTATGCAGTTACAATAATATGTGATTTAACCAAATATCTGGTATCAGTCCCAATCGCTAATAAAAGCGCAAAAACAGTTGCGAAAGCGATCTTTGACCATTTTATACTAGTTTATGGTCCAATGAAAAAAATAATTACTGACATGGGTACCGAATACAAAAACCAAATATTTAACGAAATCTGTAAACTACTGAAAGTAGAAAATGTTACCTCAACGGCATACCATCACCAAACGTTAGGAACTGTGGAAAGAAACCACAGAACGTTTAATGAATATGTTAGATCATATATTTCAGTAGAAAAAACAGACTGGGATGAGTGGCTTAAATACTTTACGTATTGCTACAACACTACGCCATCAGTGGTACATGACTATTGCCCATTTGAGTTAGTGTTTGGAAAATCCCCAAGTAGTTACGAAATTCTCTTAAGAGAACAAATAGATCCAATTTATAATGTAGATGCTTATGAAAAAGAAGTAAAATATCGACTGCACTCGGCTCATAAAAGAGCTGCAGACATAATCGAAAGGAAAAAATATAAACAAAAAGTTTTATACGATCGACATAGTAACAGATTAGATATAGCAATAGGAGATTTAGTATTAGTAAAACAAATAGGACATAAATTAGATAATATTTATAAGGGCCCATTTAAATTAGTAAGCATAGATAATAAGAACAACGTACTTTTAAAAGACGACAATAATAAGACCTCTACAGTGCACAAAGACCGACTAAGACGATACAGAACAAAATAAAGTATAAATATAAACATATAATTACAAAAACAAAAAAAAACAAAAAAAAAAAAATTAAAAACACTCAATTTTTTTTAGAAATAAATGTATAAGGTATATCGAATACTGAACAATATTATATTAGAAATTAAAATGATTAATTAATATTAAAAATGAACTTTATTAGTAATAAATATCGAATACTGAACAATATTATATTAGAAATTAAAATGATTAATTAATATTAAAAATGAACTTTATTAGTAATAAATTCATTTTTCCCAAAAAGGGAGGTGTAATGCGTAATGCTGATCATATTAAACATCATTCCGATTTCCCACGAGCAGATAATTTGTTCGTCATACGAAGCCACACTGACGCTTTCTCACGAACGAATTATTTGCTCGTCATCAGAAAATTACAAATGTACAATAATAAAGTTCCCACGAGCAGATAATTCGTTCGTCATACGAAACCACACTGACGCTTTCTCACGAACGAATTATTTGCTCGTCATCAGAAAATTACAAATGTACAATAATAAAGTTAGCGGCAGAGCCGCATAAGAATATTCTTCTTTTGATAATTAAAAAAAGTACCTTTAAACGAAATAGACGTCTTTTCATTTCACAGTATTAGGTTGAGGCTTACAAGAAGTCTTTTCCTCTAAGACATTCCACAAACGTTAGTCCAGCTTCCTTACACTCAATCTTCAGCGAAGAGAAAATTCGGTAAATTGTCCTTAGGCCAAGTTTGAGAAGGTTTTGCTTTGTGGACCGGCGCAGAATCTTGTTGGAAAATCCAGTGATTTCCCGAAAATACGGTGTTACTTAAGGGCTTTACAACCTTCTCCAAAACGTTACTTTGATTAAAAAAAAAATTAAGTAGAATCTAAGGACTTAAAACAGTTATCCGAGTTAAAACTCAATTTCACATTTCCTTTACCATGAAATTACATTAATAATTTACAACTATGTAGCTTACAAACAATTCTAACTTGTAACTCAAATTTAAAAAAAAGTCAGATTTGTTTCAAATCTTCGGATCCTTATTTGCATTGTTTTCAATCAGTCGTAGTTTTTTGTTTTTTTTTTTTGCATTCCACGACCAAACCACCTTAATGATATCCTTTTCGCATTTTGTTCTATTATATCCTTTTGGATTGCAATTTGCTGTTCATAATGTTAAGTGAGGTTAGGGTTTACGGAGGGAAGCGCTATCATGTATATTGTACGTTTTGTATTCGGGTTGCTCGTAGACTTAGAAACATTTTCAATTACTCGCTTCGATGAGTCTTCATATAGTCGACTATGATTATTAAAACTTGATGGTTGTTGGTGTTCCTCATTTCTCGAAAAACCCTATTATCATTCATTGTATAATGTTTCGGGGGAGACGACTTTGATTCAACGAACTGTTTTGCAGATTAATTAACGAATGTCCTTGGGAATGTAATTTCTCTGCAATCGTCTGTACATCCTTTGTGTTTTTGTGCCTAGAGCAAATCAAAATTTTGATTTTGAAATTTCTGTTGGAATAAAATTGAGATGATGGAAAATATGTCTTTGAAGGAACACATTGGTTTTGATTCCTTTACCAAAGATCCCGAAAGCATATATGTACTATGTACCTTTTGGGCTAACGTTTCGATTCAAACAGTTCTGTGTTAGAGACAAGTTCAAATGAAATTGTGTCCTTCAGGACACTTCAACGGAAATTCACAATCAGTCGATTCATAAACTAATAGGAATATTTTCCATTGAATTTAATTTAGCTATACAATCTAATACGTAGAAAATACACAAGCTCAAAAATAATCCTATTACATTTTTTTCTTCGCTTTACAATATTTACAAAAGGACTTAAATTTCTCAACCGATGCTATGCGGTTGATTTTAATTTAAACTTAACAAAATTAAATGAGTCGTTGGAATTAATAGTCACACCACATCATACCTACCAACAAAGAAACTAACAATGTCCCTAGGGCTGTGGAAAATTGTAATTTAAACTATTTATTACTGTCAATTTAAACCAAGGTTCCTTTTACAAAATCCAAATTCACACACAAGGTGAATTCTATAAATGGTGTTCTTTAGTTACCCTTTAGTGCCTTCCAGGGGTGTAATGGGGGTAATAACGTTATCCTATTAAAACCTTACTTTTCCAATCACTTAAAAGCTCATTGTTGCAGAGAATTACAAAAGTTTTGTACATGATTTTCCTTTAGTGTACCAACATAAAACTTAATGGCAGAATAAACTTTAGTTAGAACATTTATTGGTTTAGGAACTTCAATGGTAATGTAGTTTATTAAGGACAAAAAAAAAGTAACAACTATAGGTTCGTGTTTAAAAAAAAAAAGGATAAAAGTATATAAGGAACCGCTTTACATGGTTTTTAAACCTAAATATTCTAAAAAGAAATAAAATTTTAAGAGTGTGATTGCCTTGGTGTATAGGGTCGTGTCCAACAAGAGGCAACCGCAGTTTTAAATTTTCATTGAGAAAAAAAGATATTTTTTTTAATTTTGTGCTTTGATCAAGTAGTTTCGATGAATAGTTTTTAAAACATATATTGTGTGTGTTTAGAGGCGGAGAACTTAGCTTTAAAGAAAATACAGAAAAATGTTTTAAATACTAAGTTGGCTTCTTTTTTTTTACAGATAATTAGTGCTGTCACGAATTCCATCGTAATTTAAGACTTATTAAAAATCCCGAGAAATCCCGTAGTGGAAAATCTCATACAAATTGACCTAACGAACAGATTTTGTGATAGCTTCTTTCAAGATTCGTAGTTTGCGATTATCATGGAGTGAAAGGGATGAATTTATTGTAATTAACGTTTGAATATGATTTCAGGCATATGGCCCCCGCAGCTGGCGTTCACATGGCCTAATCTGGAGGGGTACAATTTTCACACACTTTTAGCAGTAAATCAGGTTGGCCAAAAGTTTAAGTGATGACGAATTGACACATTTCGAACATCATCAACACTACGTTGCAAATCAGCAATCGCTTGTTCCGTGCGCACTTTTCGACGTCTGACGGGATGTGTTATATCGTTTAAAGTAAACGTATTTGCGAAAACGATCCATAGTTTTTAGAATTAATCCCACTGATGGAAGATTATGGGCATCATAAAACGGACGTAACGCCTTATATATTTGTCGAATTGAGCCAATTTTTTTTTAAATAAATTAAAACAATTTGAAAACATTGCTCCGGCATCGTGAATCTATTCATGATGAATTGCCAAGCCAAATGAGCCTCAAAACATTCGAAAACTCTCAAATCCATAGTCACAGAAAAGAGTGTTGCCACTTTAAAGTTTTCCGCCTCTAAAAACACCCTGTATTTTCAAACTAACGAAGTTAACAAAAAATTTAATTCTCGATGTTTTCAAAAATGAAAACGTTTTAAAATCCTTCTGGTTTTGAGCATTCGAAAAGCCAAATTTGTAATTAATTTTGTAGATTTAAATTTGAAAACGAATTTTTTATTCAATATTTGTTTTAATTTTAAAAATAATTTTGTTTGAAAACTTTTCATGTAATAAATGTTTACCAAAGTCACGAGTTTCTAAACGCATCCTCATGTCAGAGATGCGCATTAACTGTGCAACAATTCATTTTTATTTGATGATTTCATTTGACTATTTAAATTTTTCTTAGGTTATTGTTCATTTTTTCTATTTTTATTGTGTTTATTCTTGAATACTACATTTGTTTTGTTTTGTTTGAATTCACTAATTTTAATAAACGCGTGAACGAATTCACCACGAATCCAGTCAAATTCCCAGGAGTAAAATTCAAATATGGCGAATTAAATAATTCTCATAAACGAAAGCGAAACCTTACAAATGTCACAAATCACTACAAATGCCATCATTTGCTACCAATCCCTACAAATGTCTTCAACGTGTAAAAATGTAGCGAGGAATTGATTTTATGAATAGTTATTTGGACTTTAACGTTCCATAAATTATGTAAAGTTGTTCAAAATGTAAATAAAATTCTCTGGAGAATTAAAATTTGTATTCTACAACATTCATACAGGTGCAATTCCAAATTATTAAGCATGTTTTCCATATAACTATTTTTCGGTGAAAATGCAATTGAAGAAGAAAATATTTTTGAGCAAGCAAATGTTCGAAAGAAAAATTCTTCAAATCCGGGTTTGGATTTGGTAGAAAATATGCATTATGATCTTTTCTAATTACATTACAAATACTAATTTAGCTCGGTTTTAAACTTGTCCAAAATTTAAGACTTTTTAAAGAAGTCTTCCTTAATATTTTTCTAGATATCAACGACAGATTAAAACCAATA
This sequence comes from Philhelius festivus, assembly GCA_963931855.1. Taxonomy (NCBI): domain Eukaryota; kingdom Metazoa; phylum Arthropoda; class Insecta; order Diptera; family Syrphidae; genus Philhelius; species Philhelius festivus. The sequence goes on from OZ007557.1 coordinate 62,299,809, forward strand.
AAAAGACAGTAATCCATACATAACATACTAAAATTTGCATAGAAATGAAATAAAATATGGAAGGTATGTCGGAAAATTATTTATAAAATTTAAACGTCAAACATCAATAGGCACTATTCACGATAGAATTTTTATTTTCGTTAACAATGGATAAAAAAATGATCAACTCGCGTTCATAATACCAATAGGTACATAATATCAATTAATAGAAAAAATTCTTACAGATGTCATTTAATTCAGAATTTTGAAAATTTGTCAATTAACTGATCTTTGACAACCCTAATAAGGCATTATTCTAACTTCGCAATGTGTAAGCTTGTGAAAACTCTTAAGCTGTTTTTGCATAACTATTGTTTATTTTCAGTACATCAGGTATTTTTTGCACTCCGTACGTATTTGTACGGTGGCGCATAAGTAACGTTATTTTTTAATTAATGAATAATTATTTTCTTAACGTTTTTTTTTTTTTTAACTTTGAAAATCTTGGGAAATTTATGATGGAAGGACACAGCACAGAGCAAAGAAGCAAAGTTGTTCAATTTTATTTTGAAAGTCGAAATTTAATTATTTCGACATTAATATCATATCGAATTTTCTTTCATTTTTAAAATGCGCCCAGTGGTCAAATAATTTACTATTGGCCTATTTACACCACGTAGTTACTCCTTTTTTCATATAAGATTCAATTGGATCAGTATGTTCTCAGTGTTTTTTCAAGAATTGTTCCGAGTTTATTCAAAAACTCATAATGAGCGATGAGGTTTATTTTGACCACAACGGCATCATGAATAAACAAAATTGCAAATATGGGGCATCGAAAATCCAAAAATAATATTGTTGAATGTCAAATGCACCAACAATGCACTTCGCATCTACAGTATTTACATCAGAAAGGATCGAAATATGAGGAAATATGGTCGAATATAATTTTTCGAAAACGACGAACAGATTACGAGTAATGTGGATAGCTTTCAATACAATGGCAACGATTGAAAAATTTTGAAAGCCAGAGGTGGAGAAAAATTCACCAAGATTGAGACACAGGTCGTCAAACTATGGCTCTCCTGAGGGAAATTTTTGGTGATATAGTATTGTAATATTTTTAATAAGTTCGTTAAATAAAACTTATTAGTCTTTTTATTATTTCTTCTTTATTTACACTTTCCAATTCAAAACAATAAATCTCAATTTATAATCAACTCAAAGACTTTTATTCAAATTTAAATCACACTTGTTTAATAACACTTTCCACAATCCAATAAGCAAAACTTTTGCACATTTTCATAATCAAAAATCAACTGTCCTCCACTCACCGTGAACACTCCTTTATATACTCAAGTTGGTTGTTCTCGAAACTTATTCGCGAAGGTTCTCGTCTTAGAATGTTCTAGATGGTTGGAATAAGGGGAAATACATGACATTGGAAAACAGGTTTTTGTTCCTTCCATAAAGTAGATATGCAATTTTCCAACAGATGGAGCAGTAGGGGTATAAAGCTCTGTGTCGGTGTTGTGCGTAGCAGTATAATATAGCGTTTTTCTGATGTAAACTGACAAACGCGTTGGCCCTGTTTAACGGCTACAGATTTTTTCGCTTTGGGGATACCTAAAAGTGTATGCCAATAAGCCAAGATCCGTGGAATAGCTTAAGGTCATTATCCGTGAAAAAGTGACTGTGCGCTGGGAACTGAAATTCTAATATAAGTAATGGAAAACGTCAGGTACCAACAATGGGTACCGTTTGAGGGATATTAGCGCAAAATTTTAAACAGTCTATTGTTAATGTAAAAGTATGACACTTCTAAACAATTTGCTAACTTTAAAGAAGTTTACGAACTCATTCTTAATTTTAAACATTTTCTAACTAGTGTCGCACTAAAGCAATTTTCTTAATTAATTTCTTGTGAACACACTTAAAACAATGACAGTTAGTCCAAACGTCACTTCTAATTCGAGATGACATTTTATTTGTGTGCAATTCACAATTGGCTTAATTAATTACTAAGACTTTTTTTCCAAATCATCAATTAATTTTAAAAAGTTTTTTACTTGAAATTTATAAAATAGTATTTTTTTAGCGAATTCTAAGTTCTTATCATACTCATCATTTTATTCAAGACTTTTCTTTAAAATTAGATTCACACTCTCATTTCAAATAGGCGCGAAATATCTTTCGTAATAGAAATTACAAATATGTATAAACAAAAATACTTAATCCTCGTGCGCACACAAATTCTCATTCCAAGAGATATAATGTAATTCTGGTTTTCCTCAAATAGTTCAAAACGCCATACATACCTAGAATGAAACAAAAAATAAAGAAGTTTTTAAAAAATTGTTCAATTTCGGAAGAAGAAAAATTTAAAGAAAAAAACTTGATAAATTTAATCAACACAGTAATAACATTAAATATTAACATCTACGTTCTTCACTTTCCCTAGTCGACGAGGGGCAAATGATCAATCTTAATGAATAACACTTGAACTTGAAAAAATCAGTGATGAAACTTTTTCATTTTTATTGTCTTCATCAAAAGTTTAATTTTTTTTTTAATTTCGTTTTTAAAATAAAAATAATTCATGCTGCGCGATTCTTGAAATTTCCATTGAGGAGGAATATATCAAAGAAGCAATAAAAATTATATATCTCAAGGATGAAGTAGTACTCGTATATTCTATCTACATTGCAATTAAAATACCGTAACGTAGCCATATTTCCACTTGGTATTCTGCGAAAACATAAAACGTATTTTCTTCTTCTTCGTAAAATGGTTTGTAAAGTTTTTTTTTTTTTTTGTTTTTTTACGAGCAGATATTTCTTTTTTTTATGGAAGTAGGTACTATCTTTTCAAGCATAATTATTATACCATCTTCGTGAAGCGATTTCCGCTACGTGTTCAAAAATTCCTCGCATATTCGAGTGTAACACCAGTAGGTTTTCATTTTTTTTTTTTTTCACTTGCGATATTTTCTGTTTTTTTTTTTTAAATAATTTTACTATGCGGTGGTATGCCCATAAATGTATCCTGGCCGGAATCTAAAAACACAAACGTTTTGAGTACGCGCGCATATGGTTGGAGGCAGATTCACGCACACGTATAGGTTACAACAGCATTCCATACATTTTGTCTCTATGCCCCACTGTGCTTGTTGCTGAGGGCTTGAAATGATAAGTGAAAAGACGAACCGGACCGATGCGATGAGACTCTGACCGATTGGTTTATTTTTAGTTTGGTTACTTAGTCCCGTTCTTTAGGTTTTCTTTTTCTATGTAAACAAATATGGACGATGATGGTCTTGCGGTTAATGTTTGGTTTTCTTATGCTTTTGTAATAAACTAGTGGTAGATACGAAATGTTCTAAAATATTTAGATGGAAGAAGCATTTTTTTTGGTTTGGCCATTATAGGCTTTTCACACCGAATAAAAATCCAGATTTTGTGCAAATAAACAATAATTCCCTTACATTTATATTCAGAGTTTTCGTAATCCGGTACATTAATGACGAATTTTTTTTTGTAGATGGTTCAAATTTAGCGGGTAGATTTTGACGGCCATGTTGTTTTTGTGACATCTGTCAAATCGATGTTTATTTTTCAGTCATTTATCACAACAATCTATATTTACACCCCGCCTCCACAAGATATCTGTCTCTCCAACTCAATGTCTGACATCTCTATCTCTACATTTTCTTATTGCTTCACTGGGCAAATTATGTCATGATTTTTCATTTCTATCCCTACTGCACGGGATGCGTTTTGTGCGGTCAACAGAAATTAGCAAAACGTAAAACTAACAAAAATTATATATATTTGCAAAGAAAAGAATGCGCATCTACCTAAAGTATAAATAAATAACACCAAACATAACTTAACGCACGAACAAATGAGAATAACATGACACGTTAATGTATTTACTTACAAAATAAAAAAAAAATATTTGCCGACGGAGTACTTGACAAGAACCAACCAAATGAGAAGATACGAAATAATGAGACAAAAGTACGAAAAAAAACCATCTGCCAAATTTCATATCAGACATCTATATCAAGACAAAACCGCTGACATAGATCGCTGACATCACATCGTCGCTTTTCCGGCAGAGTGGCATAAGTCGAAATTTGCAAATTTTCAGGAGAGCATTTTAAAGTTTTTTTCATACTGAACAAAAAAAATTTCGTTGTTCATAAAAAACAAAACTCGAATGTTGAATACGTGAAAAAATTGCATTTTTCGTTTGTTAAGTTTTATAAAAAACGAAATATTAAAAAAAAAAAAAACAAAAATTGATTTATGCCGTATTTATACGTAGAAAATGAGAGGGATGTTTTTGAACATTGAGAGCGGCGCTTTTTCATAACTCGGAAACTAGAAGAAGTAGGTTAACGCCGATTACACAGAAAAATTGTGTTTGTTTTTCAGCTCAGTTCTGTGTTCAAAATTAAAAAACGACAAATTTCGACTTATGCCACTCTGCCGGAAAAGCGACGACATCATAAGAGGAAATATCGCGTCTCCATTGGAGATTTCATATCATGATGAGCATCCTGAGAGAATTTATCTCCTGTGGAGTCGGGGTGTTACTATACTCTGGCAGATGTATAATAAAGGGTGAGTAAAGGGGATTTTTGACAGATGAAGTTCAAGTTTGCTATGTCATTTGTATTTAGTATTCATTGACATTTCATCATGGATAGACTTCTACTTGAATGACGTCTGCTAATCGTTCAATTATATTACGAAAAAATAAATGTTTTTCGTGCGCTTCGGCGAACTTATGGTGTCCATAATCGACTTACTGAAGCCACTATTCGCCATACCATCAAGAAATTGAAGACCCAAAATTCACTATTTGATGCCCCTCGACCGAATAGACCTCGTTCAGTGGTGAGGCCCATTTCTGGCTCAATTGATACGTCAATAAGCAAAATTGCCGTATAGGTATGGTCCGAAGAACCACTTCGTTGAACAATTAATTTCACGCTTTGGACCAGTCAATTGGCCAGAAAGATTATGCGATACATCTTTTAGACTTTTAGACTTTTTCCTTTGGAACTTAGACTCTACGTCTAAGTTCTTAGTCCATAAGCTACGACTTAATAATTGGAGGCCAACATTACACGTTTTATACGAGAAATACCGACGAATATGCTCGAACGCGTCATTGAACAAACAATTTTATTGTAAAAGAACAATTACAACCGCGCATATCTACAGTTTTGACAGTTAAAAGTAATTTCGAAAAACAAACAGAATTTTCTGAACTGTCAAAATCATTAGCTTTTGTTTTTTTTTTTTATAATTTCGCACACTCAACTACACTACCCTATAACATAGTGCGAGCGTTTAGGTAAAGTGAAGAGGAATTAAAAGGAGATGTCGACGCACATTTGCCTGACATCACAATGAGGGGGAAAAATCGAGAAGGACAAAGTATTTCACACTCTAGTAGTGCGGCTAAAGAAAGAATCTCTATATTTGACAGCACGTCTGAAGTAAGGCTCAAGCGGTTACTGATGAGCATTCCCAGCTAGAAGAGTATTGAATTATTTGAGAGGAGGAATGGCTATTTCAATTGAACATTGTTGATAGAAAAAGCGATAAAACAATGAAAGGTGGAGACGTTGCGACGGTGTTCAAGAAAATCACAAATTTCCGTAATGGGTGTGTCTCCTATAAGTTTTAGGACTCTATTCAGAATTTTATCCAACTGCTTCAAATGGGTAATGAGGGAACAACCCAGATGTGAGTTATACTGATCATGGATTATGGCATGGGTGGTATATTTCGCTTGGCCGACAGAAGATAGCTTTGTGTTTTCGAAGCATTAATCTCCACGCGGTTGTTAGTACCCCATTGTATAAAGCTGTCAATATCGGAATCTTATTAGCATATCATACGTTGCCGTTTCAGTTCCACAGCTGAAGAACAGTGTTGAGTCGTCAGCGAAACAATGAAGTGGATTTAAGGTTTCAGACAAAAGATCATATTAAAAATATGAGGAAGAGTATCGGTGACAAAACGGAACCTTTGGGTACACCAACATTTATTTTATGAATATCAGATTTCAAACCGTCCAATACAAATTGTATTGAGCCGCCCGCAAGGTAATTTCTAATCCAACGAAGAAGAGACTCATTGATACCAAATGCACGCACTTTCGATAAAATACCTTCGTGTCAAACTCTATCAAATGCTTTAGAAATATCAATGGCTATAACCTTTGTTTCTCCAAAATGATGTAAGGATTGTTTCCACTTCTCACCGAAATGCCATCAAATCAACAGTGGAGTTTTCGTTCTTCGAGATATTTCTTAAATGGATTGTTTATCAACGTTTCCATGACCTTAAAAAGATGGACGTTAGTGTAATTGGTCCCTGATTGGAGAGAAGAAAATTTGCTTTTTTTGGGAACCGACAAATGGACAATTGCGGTTTCCATCTTCTCGGAAAGATACCCAAGGCAATGGTTTTGCCAGCATAGAAAAGTACCTCTTTAGAACTAAAGGGAATACACAATTTGCACCAGCGGATTAATGAATTTCAAGATCTTTGAGGACTCTTGCGACTGTACGAGTTCGAAAGAAGAATTTTCCCATAGAACCGTTTTTCGATCTCAAGTACCTACTGGAGGAATCATAACACTGTGTGACAAAATCGAATAAGCACCACTGCGTTGCAAGCAAATTAGCTTTTTCTTGCGAGCTGACAAAAGGAGTGATATTGTGAACGAGTGTTGGAGCCGCTGACAAAGAAGTGTTTTTAATATTTTTTTACAAAAGACCAAAAGCTGTTACTACCTGTGGGACTCTCTCAACCTGATAACCGCTTTTCAGCCATAATTGTACCAAGAATTCTCTTTGGAACTAACTCCTTTAGTCCGGAATAAAAGTTTTCATTCCATTGAGAACAATGCCTGTTACCGTAACAGCACTGGAATCTATGTTAGATACTATCGAGGAAGCATGGTGACTATAGTTAAAGTTTATAAAAAAGTTGTTAGGACCGTTCCAATTGGCTTTCTCATATTGCCAAACGGCACTCTTTGCAATTTTTTCTTTAACTCAATTGTCATTGTTTGATTTTAAATTTTTGTTTTTGTTAACATGCTTTCCTGAAAATTGATTATTTTTGAAGCGTAGACTTAAAAAATTCAGACAAAAATGTGTTCTTCCGAAAGTCATTTACTTTTCCTCAATCGGCATGGCACTTAACTTTGCCGCGAATTTCAATCTATTTTATGGAAAAGTGTGATAATTATTAATTAAAATCTCCTTTTATTTCGCTAAATATCTTTAAATTAATTTCAATTAAGTAAATGCACAACACAACACTTGTTCATTCGCCGATAAATATTCGTCCATCAGTCCAACATAAACTTTTAGACATTAATCAAATTGGGTGTGAAAACTGAATAATTGGATTAATTTCTCGGTCTAATTGCTTTAGTTTTCCATGAATTGTTTTCAAAATATAAATTTCCAAGTCTGTAAATATCATCATGACGCTCATGACCATCTATCATAATAAAACCAATCTCACCAAAACAAAAAGAAAAATTTATTTTTTATTTAATTGATTTATGAGCTTAACAACAAAACACGTAACTTTTTTTTAATTTTATTATTTTTTAATTATAAGTTTGCATGAAAAATCAATTTCATGCTGATTAAAAAGTTTTATTCAACCAATAATCCATATCAAATATGAAATCCTTCCACATCGTTCAAAGTCGTCGTCATCGTCGTACACAGCGACGTATCCACTTGATTGGCATTGAAAATTTGTAAATTAATGAAATAACACAAAAAATAAAATGAGACATATCCGGTGATTAGTTCTTTCGAGTGCAATAAAGCACTCGCGAGTTGCAATTTTTTTTTTCTTTTTTTTAATGCAAATTGAAAAAAAAAAATCGTACAAGAGGAAACAAAAGAAATAAAACAAAATGTTTTATTCATTAGGGCCACCATTGTCATTATATTTGAAGTGGAATTGGCAGCAAAGGCAATGGATTTTGTAATCATATTCATATCCAGGGTGTGAACCGCAACACTTCTGGACATAACCTAAACCAGCGACCTACAAAGACCAAACAATGAACAAAAAATGGGAGGAGATGAAAAGGATTCTTGTGGAAAAAATTTAAAACATCGCGGCTTTATTTGAGTTTAAGAAAGGAGAAAAAAAAAGAAGAAAAATCGAATGAAAATAGGCGTTAACTTTAGGACCTGCGCAAAATGCATTCAAAAAATCTATCACAACGCACCACGCCATCTGCGGTTGCAAAAATGCAAATCGATAAATTCAATGCAGTTTTTTTTTTTTTTTTTTTTTTTGCATGCTTCACACATTTTGAAGCACTCGGGTGAATCAGCAGACTTTTCCTTTCGCATGTGGTTATGCAAACTACTAATATACGCATCTGTGTACTCTTCTGCATGACACCCCTATTGTTGTAGGTACTTTATTTACTTGCAGCAATAAAGTAATTGTAAGGGTTCGGTATAGATTCGTACAAAATCAAACATGATAAGACTTCGTCTTTTTACTTATACACTGTGTAGACCTCTGCTAGTTCTTGAATTGAATGGAGCTTGAATACCGTCAAAGGCTTATTCGGATTTGTTTGAATTCAGTTGTTGCTATTTATAAAAAATCTCCCGCGCACCTACAAAATAAGATGAAGTCAGAATCCCGAAATCCCAAAATCTAGGAAACCCAAAAAAAAAAATCTTCAATCCCGAGTATAAAATGAAAAATTACCCAAATTGTATATAATGGTGGATTTGCATTGATCTCCAGCTTCCGAACTCGTAATTGGGAGAAAAGTTAAGTATAAGGAAATTGGCCACTCCAATATTCTGAACTCATTCGGTATACTTCCAAATATCATGGATTACACACACCATCCCTCAGATTGAATTCGGCAAAAAATTTCAGGAAACCATTCCTCCTAGAGAAATCTGGGAGGACATGGTATTCTTGGAACATGATTCAATCCATTTTTTACAGCGATGGTTCAAAAACTTATAACGGGGTTGGTGAAGATGTATACTCACTTAATGATGTATACAGACTGAATTTAAGTCTCTCTTTTTGTTTTCCCAATCACAGTAGCGTGTTCCAGGGGAAATTTTGGCGATTAAAGATGTCCTGTCTTGACTTAAAGAAAAAGTGATAGATGTACATATATCAGTCAAAGATATCCGCATCTTCTTGGACAGTCAAGCAGCCATTCAATCTCTTGATTCTGTCTCTACAAGCGCTTAACTGCCGATCGTCTATGATGGAAATAGCGAAGCAGTTAAACATTCACCTCTGCTGAGAGCCAGGCCACAGAGAAATATCAGGAAATTGTTAAGCTAACAAGTCGCCAAAAGTTGAACAATGATACCTTTATTGCTAGATAAGACAAATATATGTAGGTACTCCTATCTCTAGGTGTAAGCTTATGCTAAAGCACCATCTCCTTGGCGAAAAAAAAAAGATTTGGCAATGCTGGATATGAAGCGCTCCAAAGGTCTAATAGGTGTTATAACAGGACACCGTTCGATAGACAACTACGCAGCACAGCTTGGAGTTTATAAATAAATAAATTTGGTGGTGCAACAGCTAGAAGTGAACCAGGACCTAGTGACTTACAGCTCTTAACAATTCCTGTGTACGGAGGGGACCTACAATTTTCTGCCGATTCCATATGGCTAGTGAGCAGCACCTTCCATGACAAGAGATATACTGTAAGAGCATTTGAGAATCGAACTCGAGACCTTCCACATGACAGTCCAACGCACTAACCATTACGCCAACGATTTCTGCAGAAGCTGCATGGACGACGAAGAGGAGGAATGGATTTCACACCTTCTCTGTACATGTCCTGCTTTATCCCAAGATGTAGACTCCATCTGGAATATTTCTACCATAATTAACTTAGTGATTTGACAAACATAGATATAGGCAATCTCGCCCGCTTAATAAGCAGCTCGAATTGCTTTAACGATTAGGGAGAAAGACTCCCAGATTCAATGTGGTATCACAATCGACCAACTCATGGTCTAAGTCAACCACGTCAACCTAACCTAATTTAAGTAGAGGGTGCGGCAGCATAAATTCCTTTTTTTTATATGGAATTGTAGAGTGGCGGTCTCATGTGAAGATCATGATTCGCAAACTTTGTTTCCTTCCAAGTCAGTTGGGATCATCAAATATGTTAATCTGCCCGAAGAGTGATTCGAACTAGACCTTAGTGAATTTAATTTACAAAATAATTATTTAGTTTTTACCCAAATTAAACTTTTATAATATATTTTTTATCAAATTAAATTAAGGGATGTTGGCCTTTCGGAAGTTTAGGTTTTTCAGGATGATTTTGGGTTTTCCAGATTTTGAACTTTCGGGATTTTTAATTTTTGGGATTATGATTTTTCTGTTTTTTTTCGAGTTCTGGGTTTTCTGGATTTTAGTTCTCGGCATTTAAAGTTTTTGGGATTTTCGGTATTTGGAACTTTGAAGGAAGTTATGTTGCCGTAAAAATATAAATAAATAAAATATATTTATCTATCGGAAGGGTAATTCGAACTAGAGAAACATTAGTACATTAAAATTGTAAAATAATTATTTAATTCCATAGATATGAGGTTCTTACTTTTAGTTTAGTTAAGGGATGTTGACGTTTCCTGATTTTGGTCTTTCGGGATTTTAGATTTTCAGGATTATGGTTTTTCTGTGTTTTGAGTTTTCTGAATTTTATATTTTCGGGATTATGAGTTCTAGTTATTACTTTTATGTGTCTGTGTTTTGGATATTTTCTGGGATATGGTTTTTCTGTGTTTTTGAGTTTTCTGGATTTTGTGTTTTCAGGATTTTGGGATTTTGGCACTTTGGACTTTTAGGGAAGTCATGTTGCCGGAATACAAAAAATATGTTAGTCTGCGGAAGGGTGATTCTTACAAGTAAGACATTAGAATTTTTCGTTTTCAAGATATATATTGGGTTTTCCTGATTTTGGTCTTTCGGGATTTTGGATTTCCAGGATTATGGTTTTTCTGGTTTTTGATTTTCTGAATTTTAGAGTTTTGAAGATTTTGCATTTCGGAGTATTAACCAACTAATCGGCTTTTGATGAAATTTTCAGGCATAATAAAAATAAATAAATGCGTTGACAAATCCGCACTATTAATTTCCCCCTACCGATTTTTTTTTATAAAAATGTAATATTGTCGTAAAAATTGATAACAATGACGCAAAATTTGAATCTAATTATGTATTACGATGCTAAAACTGTTTTAGTACCAGTACTAAATACTAGTACTAGTACTGATAATGGGTTAAAACCACGATTTTGTGAGTTTCAATCGAATTTAGGATCATACTTTCTCTAACATTTTATTACAGTTAAAATCATCAAACAGCTTTTATAACTTCGACTGATTATTTGACATTTACAAACGTCAAAAAAGGAAAGTTTACTTAGTTTTTGGCACCAACGGTCATTGGTTTAGGCGTGTTGAGAAGCGATTGATTTATTAAAAAATGTTTTAAATTAAGAAAGACTTAGTAAACTACTTTAAAGTTAGCAAACTTTTAAGTAGTACCAGCAGTTTGATTTTTTTAGTGAATTCCGCCGTATATAAGTTTTTCCCATTTCCAATTTTAGTATGTGTTTTGACTCTAGTACTTTTTCTGTATGGAGGCAATCTCAGTTTGACAAAATCTGAACCACTAGAAAAAACTTTTGCCATTTTATTTTTCGCTCGGGATGACAAGAAAAAAAAAAAAAAAAACGATTTAGTAGATGTAATCACATTTCGAACTCAATAGGTACCCTAGTCTTGACATTGAATCAAAAACAATTGGCAGCACTGTTGCTTTAGATGTCAAAAAAAAAGAGATTTTCGCACAAGACGCACCTAAAAGCCCTCAAGAGCAAGAACATACAACCCATTTATGTGTCTCACTGTATAGTTATTATAAATTAACAAGAGAAAAACTGAAATTTGAATTTAATGTACCGCATCGTCCAACATATCAAAACAAAAGACAAGAGGCCTATTATAGGCATTGAATGGATTTTATTGTATTGTTGCCCCGGGGAAACAAACATATTGATATATGGGCTAATGGTAGGTACATGTGTATAACATTCGCATAGCAGTTACATGCAATTAGTAGTTTAGCATTTGGTTTAATTAATAATATTTTTTTTTGGGTCATCAGTCCAAACAGACTACTCACATTTATGCGGGCAAATAAAACCGAATGCGATTCTACGTAGAGAGATACCCCATTGAGTCCGGATGCAAATGCACTTGGATCATTAAAGACCAGACATGAGCTTCAAGTACCCAACCCATGTTATACCTATACATGAATGTAATAGGCCCTTTAATTTAATTTCGCAAAAAAACATAAAAATATGGGTTGGAGTACTAAACGAATATAAAGCAAAAAGTTAATTAGTTGCGTAGAACCTCTTGATCTTTTAATTGCAATCAGTTCAACGTGGAGCCTTTTGAAATCATAAAAAAATTTCTAGGATTGTCGGGCAGAATTTAAGCACCGAAGTCTACACAGATATCTTTCAATGCTCCATAACTATGCTAGCCCGGATAAAGAGAAGCTTTAAAGCGAAGAATTTAAAGATTCTTTAAATTGGGCAGTTCAGAAAAATGAGATCTCAAAATATTCAAAAATTGAGCAAGCGAAAATATTTTTATTAGAAAGCCCATTTAGATTAAGTAGAACATTTAGAAATAACAGAAGCAAAAACAAAATTCGTTAATGTAAAGTTTAAATTATTTTTGTGATTCTAGCCAATTGGCGTTGGGCGCCATCTAGGACTTATTTCAAATTGATTTTTAAATCATTAAATAAATCACTCATAGTCAACTTAAGACCAAAAATGCATTTAACAAAAGTTCTGGCAAATTTTATTTCCTACAACTTTGATTATTACAAATTTTGGCATAAGATTGATATTTCTTGACTTAACTCAAAAAAGGCTTTAAAAAGTATAATTTAAGTACAAATAAGGTTTATGACTAACCTTGAAATGCGTGAGCGTTTGGGAAAGTTGGAGAGGATTCAAAGTAAAAACCGATTTGTTTTGAATATCTGAATATTGCACTGAAGTTGAAGCTTTCAAACATTCCTGTAGTGCGGCTAGAGAAAGAATCTCTGAACTTAAAAGTATGCACGAAATTTGATTCGAGGCTTAATTGATGGGCATTCCATGTAAAGCGAGTATTACGAGTATTATTGAATTGTGTCAGGGGAGAAATGGAGCTGGGCTGTTTCACTAGAGAACCGTTTATAAAAATATTAATAATATAATGAAAGACATGAATCATTGGGGAGGTGCTTGAGAGACACAAATGTTTCTACTATCTATCTATCAACCATCATTTATGAAGCTCTTTTTTTGGATTTTATGTAAGGGACTCAAGTAGAATATTAGAGCACCTGCCCATTTATAAGTTTTGCATAAATATAAGCTCAATAGATTACAGCCAGATCAGAAGTAGAAGGAAACCTAAAGGGTAAGCAGTGTTTTTAGCGAAGTCGAATACATGTTAATTTCACACAAATCAGTATGTGATGCATAATCCGAGAAGAGAAAGTATTTTGGCTTCCAAATTGGTTGCTTAGTCATTGATAATTAAATGGGTCAATCCCATACTTCAACAATAGGAGACAACTTTGAGTTTTTGAAACATTAAATTCTAGACGGGTTTTGATTCCTCTATGCACAATGCTGTGGAAGCCAAAATTTAATGAGTGGATCATACGTTGGTAGGCACAATAGATCTCTAGGTCACAGTGCAATATCCCCAATACATAATTCATCATAAGCTGCCGGTTTGAATTATTGAATGAATTATGTATTATTCGGGGGTATTGCAGATGCGCCCCCACCTGAATCTGGATGAGCTTGCTGATCTTACAGGTCTTCCTCCAAATCTATTGCACTAAGGAATCTTATTATTTGGGACTCCTTTAGAGAGATGAGGTTGCATCCTTCTGCCTGGTATTGTCCCAGATGTTTTTTTTGTTTGGTGCAAGAGTGGACATAATTTTTGAGGGTATGTGGTCCGCTGTATCTTCATGTTGCAGAATCTACATGTGGCATGCTTACCACACTAAGTAACCCTATATGTCTTCTGAGTTTGCAGTGTCCAATTAGGGTATCTGTTATTATTCTTAGGTTGTTCATACTCAAGCTTATGCAGTTTGTGAAACGTTCCTGGACGTAATTGCCCAGTAGTAGTTTCGCCTGCTTTGGCATTGGAAGTTCTTTCAAATTCTTGGATCTGCTTGCTTCTTCTTCTTGTTAATTTTGTTTTTGATAATTATTAAATTAAATTTGGTGGTGCAACAGCTCGAAGTGAACCAAGACCTAGTGACTTACAACTCTCAACCATTCCTGTGTGGGTGTTACCAGGAACGGAGGAGACCTACAATTTTCTGCCGATTCCGAACGGCTAATAAGCAGCACTTTCCATGACAAGAGATACTCTTGGAGGATTTGTCAATTCCTCGCAAGAGGCAGTACACCCCTGAAAAAAACTTTCTTGCAGCGGCTGAGAATCCAACTCGAGACCTTCCGCATGATAGTCCAACACAATAACCATTATGCCAAGGGGTACTACTTTGTTTTTGATAATGTTTTCTCCTATTCCGCACTAGGGCTCAGGCCCTTTTAAAGTGATTGATGCCCCTATTTTTGCTAAGAAGTCTGCCTCTTCCTTCCTAAGAACGACCAAGTGACTAGGTACACCATGAAGTGTCACCCTGCTCTGTTTTCCAACCAAGTTCGTTAAGCCTGTTTATGCGCTCCGTCACTAACTTAGAGCTGATGGTATAAGAGGTCAGTGCCTTGAATGCAGCTTGACTATCTGACATGATGGCAATGTTTTGGTTATGATAGTTTCTTTCGAGATTTCGATCCACGCGTTTCTCTCTGGCGTGTACTTCCACTTGGAAGATACTGGTGGACTGCCTCTTCGGTATAGAAAGTTTGGTTCTAGGACCAAATATTCCTGCACCAGTCCACCTTCGGTTGTTCTCGATCCATCAGTGTACTACTTGATAATATTTGTTTCGAGGGTATAGTTTATTTCTTCTACCTAACCAATCTTTTTTGTTCCTTAACTCAAGCTGCCGTTTTATCACCACATCCAAAGGAAAAGGACGTGAAACGAATATTACAAACTGACGGTAGCTATTGCCGCCAGCAAAACAATTTAATGGATTAGAAGTTCCAGACAGAAAATCATTGATGAATATGAAAAAAAGAGAGTCGGAGACAAAACGGAGCCCTGTGGTACACCTTCATGTATATAAGATTTTAAACCATCCAATACAACTTGTATTGGGCGACCCAAGTGGTCTGATATACCTAGAGGCTATTATACCCTCTAGATTAGTGGCGTATATAACCTGAAACGTCAAGAATCCAAGTAGACACGTACGTCTCAAGACTTTCTCCCAAGGTTACAATCTTTAAAAAATCTCTTCCTTTTAACTTTTTTTCGCTGGGTATATTTATTTTTTCATTTAAATATTTTTAGCTATTTGAAGCTTTTTATCGCAGCTTCTGTTCTATTTTTTTTTTGCACCAATTAAATCGATACCTAGTTTATTATAAACAAATCTTGACACAAGCACATTCCCTTCCTTCATTCGTAATTCGATTCATTCAAGCTGAAAAGTTAAAAGTGCTACTTCAGCTTGAAATGACACAGCAACAAAAACCACAGACAATTGAGACATTTGGGCTTATTTTTTTTCTTTTGAAGCTGTTGTTGGTTTTTATTTTTCTATCTTACTGCTGCATCCAATTCATTCAGAGTCGTCAGAATATAATATAGTGACAGAGATTAAGTCGTAGTTAATTCGAAATACAATAATGCCTGGATTCAAATTACAAATCGAGATAAAAAAAATATTTTTTTATCTTCGGCTTTATTATTCTGAGCACTGCGCTACACTCATCGAATTATGTCCACACTCACATTGCCCCCTGTTCCCTTGGTTTGCATTTAAAATTAGAAAAAAAAATCCAAGTCCAGGCGTAGTCTTTGTTTTTTTTTTTTTTTAATTCAAAATGAATAATAAACAAAGCCGCATTCCGCGAATTCCAGCACAATTAGTTTTCATGCCTTAAACAACTTATAGTAGTATAAAAAGTAGCTGCGGTTTAGCTTATGAAATGAGCGATTGTGAAGTGCATCTGATTATGCAAGTGAAATCACTTAATCACAATTTAAGATTTGCATTTCACAATATTTATGTTTGGGTCTTCTATATTTAGGCTCGAAAAAAAATCAAAAAAAAAAAAAGTCTAACCTGACTTGACTGTCAATTTAATGAGCAAACTTGGAGTGTTAATAAAATTGGTGGGTTTCTTGTTGAGGGCCACTTACAATTTGTTTTTAAAGACACAGGAACTCTTATGTCAATTAATCCCAAATTACATGGAACTTATCAAGACCTTCTTCCGGTTGCGGCGTATATAATTTACTCAAAGTGAGAACACTCCTCAGAGGATCATTCTCTTTTTTTTTTGCTTTTTAATGTTACTCAATCAAAAATGACAGTTGACTGACGGGGACGGGAATATATTTCTTATTTTTTTGTGTATTTACACTTAAGTGTCGGACAGTTGCAGTTAAGTGGCAAGTACAGTTCTGTATTTTGTGTGTGTGGAGTGTGGTTTAAAGATCAAGAGTGGAAATGCAACAGGGCCTTAATGACAATGACAGTTGACTTTAATAAGGAAGTCTGGGGAATGTCAAGAATATACACAAGTAGGGGTACTCGCTCGTTTCTTAACATTTAAGTGTTTATTTAGTTATAGTGATCGGTGAACTCCATTACATTACAGGCGGTAAAGTTAAAGGGTAAAGAGTTCGGTAATCCTGCCTAATCTCAGCCAAGATCATGACTCCGTTGGAAAGAAGAAGTTAACTTCAATGGAAATCAAAAGGTATCACATGGAGTGCTTGAAATGTAAATTTAATGGATGATGTAGTGAAGATCATTTGAATTTTGTTACTTGTTAGACATGTCAAGACCTAAACGTGGTTAAACATTGAAGGCATTAGCTAATAGGTTATAATTAAGACAGGTATATACTATCGCATTGTAAGGGAAAAGAACTCTACGACATTTCAGGCAATAGCTTACTGTAACTCATCAACACCTTTAACGGGCTTGATTGGCATAGGATTATCATAGGTTTTAGTACAAGGGGTCACAACCCCTAGGGTATCACAACGGATCTACATTGATCTAAGTGTGACGGTAACAAGATCAACCGTCAGCCCACTAATCTAACCTAACTTAAGAGAAAAATGTTTCCAAAAGCCCAAAAAAATAAAATGCACGACTGAGTCGCACGAACTTGCTCCTATTTAAAGACTAGGAATTTTAAAAACGAATGTTATTAAAGAAAACTGTTCATAAGGATAAAATGAATTTTTTAAATTCTTTTAGTAGTAAGAGATAAAGACAGAATGCTATGCAAATATGAATTTATGCAAGAACAAAAATTGTAAGTCGTTAAAAAAAAAGCTTTTATATACAAAATTTTTAAAACATTTTTAAGAAAAAAATTTGGAATGCCAACTTTAAGTTTTTATTATTGTACGAATGGAAATTTAATTTGCAAAAAAAATATTAAGCCGTTTTTGAAATATCGAATTTTTCAAAAAAAAAATATTTTTTTTTTATTTTTCAAAAATTCAAAAAAAAAATATTTTTTTTTAAGTTTTCAAATGCAATGTTTTTTTAAACTTTTTAGAAGCATCTCTATAAAAAATTTCAATAAAATCCGTTATGTCGATAATGAGTTATTCAAAATTTAAAAAAATAGTTCCACGGTAGGTACAAGCTGTAATATCTTAATTTAATTTTTTTGTATTAAATTAAAAATCGTAAAAATTAATTGAAAGAAAAAATATTTTATGAAAATTCTAGGCGCTGTTTTCGAGAAAAATACGATTTTTGAAAACCATTTTTTAAACATTTGTATGGTGGGTACCTTAATTTTTAGGTAAAATAATTTTTTTTCTCACATCTTGTAGATTATATTGAGAAACTATTTTTGATCAAGTTTAAAAAAAATCTAGCATGGGGTTTTCGAAATATTGAGTTTTGAAAAAAAAAATTGATTTTCTTTTAAATCCAAAAAAAAATACTTTTTGTAAATTTGAATACACAATTCTACATTCAAGTTTTTGGGGAGCTTTACCAAAAAGAAAAATTATCAAAATCGGTTGTACCGTTTTTGAGACAATCGAAAACAAATAAAAAGTTGTTTGTTGGGTACCCTCAATAACCATTTTTCGAAAAAAAAATGTTCAACCATTACCAAGTTTTAACTAAATGAATTTTTTTTGTATTTTTGTTTTTTGAATCTGTCGAACACTTTTTGAAAAGAAAAAAATATTTATAAAATTTCGAACAAAAATCGTATGACAGGTACCGTTATTTTTGGTCTTAAAAAAAAGAAAAAAAAAATGTGCGGGGGAGAAAAATTAAAAATGATATCTAACAAGTTTAAAGAAAATCGGCCAATTCATTTAGGCTGTAGTCGAACCGACAGACAGAAGTGCGAGACCCAATTTTTTAGTCTTCGCTATCATCGTAATGTCAACTTTGATCAAAATCTCGAGTACGATTTTACGAATGCATAACTCGCCTTATATAGTAGTACCTATAAGTCGCAAGTGAAAAAATATAAAAATCACATTTTCGCTCTCTGTTAATGCATATTTTTAAAAATGGCTTTTGAAACACCACTCAAAGCTGTGTGATTTTTTTTAATACTCAATAAGTCACCTAGCACAAAAAGACAAAAAAAAACTATGCCGAGTTGCAAAGGTGTTCGTTTTTCAGTGAAAATGTTATTTTTTTTTTTTCTTCAATTAAGTTCTGTAATTTCGGAAAGATGTTGTTTTGGACATCATACAATAAAACACCCAAGCACACCCTTTTAATTTAATCTATTTTTGAATAAATAACTTATTTATAAGAAGCTACCATCAGAAAGGTTAAAAGTGGGTTTTGTGAACACATTTCACAATATGGCTCATTAAGGCCTTATTTTCTTAATTCAATTCTTTTGCCAAAGGAATATATTTAGAAATAAAGTTTGACTAAATTCTCTCACAGAATTTCACTGGTGAATCCATTAGCAAAAATATTTTACATATTAAGAAAATACAAATTACAGAAACATTTTTAAATTTAATTATAAGCCTAGAACTTACTAAGGCGTAAACCGAAAATAAAAAAAAAAAAAAAAAAAAATGGACAATAAGAGTAATTTGATCACGTTCACATTCCGTTAAAAATCTCACAAACACGTACTGACTTTGAAACTTTACAGAAACCCACTAGTTTTTATATTTTAAGAAATATTTAAATAATGGGTGTTGGGCGGTTTGTTTCAACAAGGCGACTAATTAGTTAACCAATCCAAAACAAAACGAGTTTGCAGAAAAGTTTGTTAAACCGAAAGAATTTTAAAAAATAGAAAAGAAAAACTTTTAACATTATGCCACACCACGCACATATTTCAAAACGTGATTATGTCCTTTTAATTTGAATCCCCAGTGTTCCGTTAAATGAAATAGAAAATAATTTCGGGAAAAATCGATAGCTTTTTCGGCTTTCAGAAACGAACCACGTTTTAAGTCATCGGAATAACGGAGTTCGTGATGTAATTTTTCAGATTTAAAATGAGAACAACAAACACAGGATTCTTTAAATCTGCTTGATTTTTGAGTGTTTGAAAGTCGTTATCTTAGACATGACATCTTCAAGGGTAGTTGGGCAGATTTTCGTTTAAATATCAAAGTTGTACTACTGAACTTTAAATCATTAAGGTTTAATGAAGAGGAATTCCTAGATTAATGAAGCTGTTAATATAAATTGGAATGATTTAATTTTTTTTAATTCAAAAGTAGGCAAGTAGTTAGCAAAGGACCAACTATGAAGATTGTGTTCATGGGGAAGGTAAGCAAGTTCGTCAAGCTGTTGAAAAAGGCTGTCAAGATGAAGTTAAACATCATCTGCATATACTTACATACATATGTAGGTGCACTGGAGCACTAGAACGACACGAAGGCTGATCATTGATGAAATAGAAAATAGTATTGGACTAAGAACTGATCCCTGTGGGACTCCTTAGGCAACAATTCTAAGACCAATATGTCTTATAATCTGTTCCTCAATTATCATCTTGAAGATTTGGAGGCAAGATTGGATGCTAATACGTCTTAAAACAAGTTGCAGAAGTAGAGCCTTGCTTCTCAATAATAAGCTGGCAATTTCTAAAGAAAGAGTGAAACTAGAAGTGCCGATGGACCAGTTGATAATATGATTGAGATAGGTTATAATTAGTGCTTCAAAGTATACGGAAATTTCGGATTTCCGAAACAGATACGGATACGGGATCAAGTATATACGAACTATCAAGAGAGTGTTAGATATTCGAAATAGCAACATAAGACAATTGAGATCCGACATTACTTAGATAGTGTGCGATACCCGGATCCAAATTCAAATCAAAGGACATAAATACAAAAAATCTTACCCTTGTGAAACATAGTAAAACACGTTTCAAAAACAACTCTTAAAATATCTGATGGGGTGGAATCGCGTAAGGTGATAGTTGATTGTCAATTTTTTGATTGTCATTTTGACTATAGCTGTCTCTATTATATCAATAAAGAAATATAGTGATTGTCAAAATGACAATCAATTAATTGAGTGATCACTTTACTCTTACGCGATACGGGCCCAGGGTTGGTATTTTTTTTTTTGTTGGGGGATAAGAAAATTTTAAGATTGTAAAACTGGAATATTTATTCTGAGACAATCTAAACATATGGCACTTGAGTTTAGGGTAATTTTTAATACTGAATAATTTAAAAATATGGCAAGTTTTGTATATGGAAAACAATCGATATCGAGATTTTGATAAAAGTTGACATTACGATGATAGGAACACAAAAGGGGTCCCTCAATTCCATATATGTATGTGTCTGTATCTCGATCTTCAGCCTAAGCCGCTAAAGCGATTTTCTTCAAACTCCTCTTCCCTAGAGGAGAAACTGACTTTTTTTTTAAGCTCCAAAAGGATGTATGGCAGGTACCGTTAGTATGTCATACAGTGGACTATATTTTTGTCAAAAAATTTAAGAACAAATGTTATTAACGCTGTCTGTCATAGAACCGTTTTTATGATTTTCGACTTTCTTGTACAGGAGTTTCTTTGAGTTACAAATAATATTCATTACATTATAAAAAATATTTTTTGGATTTTAAAAAAAGAAAATATTTCTTTTTTTCTAAATCAATATCTTGAAAACGAGGGAACGATTAATTTTTTAATTTATTTCCTAAAATGTATATTATTAAGTACTTAAAATTGGCATTACTAATTTTTACTTGCGACTTAAAGGTACTATAAGGCAAGTTATGCATTCGTAACGAACTCGAGAGTTTGATCAAAGTTGACATTACGATGATAGCGAAGTCGGTAGTCGTCATCATTTTTAATTCCCCCCCCCCCCCCCACACGTTTTTTTTTTTTTTTTTTTTTTTTTTTTTTTTTTGAAGACCAAAAATTACGGTAGATACCTACCTTACGATTTTTTTTTTTTTTTGAAATTTTATAAATATTTTTTTTTCTCAAAAACTGTTGGACAGATTTAAAAAATAAAAATACAAATAGTTTTAAAACTAGGTAATGGTGAAAAAAAAACTTTTTTTTTTGTTTTCGATTTTCTCAAAAAACGGTACAACCGATTTTTTTTTTTTTGCTAAAGTTCCCCAAAAACTTAAATAGAATTGTGTATTCAAATTTAAAAAAAAATTGGATTTAAAAAAAAAATTAAAAATTGGATTTTAAAAACAAAAATTAAAAATTTTTTTTTTCAAAACTCAATATTTTGAAAACCTCTTGCTAGACTTTTTTAAACTTGATAAAAAATAGTTTCTCAATATAATCTATAAGATGTGAGAAAAAAAAATTATTTTACCTAAAAATTAAGGTATCCACCATACAAATGTTAAAAAATTGTTTTCAAAAATCGTATTTTTCTCAAAACGGCGCCTAGAATTTGATAAAAATTTTATTTTATTTTATTATAAGGCAAGTTATGCATTCGTAAAAAAAATCAACTGGTAAGTCATTATGAAAATTCGTAGACTAAAAGGAGGAATTTGAGTTTTCGTTTTGCAACTCTAATGGGAGATTTACTTGCGTTATTGTGTTATTATTTTGGGAATTTTTGTTGATTAATTTATCGTTTCTTAATTAATCCTTACTTTCAGTTTTTTTTTTTTAATTTATCACTACACTAGCTATTACCAGCCCGCTTCGTTGGGCGTTACACAACCATCGCGCGCTAATGTGGTACAGGTTATTGGTTACCAAGGTCATTCGTTATTCAACCTTTGTAAGAGTGAAGTATTTTTTTCTTTGAATAAAGAATGAACAAATGTATTCATTTAATAACTCGTTCAAAATTCGTTTAAGAACACAAACCTTACAATAGAAGCTTTAATGGAACCTATTGAAAAACACCTCTAAGGCGTGATTGTCTTGGGCTAAGATGTTAAAATGGCCCACAAATAGGCTATTTGAAAAATCTGGTATTAATTTTGAATTTGAGTTCAGATTTTCGAAATATTTTAATCTCATACAATGTTGTCGGTTGGGATTTGTGGTTAAGTTCATTCTTTCATTCCTCTGCCTTGACTTTAGTTGTAAATTTTCTTTAGTCCTTAACCATTGTTTTTTATTTTGAAATTTCTATTTTAACTATTGATTTTTCAAAATTAATCAATAAAAATATTAGAGGGATACCAGAACTTTTAGATTTCCATCATCAGCGTTTTATTAAATTTGAAAAACGTTTTTTTTTTTTTTTGTATTACTTTGAGTTTTAAAAATAATTTTAAATTCAAAATCGATATTCTTTTATTTTTAAACCTTTTTTTTTTTGTAATTTTGAAAACGTAAAATTTATCGGTAAAGAAGAAACATGTTGGGATACTCGTAGTTCAAAATTAATTTTGAACTTTCAAAAAGTAGTCTTATTCCAGGAACAACACAAAACTGTTTTCTCTGTTCCAGTACAATTTTGTTTAGCAAATCAAAGCTAAAGCAATGGGGATCGACTGTATTCAGTTGCATCATTTCTTGTTTATTTTGTTTTCAATTCAAATTTGTGCAAATATTCGTCTTTTTTTTTCATATTTGTTGATTTATTTCCAAAGCAAATTCATAATAAAATTAAGTGAATCATAAAACCAATTCGTGCCATAAAGCTAATCAAATTTTGTAATTTTGTAAATAAAATAGAAAAATTAATTTTCAATTGAAAAATAAATAAATAAAAAGAAAAAAACTTCAACATAACCAAAAACTAAAATTACAAACTCAGTGCATTCAGCATTCCACCGACAGCCAGGCAGGCACACATAAATTAATATTCCAACCGAATACACGACCAAAACACTTCGTGCTCAGCCTACAAAATTTTTTAAGCAAATACTCGCACTAACTAAACTCGTGCTCACTCGACTCCCTCGCCCTTCGAATGTGTGCCTTCGCGCGCTGTCGCTATACCTATTTTATGTTGGGCGGGAAAACATTTTCATTTATTATTTTATTATTAGTATTTAGTACGAGTATATATGTTGATTTTCATTTCCATAGATGTTAACGAGTATTTTAATATGCAATGCTGCATGCATCACAAAGAAATAATATGCAACAGCAAACAAAAAAAAAAGCTGCATAAGTTATAGTTACATTCGGGATCAGAAACGTTTAAAAAACCAACTATGTATATCAAATCGGAAGTCATTTGGACGAACGACAAATGTGCCCTAGCACTGATAATGGCTCTCTTCATAGTCTCCAATTTTACAAGGCTTGCAAACGTTTTTTACAATTTGAACTTACGACAAGAAAAAAAGAGAAACCTCCTCCGGTTAGAATTTTAAAGCCTCAACTGTGTAATTTTGTTACAAGATAAGTGTGTAACCTGAGTGTTGTTGTTGAATTTGTTTCGCCTCATTTGGTGTAATACACCTAAGAGACCATTAAGTTCGAATTGAAATTATTAGAAATTATGATTAGTTAATGGTTTGGAAAAACTATGGACAATAGAGTGAAAGGAAAATATGTACAAAAAAAAAAACACCGTTATGCAGACAACGTTTAATAAAATGCTTTTGCTTTTCTTTTTTGTTATATTAGGGGTGACTTCTTTGTATGGAATCCAGTGTGTCTATACCTTCACTACCTTCCATAGTTTGACCTGAATGTAAGTTGATAACTGAATTGAAATCGTGTTCGAACCGCATCAGGAAATGTATTTATTATAGTAATGTACATTTAATGTACAGCAACACTTTACCAAAAAAGAAATGAACAATTGGGTCGATAGTACTTAATTTGCTTTTTGGTTTGTTAAAGTAATTCATTTTTTAAAGTGTTAAAACATGTCCTTAAAAAAGTCTGAGCTTTTCCAAAAATAAAAAAAATAAGTTTTTGAAAAACTAGTTTATCAAAATCGATTCAGACGTTGACGAGAAAATCGAAAATAAAAAGACCAATCTGTAACAAGTATTGTCAAGGTTTTTGGTACAATTTTTATTTACCAAAACTAAGGTCATTGCACCAATAATTCAAAGCCTTTATTTTTATTAAAATCGTTTCGAGTTAGAGAGGACTTTTGTATTACATGGCAGGTACCTTTGATTTTTGCGCCAATTTCCTTTTTTATGAAATTATCTAAAAATATTTAGTTTCAAGTTAGAAGAAAATATTGAAATATATCTTGAGATTGGTCTCAGAAGTAAAAGTGCAAAATTTCAGTTTCCTAATTCCACCGACTGAATTTATTCGATTTTTTAGAGTAATATGCCCCGCTGTGGACCATGCTTAAAATAAAGTTCGCGAATCGGTGAAAACAAATTTCCAAATCGAGTGAATTTGTTTTCAGTGTTTTACATTTCACCCGCTTTCATAAATTTCGAAATACTTTCGAAATCACTTTAAGTGAAATTGCAAACAGCTGTCACTTCTCAGTTTGCAAATACAAAACTATTTTGTTTGTGAATTTTTTTGACTGCTATTAAAATTGTGTGTGTAAATTTTAATAAAAGTAATTCTATAAAATATTGTGATTGCTTGCAATAACATTACAACTTACCAATCGGTAATATGCAGAAGGTACAAAAAAAAAAAAAAACTATTGTTGGAAGACCATTCAAACCCATTAGGAATTGATGACGCTGCGTATGTGTTTAAAAGATTTGTATCATACTATCGACTTGATAAACGAGCCATTCCATCAGTGCCTCAAAATTAGTAAAACTTCCATTCCTGCATCATTGAAGCTGGCCGCGGTCTTACCTTTTCTTGCCGAAGGAAATTTTGAATAATCTGTTGGAAAATATTTTGATATCGGTCTTTGTCGAAGTACTGTGTCAAAGGTTCTGATTCGGAGAATAAAATTTGTCCAATTTGAATTAAACTTGAAATGAAGAAGCCTGGAAATCTATACTTAATTTTTTTGAAAACAAAAAAATTAATATTCCTGGAGTCATAGAATGCATCGATGTGACGCGAGTCAAGTTCCAACACTATTCTTTAATAGAAAAGGATATTTTTATTTTTTTTTTTCTGAAAATTTCACAATAAATAATAAATTTACACAACTAGATCTGATCGAATTTAAATCACTTAAAAATCGAAAAAACCGAAATCTGGAACATGGAAATTAAAAAAAAAATGAAATAGATATCGTCAAAAGCGAATTGTAGAACACCAAATTTCAATTTGTACCCATTTCAATTCCATTTCCAGTGAAAGTGAAGTGTAGAACCTGGCTCTAACCTCTAAGTTTTAATTATTTTGCAGAGAAAAAATTATTTTCGGATTTTTTTTTAATATCGAATTTTTATAAAACAAAATTTTTAACTTCCTTTTATCCTAAATCAAAAAAAAAAAAAAAAATGTTTTACGTTTTTTGAACTTTTTAAAAACCTCTGCGTAGAAAAAAAATTGATTTAAATCCGTTATACTGTTACTGAGAAAGACGGAAATCGAAGAAATGGTTCTATGGTATAAGTATACACATTAGAAAAATTAAGCGAGACTAAAAAATTTTTATAAAAATTCTAGGTGCCTAGATTTTTGAAACCCCTTATTAAACATTTGATTGTACATCTTGTATAGTGTTAAAAAACAGTTCGATTGTATCATGTTCGAAATATATATTAGGTGATATCGTGAGCAAAATTTCCCTCGGAATTCTTCCAATCTTCGAAAATTGGAAACGAGTTCTGCACTGTTCATTATAAGCTGGCAGCTGGCCTGGCCTTTTGAAATGAGAGCCAAAGAAACTTAGTTCCCGATTTCAATAGATTCCTAGGGAAACTTTCAAAATTATTCAAGTTAACAATTTTGAAAATTGCGAAAAATTTCGAGGGAAGTTCAATTCAAGATAGTCCCTATTAAGTTAAAAAAAAAAATCATTTTTGTTAGAAAAATTCAAAAATAAAATTATTATTTTTATGAAAATCCAAAAAAAAAATGGATACAATACTACTCGTATATCTGAACTTTTTATGAGCTTAAGTATAAATCAAATTATCAAAATCAGTAGCAACATTTTTGAAAAAAAAAAAAACGAAAACAAAACAAAAATGTTTCCATGGTACCATTTAACCATTTTTTTTTTGGAAAAATTTGTGTATTTTTGTTGTTGATATTTTAGGTAGGTAGAAATGGCGACCATTGGCAGTCTAGCCCTGTGGCCCATTTTGCGCTGAAGTGCGGCATTTGGATACCAGATCTCGTGTGAACATGTGGATGGAATTGATATGGGGAATTGCTTACAATATTACGGAGTCATCCCGTTTGAATTGAGTTAAAAAAGAAAAAAAAAGGATATAGTAGGTTTTGAAGTCTCTGATCATGTTGTTGCTTTTGCACAGTCATCCGGAACTTAGATCAGTCATTCAACCGGTACACCACACTGTTGTTGGCGGGTACTGGAACAGTAGCCAATCCGATTGAGTGATAATCCGGCCCCATCCTGTAAACTTCCGTCAAAACATTAAGTCCGCTAGCTCGTGATCTTAAGAATCTAACGGAGGGCACGGCACAGAAGAACATCTTTCGAAGGCTTCGAGAAATTGGTTCACTTTTAACTGCAAGACCTAACACGGGAGCTGCAAGCACAAGAAGAGTTTCGGTCGATGAAAGAATAATGGCAGCTGTTAAATTCGATCCTTCTATCAGCATAAGACGCTTGGCTCAACAGTTTAATGTTTCCAAACAAAGAATTTCCGGTATACTGCATGGTAAAAATATTTATCCATATCATCATACACCTGTGCAAGAACCGCTTCCCGAAGATTTTGAAAAGAGACTAGAATTTTGTTCCTGGTTGCTAGAGAGAAACTTGAATGACAACTAGCTTATAAACAGAATTCTTTGGTCAGACGAATCTCAATTCAGGTCCCTACCATTAATACTGACAGAGAAATTGACCTTAACATTGGTCAGGGTACACCAAAGTTAGCCTTTTTTTAAATCGTCAAAAAGTGATGTCAAAGTTGAAAATCAGACTTTACTGTATAACAATTTTTTTCTTAGAATATGACCAAGAATCACATCCCAAGGTATGGCACATGAATTACCGGACACCCTGTATATTTGAATCAATTCCGTAATATTGCTTGGCAATCCAAGAGTTCGATTCCTTCACCAAAATTGTCAAAAATGCCAACAGGAAATGGGAACATTTATGACATTCCAAGTCTTTATTAGTACCATGAATGGAATGATACATTTTCGAAGACAAAATTCAACCTCAGTTGATAATAAATGTAAGTACCTACATTTTATGACTTCTTATATGTATAAGTCTAATTAATCGTCTAACAAATTGACCTAACATATCATTTAATTAATAAAGTTATTTCAACAATTCATAGACAACACATTCTTCATTCTATACATGTCCATTAAGAATATATGATCCTCTGATTTATAACCTACCCCAACTCATAGTTTTAATTAATTAATTTACTTAAATAACGAACAACAAGAACTGTTATTTCCCAGTGAAGTAGGTGTTGGTGTGTTCTTTAGCTTATCATAAAAATTCATCAGTCAATTACTCTATGTGTATTTATACAAAAAAAAAAAAAAATAACCCCTTTCAAACACATCTTAAAATTAATATACTTCCCGAGTTGAATAAATAATATCTACTAATAAGAAAAAATATGAAAAATATAAAAAATTCAATTCGTTTAAATTCAAGAGGAATCTTTTAACCATCTCCTACAATTTACACAAAGTTGATGACGAAGATAAAGTGTTCCTTTTCATCTTGATGAAAGATATTTTTTTTTAAATTGATAACTTCTACCACACTACTCTTCAATTCTCCTTTAAAGAATTTAAGATCAAGTAAGAACAACAGAAAATGAAAAAAAAAAATAAATAAAAGCAACATCTTGACCTAACATATCATTTAATTAATAAAGTTATTTCAACAATTCATAGACAACACATTCTTCATTCTATACATGTCCATTAAGAATATATGATCCTCTGATTTATAACCTACCCCAACTCATAGTTTTAATTAATTAATTTACTTAAATAACGAACAACAAGAACTGTTATTTCCCAGTGAAGTAGGTGTTGGTGTGTTCTTTAGCTTATCATAAAAATTCATCAGTCAATTACTCTATGTGTATTTATACAAAAAAAAAAAAAAATAACCCCTTTCAAACACATCTTAAAATTAATATACTTCCCGAGTTGAATAAATAATATCTACTAATAAGAAAAAATATGAAAAATATAAAAAATTCAATTCGTTTAAATTCAAGAGGAATCTTTTAACCATCTCCTACAATTTACACAAAGTTGATGACGAAGATAAAGTGTTCCTTTTCATCTTGATGAAAGATATTTTTTTTTAAATTGATAACTTCTACCACACTACTCTTCAATTCTCCTTTAAAGAATTTAAGATCAAGTAAGAACAACAGAAAATGAAAAAAAAAAATAAATAAAAGCAACATCTAGATAAATGGGATAAGTGCTTAATTTGTAACAAAACCTTGCATTGTGTCTTATTAAATTTTATTTATTTCAACGCATCTTGAAAAAAAAAAAAAAAACAATTTCCTTACATCTTCCTTCAAAATGAGTCTGGGATGCATCGTGTTCTTTAATAAATTGATAGCGTCCCCCTTCAATTACATTGAAGATACGAAAACTGTCTGCATGATAACACACATTATAAGATGTACGAGTATCTATGGAATAATCGCTCCATATCAGGCGAACATCGAATATGTATAACAGTAGGACAAACTAGCTGAAAAATCTGGAGTTAGTAAGCGCATCATGAAACTGTACTCGTATCTTCAATGTGATTGTGCCAACGAAAATTGTTTCTTCTTTCTAGGTAGAAATTAAAATGGCTGTATTTATGCATATAATAATGGGTAAAATTATAATTATTAATAATTTTTTGTATTACACTTCAAAAGGCCGAACACACGCCCTTCATTCCGAACACTGGACTAAGCCCACTATATTCAAATAATAGGCTTGTTTTGGTGAAACTTATAGCAGCAATTAAAAGTGAATTAAACGCTTACTTTTATAATCACTCAATCCATAGATGGTGATCATCACAAATTCAATGAAAATCGAATCAAAATCAGTAATACATAATATCTACATACATATGTCACATTTCAGAGTTTTCTACAATTGAATTAAGCGCCATCTGAATTCTCAACATTTCAACAATCTAAATTCACTTTATGTTCGCTCTGATTGCTGACCTTACTTTCAGATATTCAATTGAAGTTTTGTTCTTGTTACTAACCTGGCTATTCATTTTCTAAATTTTGGTTCTGTATGAAAAACAAAACCTTCATAAGACACTTCGTAAGCCAAAAATAAAATTTTTCGTAATTTTAAAATTTTGAACATTAAAGTGAATTTCGTTGACACAACAAAAGATTCGTTTTTCCAATGAAGCACTTCATTTAAGGTATGTATACGTTTTTTTCATGTTTGGCCAAATCAAAGTGAATTCATACACTTGTTTCCTTTACTCCGAATCACTTTATGAACACTTCAATGAAAGCTTTCATAATTTTATGAACAAAATTCATAAAAGTATGGTTTAACTTTACGTTGACTTAATGCAAAACGACAATCGATATTTAAACTTTTTGTTTTCTTATCTTAAATAACACTGGTAAACACTGTTTTTGTCACACGAACTTTGTTATGATTTTTGTTTATGTTGATGTACCCTCATTAAAAATATATAACAGTTTTGTTTCTATCACATCCAGTTTTCTTGTGACAGCTACATATTCATTTCTGACCTTATATACGTTTCTTTGCTTAAAAAACTGCATTTAGTCGACTGTGTAACTATTGTGATTGCTAAATTACATTTTATTTACGTTAGTTAGATCATAAATATGCCACGAGAGTGGCAACCCGGATAGTTTTTGTTACTCGTATGTGTGTGAAGAATTAACTTTTACATTTCAGCGTCGAAATTTCACATCACTAATTGAACAGTGCTATTTAGACTATTTTGGTTTTCCTGTAAGGAATCAAGACAAACCCTGGGGTGGAATCGGCTAAGGTGATAGCTGGTTGTGATTGTCATTTTGACAATCGATATCTCTATATTTCTTTATTGATATGAAGGAGACAGCTATAGTCAAAATGACAATCACAATCAACTATCACCTCAGCCGATTACACCCCTGGGTTCCACATAAATGTTGTGTAACCTGTGTGAGGCTCCAATTAGGTTGGACGAAACAAGAACAGAAATTCCCCAAACTCAGCGAGGCGAAAATCAAAGAGGGAATATTTTTTGTAGGTCCACAAATACGGCAATTCATGAAGGATAAGAGCTTTGAAGAAAAACTAAATGATCAGGAAAGACTCGATTGAAAATGTTTTCTGAATGTTGTTCAAAATTTTCTAGGTAACCATAAAGCGGAAAATTACAAAGATTTAATAAATGAACTTATGATATCATATAAAGCTTTGGAGTGTAATATGTTCTTAAAAATACATTATGCTGGACTCTCATCTGGATTCCTTTCTGGCAAATTTGGGTGCTGTGAGTGACGAACAAGGTGAGAGGTTCCATCAGGACATTTCCTTAATGGAGAAGCGCTATTAAGGGAAAGGGAGTCCAGGAATGCTAGCAGACTGTTGTTGGATACTTAAAAGGGACCTACCAAAAGCCAAATATTCAAGAAAATAATAAGTATTTATTAGATATTAGGATATAATTCTGTAAATGTGGCTGATTTTTGTACTTTTTACGAAAATATATGTTTTGATGTCACAAGAAAACCTGATGTGTACATTTTTTTCCATTGATATATTATTGTTTGGTGGCCCTAGTATATTCAAAATTTGATATAAGTTTTCATGTGACAAAAAAAAATTGCAAATTTGTTGACCAGTGTAATTGAACAATCGCAAAAGTATACAGAAATGGATATGAAGACCGTCACGATTTTGTCATCATATAGACTAAGGAAAAAGCTAAAAAAAAGGAATGATTGCCTTCTACTCCTGTAACAGAATCTTTGGAAAATCGTGGGGACCGAGACAAAAATTTATCAGGTGGATGTATTTGGCGAAAATCAGACCAATACTAACTTATGGTAATTTGGTCTGGTGGAATGCAACTGAAAAAAGCACAACCTCAAAACTCTGACAAAAGTACAGAGACTTGCGTGCATTGGGATTACGGAGACCATGAGATCCACTCCATTTGCAGGGTTAGAGGCGATACTCAACCTGAAACCCTTAGATCTTTTCGTACAAGGCGCTATATGCCTTAAGGCTAAGACAGGCTAATACCTGGAAAAACAGCACAATAGGACATGCTCATGGTGATAGTATCATTACAGATTATACAACACCCGAACTTGACTTTTATAAACCATTCCAAACTGCCTTTCCAAGCTGAGAAGAATGGTTGAACAACCAGCCCTACGCCAGTGAATCAGCATTAGCAATCTATACTGATGGCTCCAAAATGGACACGGGTGTTGGTGGAGGCTTTTTCTCAGAGCCTCTTGAGCTAAGCAACTCGCTTAGGCTCCCAGATTATACGAGTAGTAGTGTCTTCCAACAGGAGGTCCTGGCAGTGACAACAGCTTCGAGACATGTATCAATGATGTCGATACTACGGGCTGATATCACCTTTTACATTGATAGCCAAGCGGCAATAAAAGCAATTTCTGCCACTGTGATAAAATCGAAGCTTGTTTCTTGCTGCCGCGAAGAGCTTAAGGTTCTTGGCACGCAACACAACATTAGACTCTGCTGGGTCCCGGGATATAGCGGCATACCAAATAACGAAAATGCCAATGAGTTGGCAAGACAGGGATCAGCGCTTGACGCTACGATTACACTCACGGGTAGCAAAATGGATCTACATTGATCTAAGTGTGACGATAACGACATCAATTGTCAGCCCAACAACCTAACCTAACTTATGCAAAAATGGATGGCACGAACTTGTTCTTGCATTTCAGGGCAATAATGTGACCAAGCATTTAGCTCATAAATTCAAACGTTAAGAGTACATTGTCACTGGATGATGTAAAACGTTGAAATTCTATTTCTGTTATGTAACAGTTCTTCATTCGGTGATCGGGAACAAGAACCTGATCCTGACTATTTCAGATGCCTTTTAAATGGTCCGAAAATCTCTTTTGTCATAGAATCTTCAATAATTATAGACGAAATCATTCTTCTTATGTAAAGATAACTTCTCTTCTGGACTTGGAGGCCTTCCTGTTATTCTCAAAAAATGTGTCAGTGTCTTCTTTCAGCTTCTCACATTATTTCAGCTCTATATTTCTTATCCATTTTTCCTTTTATTTGAAAGGACCCTTTCATTTTTCCAATCCAATAAGAAAGGGAATAGAAATGACATATCAAATTACCAATCTTAAAGCTAAGCTTTCCCATATAACTAGGCTTTTTGAAAGTAGTATCATATACTTACACTGTAAATCAATAATTTCACCTCTTCAGCATGGTTTTCTCAAGGGCAGGTCTACTACCAGCAACATAACCGAATTTGTCTCTTAAGTCCATTCGTGCTTTACACGGTAGGTAATGAAGTAATGTTATCACTACTGACTACAGTAAAGC
This sequence comes from Philhelius festivus, assembly GCA_963931855.1. Taxonomy (NCBI): domain Eukaryota; kingdom Metazoa; phylum Arthropoda; class Insecta; order Diptera; family Syrphidae; genus Philhelius; species Philhelius festivus. The sequence goes on from OZ007557.1 coordinate 62,333,091, forward strand.
GTTTGATAAAATCTCTAACCAAATTGTCAACTTAAAGCCTTTGGTTTTCCCCTTCGTTTATTTTATGGAATAGATCGTACTTCGAAAACCGCCTGTACAGGGTAATTTTCATATATTCTTTATCTGACCCCATTTTTTTCAGACATCCCACAGGGCAGTCATCTTGGTCCCCTCTTATTTATCGGTTTTGTTATCAAGAACGCGAATGACATTAAGATTATGAAAACAATTTTCACTTCTCTCGATTCTCATTCACTCTAAAATGATTTAAATTTTGTCCATATAGGGTGCAACAAAAACATCTTGGAGCTGAATATTTGTAAATGCCAAACCATGCAAGCGCCTTTCCCTACCTCCTAGAATTTATTTCTTCCTCAACGAGCCAATTCCAGTTTTCTCGTTCACCCTGGGTAGGCATTATTTGTGACAAAGAGCTCAATTTCTGTGCTTATATTTTTTATTTTAGTTATTTTATTTTATTTTAACACTTGAAAGAAAAATCTTACCCGTATTGGTTTAAGTATAATCTTGATTCTGGTTAAGAAAGCTTTTAAGTGAAAGCTATTAATAAAAGATTCGTTGACTGAACGAATATAAATCATTTGTATTTGTAGTGAACTACTTTCTGTACAAAAACCTTCAAACATAATCAAGTTGAAGTACATTGAATTTTTGAACTAAATGTCTACTAAACTTTTTCTTAGTTTTAGTTTTTGCATATAATTCAAACTAAAATGATATCAAAAAACTTGATTCAGACTTACATATTATGTACAATGACATAACTTATGATAATTTTATGTTGTATTCTTCCACATGATTCGGAGGTAATAAATATTTAAAATCTCTTGCTCTGAAATATTTGAATAAAAATAAACAAAAGTTCACTTACTGTACTATAATGATGTATTATATAAGCTTGTGAACTTAAAATTTCAACGGTCTTGTGGCGCAATGGATAACGCGTCTGACTACGGATCAGAAGATTCCAGGTTCGACTCCTGGCAAGATCGAGATATTTTTTTTTTTTTTACGTTTTAAATATTAACTTCACGAAGTGGACTGAATACCGCGTATTCGTTAATTTGCGACTATGAGAAACGAGAATTGTAGTAGAAAAAAATTTTGCAAAATCGTTGTCTTAACCTAGCTCCATACTAAAACAGCCTTAACATCGTATTAATTCAACTAAAATGCAATTTTTTCAGTTGTTATATAAATTCAACATAATGCCGCAATTACATGACATTTTTGAACAAATGCCAGTGAACTGATAAAATATATCAATCGAAACCAATCGCCTTCGCGTAAATTAATTCAATATTTTATGACAAAATTAATGGCAGTAGTGTAAAGCCGGAATTATGGTATGAATTAAAGTTTTGCATTTGAAAAAATATTTGTTCTGTAAATTTCGGAGCGATCACACTTTGGATTAGTAACGGCAAAGTATAACAAAATAAATACCAACGAACATACCCTCAAGTATGCCACATATACTTTTTCGGACACCACCTAAACACCTCCCACATTTCAACATCCGAAACTCTATCTTCACTAAATTATCCATTTCAATTACTAGCTTATTTTTATTCACCAATCGTTTGTTGATGTTTTCAATGTTAAATTTTGATAGGTATGTAGTGTATTCACTAACCAATAAAACACGGCTAATGTAAACACGATGTCATAAGTTCGCAATATTTCCAATGTAAAAATGGTGTTAAATGCAATCGTCGGTAAGGTAGGTTGCTACACAGAACGTGTAACCGTAACGTGTAACCGTAACGGGTTACAAGTTTTACCCACGTTTTGGATTCACTCTACCGCCGGGAAAGATGTTTACACATCAAAAAGGAAACTCGTATTTTATTTGCGATTACGAGTAACGAGACTCGTAAATTAAAACTCGTTTAAAAGTTTAAAATTAAAGTTTTGGGTTTGTTGTCATTTTTTTTAAAATTGTGTTTTTGTTTGGTCCTCGGCTGTTTTGTTTTGATTTGAATTAAAAAATGTGAGTCAAATGTAGTAAATAAAATTGTGAAAAACAAAAACATACATATTTATATTTTTAGGCCTCCAACTAATGCCAAAGAATTGATGAGGGTTGATCTCTATCAATAAATATTCAAATACTTCCTTTTTATGGAGGAAAAGGTACTTGAACCTTGAAAATATTTTAAGGCTTGTCCTTAAATACTCGTACAAAGTGGGAACGCCTAAACTTTATTTACGTAGAACTAGGAAGGCTCATAGGGTTCGATCTTCGATGAATCTCTAATAAGTCTTCTTTTTACACGAGTTTCTTCGTCAGATGAATATTCATCTTCGATTTCAAAATATTATTCAGAATTCAAAAACATTTTCTTGGAGTAATGCAAATTTTATAAACATTTATAAAAATTTATATATATTTTTTGACATTTGCAAATGAAGTCTGTTGCACTTTAAAAAATAATATTATTTTTCATTTTTGCTTGGCAACATTTCTTTGATTGCATTTTCGTTTCTCATAATCGCTTTACATCGGTGACTATCGTTTTCCTAGGTTTCGTTTTTTCTGCCTTTCGTTTCGTATTTCATAATAAGGACCCTGATTTGGAACAAGAAAAAGTTTTCAGAAATTTGTACTTAATGTTGACTAATTGATTACCGAATCGGTAGACTCAAATGTCTAAGAGTTGGCTGTTAAGGAAGGGGCACCACATCGACCGTAGAATGAGTGCAACGTTTGCACTAACGAACACTCATTTTTCCATTTGGACGAGCTGTTGAATAGTGTTTCTTGTCATGACGATTTGACATTAGTAACTGAATAATAAACAACAGATTTGACAGATATCACCAAAACAACATGGCCTCCACATGCAGCTTAAATCTATTCGCGCCAACTGAATAACCTTTTACAAAGAAACAAAAACTATTCGTCGCAGTTTGGATGGTATGTGGAACGCGAATAGACTCTGACAGTTCATAGGAATCAGATTGGAATTTGTGATAATTTATTTTTTCAAATTTCTCATATTTCAGCAATTAAAACGCAAATTTTAGAAAATAATTTTAATTAGTTTTCTACCTTTATTTTTTGTGGAGTATTTAGACTAATTAATGTTTTAAAAGTCCATTTTTTTCTTTCCTTCAACACGACTAACAATAAGTAGTTACCATAAATATTTTCACTTGGACTTAATTTTTCTTTTGGCTTTTAAATTAACACATCATACATACATACAGAAGTCTAACCAAAATCGGTAGAGCCATTTTCGATTAAATTTCCTTTCTAGATGAGCTAAAACATAAAATAAACACGATCTGCATTCTCTTAGACTATTGAATGTTAATTAAGAAAAAAACAATCAAGAAAAATAAATTGTTTAAATTTAAACGAATATTTCTAAATTTTTTATGAACTATTGAATATTATTTGAGAAAAAAAAATCAAGAAAAATAAATTGTTTAAATTTAAACGAATATTTCTAAATTTTTTATGAATAAGAGTTGAATATTGCTTAATCGAATTAACGATATAATATGATTTCCTTCCTCAGCGTATAATTGTAAGACTCTTTCTGCAATATTGACCTTTTATTCTCTTAGGGAATAATATGATATGCCCCACTATCTTATGAGTCTTTCGGATTGTGTCCCTTAGGAATATAACATTCCAAAAGGGTGAGGCTAATCAAGTCAATCGCACTATCAAAATCATATGCCACATCAGTTCAGTTCAAAGCGATAGTCTTCTTTCTTGTATTTCCCATTTTTTTTTTTTTTTTGAAACGACATTTTGTATAAATACGATAATTTATAACCCTTGAAGTTTTTGCCATTACGCAGCACTCTCTCGTCAGCGAGGAATACAAAGAAAAGAAAACAAAGTTAGATTACATATGGGGGGAAAGCCAGAAAAACTAGCAGGAAAATGTATCTATTTTTACTCGTTATATCCCATTTGAGAACGGGAAAAGAACTTTCAAATAAGAAAAAAAAAAAATGTTTATCAGAGTTAAGTAGTTGGCATCTGGAAATATACGCTACAGAGAAGCTGATGCACAATATTTAGGATTGGCGTTTTGTAGAGTGTAGGCGTGGCGTTAAATTACAATCAAGTGAAAAATAACTGCAACCAAGATGTCTCTGAACTGCACAAATAACACTCAAGAATCTATACAATTATTGTCATCGTCATTGCCGTAGTCGCTGTCGTCGCTGTTAGTTTATTAATTCCTTCGTTACTTGACTGATAAAAAAAAGGTTCTTTTATTTTGTTTATTTTCTTGCATGGTAGATTGTAAATACATTCGAGGACTATTTTTAGCTCCAAACACCACACACACACACTCCTCACGCAAGCTGAGCAGTTAGTTATCTATGAGTTGTAATAATGACGACGAGTTCATTTATGTCAGCGGGCATTTAATAGAGATTACGCCAATGATTGTGTTTACAACTTAACGATTCTGCTATTTCACTCGTTTCTTCCAAGGGAATGAACATTTTCAATTTCCAAGGAGAAAATGCCAAAAGCCAATGACCTGCTGCTATAGGTCGACAGAGAGGAAGAAGAGTATTTGCGATATATTCGCAGCACAATATGGCTTAGAAAATATATATACGACACAATATTTTGAAATTTTATTATTTTATTTCTATTTATTTAATATCGAGCAAGAGCAAACATTGCTCAATGTTTGTTTTCCAGGAGAAGGTTTCTATCAACAACAAATAGATAGTAGTTTCAAGCTGACTGACTGTGCTGTGAAAAAGGCGCCTTTTGAGGACTCCAACTCCAATATGTGTATTTGTTTGGGATATTATTTGTTCTATGTCAACAAGAAGTTTTTTTCCCTCTTGTGTTTGTGTGTTTACACAGTCGTTGAAAAATAAACAGTTCTGCGTTAAAATAAACATTTTTAAATTTGGCCTCTAACAAGACCAAAATGAACTATGGTTTTTTAGATTTCCAGAAATGTGTGATCAGGTAAGAGAGCTACAGAAAAAAAAATCAATCACTGAAATAGTTTGGCTAATGTATATCATGCCAGGGATGAAAGTATAGGTTATGGTTATGCATTTTAAAGGGAACATCTTCCATTGGAATACAGGATGTTTTACAATAAAACGTAATAGATTTAACCAAAATTTAGATCTGTTATGACTTTGGGTCTCCTCTAAACTGCTAAGGGGCCAATTTTTGCGAATTCTATTCTCTACATTGTGTATAACATTTTCCGAATCGGTCAACTTCAAAAGTGACTTATATTACTTTGTTGAAGCTGACAGTTGCAAAATTACAAGGCGTTTTTTATCTTTACAGAAGTTTTTGATCAATTTTCATTATTATAATGCAATTTTAATTTTAATCATCTTCACTTTGATTCTAAAACAATGTGAAAACCTAATATTCATTTCAACAGAATGCCAGTTTCCACAAAGTGAAAGTCTGTTGACGTTTGTGAGTGAACGAGGCAAATATATTGCTATAAGGCTCATTGCTTACATTTTTCGTTGACTACGTTTACAGGTTGTCTGTGGGAATTGTACATCGCTAGGCTTTGGAAGTTTTTGGTCCATCCACTGCTATTTACTTATAAGTTACGTAATAGCGTCAATGGTTTATCACTTATCTAAAACAAATATCATTCATTGCTTGATCTTGAAAATCTTGAACATTTCGCCGACAACTATTAACGAAATATTTGCATTTTCCTTGTGATAACCTATGTGACCGACACAAGTACTTTACTTATAACTGCAGCTCGAATTTGGAATTGAAGCGTAACAGAAGTAGGTCGATTCTTAAGCTCCGAACGTATCTTTTCCTTCCGCGATCTTCAAACATAGAGTGGCATTCTGCAAATGAAGCATTTCGACATATACGCTAGTTTGCGTCTTCTTGGGAGCTTGTGTGTAGCTCAAGGTTATTTTATTTGGCAACTGCACACGCTATGTTAGCTGCAGATCTCTAGGCAAGCCCTCAGATATAGGGACACAAACACTTTGGTAAAATATTTAAAATTTGTGAAATTCATTGACAATTGTTACTATGAATAGTCACTTTATGTAAAAAACACTGAACATAGAAGAACTGTTTTCGAGTAGTGCACAAGCGAACAAAAATTCTTAGCAAACTTTCAATCTTTTTCCATGGGAATAAAAGATATAATGTGTTAACTAACCTGTTTCATAGAGTCTTCTAATCTTACGCGGAAGAAAAACGCAGATGGTAGATGAAAATGGAAGCATATCGGAATCCCGCTTTTTGAAATCCCGCTTTTCAAAAATCCCGAAAAAAAGGTTTTAAAATCCCGTATGCTAAAATACTGCTTTTTTAAAATCCCGCTTGTTCAAAATCCCGATCTATTATAATCCCGTTTTTTAAAATAGTTCCAAAGCCCGCTAATCCCGTTTTTTAGAATACGCGTAACTAAAACTCATTGATTTTATGTTGGTTATTTTCCAGATTCTTTAAATGCTAAAGAAAATTTGCATACACCCAACTCGCACCTGTCCCAAATCCTATAGTGTGCCCAAGCAGGGGGGTTGCCCTTACATACCTCACTGCTTACACGTCGTAATAAGAAAGGGGATTATAAAAAAATGGGATTATACTAGACGGGATTTTAAAAAGCGGGATTATAAAAAGCGGGATTTTAAAAAAGCGGGATTATAAGAAACAGGATTATAAAAAACGGGATTATAAAAACGGAATTATAAAAAGCGGGATATCGTACCCAAGCCGATGAAAATTGCTCGTAATGTGACGAGCTCAAGTGGGATGGGATATCAGCCAATTTTACCTAAGGACAGGACTAAATGGAGAGTCTTACATCCAAATTAATAAAATAAATAAAGGCCATTTAGTGGTGGTTTATTAGTTAGTCCTGGATTATGAGCAAAATTTTATAAATAAAACAAAATTTCTGCTAGTGAAGTTCATCACCGAAGAAATTTGTTTAAAGTATTAAAAAAGAAAGAAGAAAATCGTCAAACTTGTTTTTTTTTTATTGCTCTAATTAAAAAAAACTAACTTTAAACCCCAGTTTACCCTTCTTATTTATTTATTTTCGATATTGTTCATTATTTCCTTTTGTTTACAAAAAAAAAAAAAAAATGAAACAGAAACAAGGAATTGACACTTAATTTAGATTATAATTATAAAGAAGGGAATTCTTACTTATTGTAATAGATTTTTGCTAAACGTCACTCTACTATTCAACATTTTTAAGTAAATGTAAGTAAGTAGGAATTTAATTCCTTTTCCGTGGTTTAGTTTAATTAAATAAATTAAATTAAAGAGTAGGATTTTTGTATGTTATACGCGCACTCAAGGGGTTATGAATACCCTTATAATGGTAAAAACAGTGGGAGCAATTATGAAAGTAGGATAGGATTGTAAAGGAAATACCGATACACATTGGTTTCGAATATCTGCACATGGAAATGAGTGGGAAATACTGAGCCGAGTAGAGCATTCCACATTCGTGTAGTGCGGCTATAAAAATAATCTCCAAACTAATGGTGATAAAAATTCTGCCATTTTGTTGTTTTTTTGTTTTGTTATTTTTTTAGAAAACGTAATCGCTTTTAACTAGAAATGGGATACAGAGTAAGTAGCTCTAGTACAATTGAGTAGCTTTAGGCTAGCCGCGCACTAGCAATTTTTAGTTGCGAAACTGTTTGGTTACTTATAGAAAACAGATGAACTGTTTGGTTGAATGTCGGTGAATTTGCAGATAATTATATGTTCAATTAAATGGCGAACTTATTTTAGGCAATCGTTTAGTTTGTGTCAAAACACAAACTTTTTAGTTGCTCGAACCAAGCAGTTTCGCAACTAAAAATTGCTAGTGCGCGGCTAGCCTTAAAAACAAGAAGTAAAATTATTTTTTACTAAAATATTTTTAATGTTCTTACATTTTTTGTAGGTAGATATAAATTTGTTGGTGTGTTCGCGCTCTTTCCCCAGCCAAGAAATTATGATGGCTCTAAATGTCCGACACTGATTACATAATGACGTTTATAAACAGTCGGTACGGCAGTTGAGCTAGGATAGTTCAATGGAAAATCTGGCTTTATGAATGTGAATAAAGCAGTTCATCAATAATAGGTACTCACATTCTCAACACACATACAAGTATAGACACTGAACCACTTCGTAAACTACTAAAATCTTACGACAAAAGAATTTTAAAAGTTTACCATTGTCTGTGTTAACCGCACGTCGTAAAATAAGCATTTTGTGTTTGCGACAAAAATCCCAACATAAGTTTCTAATTGTAGACATTTAATGCTAGCACATCGTTAGCACTAAGCCCTCTAATTGTCCAAAAACTTAAGAAGTATTTCCTACAAGAAATTGTCTACAAACAAAAAACATTTCCCTCTAACTTTATGGCGTAGTTAATCTAAGCCAAGATTTACATCTAATTACAGCCAGTTAGAATCTGAAGGAGAGAAGCAAAATCAAAAAAATACAGAGAAAGTTTTCCCCCCCAATAAAACACAAACTAAACTTTTCGGTTTATCGAGCTTCTTTTTTTGTGTACTGTTCACCCACGAAAAGTCATTTCCTTTTTTTTAAAGCACACAAAATAAAAATTAAACCAATGTTGTTTGCGGGTTAAAGAGATTAAAGGAGGCAACAACATGGTATACGGCATAACGACATAATAACCACTACAAATAAATTTTATCTTCTTAATTACTTAATGATATGTCAAGCAAAGTGCATGCATAAAACATAAAAATACGAGTTTGACGCGGTGGTAAAAACTCGAAACAAAATCATTAGGCTCTGTATCTACCTCATATGCTCAATAAGAGCAAGCAAAATTTATTTGATGCTAAAAAGCAAATAAAATATAAAACAAGAAATAATGATAAGACAGAAGGAGGATAAAAAAAATTAGCACTTCTCCACAAAAAGAAAAATCGAAATTCATAAAAAGATTCCAAAGCGTCGGCGGTGACAATAATGGTGGCTTTAACTTGGGCCCCATCATCATCATCATCAGCGTGGTCGTCGTCATTTTCACCAACCACCATAACCAAAGTCTATACACGAGAGAGAGAGAGCATTCAGATTCAGAGTACATCCCTGTACGAAAATTTATCATTATTGTGTGCACTTTAGAGTCAAAAGTACCGAATTCTCAAGTGGATACTCGAGAGATGGGAAAAAAAAACGAGCTACCATGGTGTAGTAATTGGATAAAAATTGCTGTCATGAATGTGATTATATCCGTCTACTATCTTTCGTTATTTCTTTTACTTTTTGCCTCCATTTCCTTCCAACACGTGTGTGTTTGTGTATGTATGGTTAAGGTACTTACATTTACTCCACCGAGACAGAACCGAACTGAATAGAAATAGAAAGTGAAAGCTAATTCGGTAGGTACAACTTCTTTTTCCCACTCATCGTCTCGTTGTCGTTATCCTAATGAAAAACATACAAACTAACGATAACGAGTAACGAGCTATGCTTTTTTTTATAATATATGTAGTAGCTAGACTAGACCGGCTTCTTTTCTCAAGTGCCCACCTCTAGGCATCAAAGTCAAATATTATAACAACAAAATACACAAGCTAAGGTGAAGGTTAGACTTTCGACAAACAAAAAATACAAACGATTTACTGACAAAAATCAAAGTTCACTGTACGAGACTTGAACAACTTGAAAAAAAATAAAAAGAAACAAATAATCGGAAGACGGCAGCAACAACAATTATTATTACAAGAAGAATACAACTACAAAAAAAAAAAAATAAGTTCAAGTCGCGTGAAAGTGTCGTGCGACACTTTTTGTGTTTGGAATGCCAAGAAATAGAAACAAGAACAAAAAAAAAAAATGAATCATAACACGTCTGCCGTGCCAGATCGGGTGTAGATTGACAAGCGAAGCGATTCATGTAACACTAGTTGTTGAGGTAGTGTAGTGTACTCGTATTTGTACAACTACATACTTTACTGATGACAAGCAGCGCGTTGCGGCGGCACTTTTTGTCATGTGAAACGCATTTAGTTTTTTCCTTCGTGTTTTTTTTATTTTGTTTATACAGACAACGATAAACGTGTTATATATAGAAAATAGTTTAACTGTTAATCATAATCATACTTGCCGGCACAACACAAATTTGATCCAGGGGTCATTGAGCGCTGACAGCGATGGCTACAGAATTATTTTATCTGTCAGTTGGGTATTCAACTAATATACAGCAGAATATTTGAAGTTAAAAATGGACAAGAAGTTGAAAACTTTCACTGTTGAATAGGGAGAAAATTCGACACTTTAAATGGTCAAGACGGTTAAATTCTTGAGTTCATTTGATTTTGTAAATATTTACGCAATACTCGCCAGAGTGGATTTCCAATCCCATGTGAACGGCCCACAAAGGAATTGACTTATTTAGCACATTCTTAGCTAGCTCGGCTGTGATATTTTTGGTATCTACTTCGAGTCGTCATTTTTTTCACTCTCTAACTATGAGCCTACATCTTGGAGAACTCTTGGAGAAACTCTATTCAAATATATGAAATATGTATCTTGGCAATATTTAATCATGGGCGAAGTCGTAGGCTCAGAGCAGTCCGTGTTCTGACATTTCAGCATAAACTTTTCCATTTGACAGATGAGAAAAAAACTTCGTTCAATTATGACAGTTGCTTAGGTTTGATTTCTTCCAACTAAAAAACTCGGATAATGTAGTAAACCTTGGTGTAACTCGCTGAACACAATGGAGTATTGTAACTGGACATAGATCTGCAGCTGCAACTTAGAAGGTACAAGAAAGAAGGCACTGACAGCTACAGTATGAAGAAATTGAAGAAAGTTTGCAGGTCATTTCAACCTTATATAAACCAGCATTCAGCTGGTTTGACTCGTTCGATTTTGAAACGTTAAAAAAGATCTCAGTAAAAATTAAAAACTGACCAACTTTTTATTGTTTCAAAAGTCCGTTAATCCGGAATTATGAATAAATGTATACCAGTTTTTTTTTTTTTTTTGAATGAACATACCCCACTGTGTGGCGGCATTTTATCAGTGGGTGGATAATTTGACATTTAGTATGATTGATGGGTGTCATGTTTTTTTTTCTTTGCATAAAACAAAATTCATAGATGTAGATGCATTTTTATAAGAGGTTTTTTGCAAGAGTGAGCATTGTGTTCCCAGCCTTATATAATTTACACCACAGAACGAACCCACAACGACGATGAGGTCTGAAATGCTATTAGAGCGTGTGAATCCAACATCAAAATCAGAATGCCAAAGCGAATCTTCATTTTTTTTTTTTTTGTTCTTAATGTCGATTGTCGGAGAGCGCACTACATTGCCACATCTTCTCGCTTTCGAGTTCGCATATAAATGCAATTTCGCAATTAGTCGTAGTTTTGCTCATCTTCTGCGTATCTTGAACTTGACTTTCTTTAAAACTCAAAGTGAATACAAAATTGTTCTCACAGCCATCAGCATGCGAGAAAATTAAAAGTGAAAAATAGATTCCACTTGTGAGATTACCACACACACACGTACACAATGTGCGCCCATCCAACACTTTGCACCAAAACTTAAGTGCAGTTGAATTAAATGAATGCACAGAAAAAAAAAACAACAACAAACGGAATAACATTTTTCACATGTTTTAATTGAAATTTGACAGTGTGACAGAATTTTAAATAGACTAACATGCAACATGAGCTGAACACTGCTGATGCTTGCTGCGCCTTATAATTTATAATTGTGCCATCTGTAAGGCAAATGTTTCTAATCAAATTGCTTATGCAAATGTGGATTTTATTTCTGTATATATGAAAATTGCACATTTCAATTTGAAGAAGAATCCAAAAGAGAAGTGTTTTTCATTTATGAGATTATTTTGACATTGAAGAGTGGAATGTGTCGTCTCAAGAGTGATAATTTTCAAAAGGAAATTAAGTCATTTTAGGTTGTTGTTGTTTTTTAAGTGTGAAAAAGAATATTTAAATGGGAATTAAGATTTTTCATATTTGTGGGAAGATGATGTCAATGGGACTCATGAGATGGAGGACCTCATTTTTCTTACAAACAGTGAGGATGTGGAGCAGAATAGTTATATGGACTTACACGACTGACGAACTTTGAACTTGAACTTGCTGAAAGATTGATAAGAAAATTAATATTCTACAGTCAGGTAAACCAATTAACAAGGTTGTCTTGTTAAGTTTACAAGGCGAACTTTCTATATGAAGTTGCAGAAAACTCAGAAACTTCCACGAAGGCTCAATTAACATGGCATTATTTCTAATACCTAACATTGTAGTTGGTTTAAGAAGAGATCGTGTTATTTCAACCAAAAAATCAGCAAAATGAAAAACAAAATGAAAGAACTTTTGACATGACGGCAAATTTAATTTTCGTGTTATTTTACCATGATTAAATGTTTTTACCTGATAGACTTAACTAGTGTCTGTTCATTCAAACAATTCATTGTGTCAATGTTCTTTTGTAATTGTAGGAACAGAACCTCCATATTTTTTTTTTTATAATTTTGGGCGCTCTAAATGGCGCTAAGAAAAGTTGGAAAGGATTTAAAAGGAGATACCGATGCACATTGATTTTGAATGTCTTAATGTCATAATGAAAGTGACAGAAATAAACCATTCCAAATTCGTGTAGTTTGTCTAAAGAAAAAATATCTAAATTTCACAGTATTAAGAAGTTGGACTCGAGGGTAAACAGATGACCATTCCCCGAAGCGTGAGTATTATTGAACTGTGCCAATTGCTCATTTTTAAAGATCGAATATCAATGACTGAATGGTTAAGGGATTCGATCTTTTCAATCAATCGAATCGTTCATTCAATCATATCCAGCCGTTTCGTTTCGAACGATATCAAGACCGATACAAATTGTTTTCAATCGTTCATTCAACTTTAATATTTTTTCAATCGTTTCGTTCTGAACGAGACCGAAACAATGTGAAAATGAACGAAAGCTTTCTTTATCTACATCGCTCACGCCATCTTCCATTGCATATAAATGAAGAATATAAATTGAGGACCTTGCATCAAAAGGGGGGCAGGTCCACATTTTGGTGCAAATAAGGGGCAGATCAAAAATTTAAAAAATCGCAGTAATTACTAGTATATTTATTTAACCTTAAACTTGATTAAAAAAATGTGAAAATATGCAAATTTTTTAACACCATATCATTTTTTAACATTCCATAAATAATTTATTTTTCAGAGTTTCTTTTAAAAAGTTAAATCTGGACTTGCATCCCTTTTGATGCAAGGTCCTCAATTCTGTTTCATTTCCGTTCATACCTATCTGGTATTTTTTTTTCGTTCGTTTCCTTCACTTTCAGATTGACATTAGGATGTCTTTTCTGATTGCAATCAATCAATCTTTTTGGTGAACGGGTCAGAAAGATCGAATCATTCGCGATTGACATTAAAATAATAAAAGAAATCATTCTTAAAGCTCTTTTTTGGATTTTATCCAAGAGATTCAAGTGGGTTATTGGATCACATGCCCAAATATGGGAATTATACTCGAGCTTTGGACGAATTAAAGCTTTACAGATCACAGCCAGATCAGAAGGGGTGAAACATTTCTTTAACGTCGAAGGGAACCTTAGCAACGTCGAATATGTGGTCATTACACATAAGGTGCTCTGTAATGCACATACCGAGTAATGAGAGCTGTTCGGTTTCATCAATGGAAGTGCGGCTTATGGATAGCGGCATGAGGTGTGGGGGTTCCGCTTTAACTACAGAATACATTACTGAGTTTTTGAAGTGTTAAATGATATATCTCTCTCCTTGTTGTAGAAATTAAATTTCTGAGCATTCAATTCTAGTTGTTCTGGATCGATTTCTGATATTAAAAAAAAATCTTGGTGTGCCTCAGGGTTTCGTTTTATATCCTACATTTTTTTCTTTTTTTTCATATGCCAGTGATCGAGAGCTCGAAGTTTAGTAACTTACACTTACACTCTTAACCATTTTTGTGTGCAGTTTTACTAGTATGTACAAATGGAAGGGTCATTTAATTTTCCACCGAATCCGAACGGCTCAGATGGGAGGCACGTGATCGTGACAAGAGATACTCTAGCAGAATTTTTAACTTTTTCGCAAGAGGGAGTATCTTTGAAAAAACATGGTAGGCTGAATCGGCTGGACTCGGATTCAAACTCAATCTTCCGACTTGTCCAACGGACTGACTATTAAAGTGATACCTATGAAAAAAGATGTTAGGGGGAATCGACTAAAATCGGATTCCAACTGACTACTATAGTAACCCCCAGAGGGTATTATACCTCCAATATTTAAGCTAAACAATAATTTGTTTCTTCAATAAACGTGAAGCTTTCTCTAAAACGAGAGGGGAAATCGTAAACATACTCACGCTTTTATAAAATAAATAAGAAGTCCTCACTTTTTCAAAGTTTAACATACCTGAAATAGAAAAAAGAAAAAAAAATTGTTAGTCACACCATCACTTAAAAAAAAAAAGAATGTAAAACTAGTTTAAGAATCAATTTCCTGTTTATAAATTTATGTTTGAAAATTCATTCTCTAGTTTCTTACTATAATTATCACTTCTATTAAAAAAAAGAATGTTTATTTTCTTTAAAGAAAATACTTGGGTATAAAAAATGACTCACCATCCCAGAATACCGGAAATATCCCATCTCTAAATCAAACTTAAATAAACAATTGCAATGTGTCTAGGTATACAAAGAAACATACAATATAGCGTTCATATTTTAAGGCTAGTGTAACCCTAACAAAAAGAGAGAGAAACAATAATTACAAAAACCACCTAATGACTTTAGTTTACAAATTTGTAAACACAGAGAAGGTATGCGCGACAATCCTCCAGGAATTCCATAGAGAGCTATGTTATTGGGAATATTTTTTCTGCCCCATCTCCTCCCAGCAGGTATGTGCAGTAGGAAAATATATTAAAATGAAAAAAAAAGAAGTCAAGGCGAGAGAAGAAAGGTGGAAAAGCAATAAAGTACCATCCTTTTTTTGCTGCTGCTCCTGCTATTGAATGGAGCACAGCTCGTGGTGATGCAGATGCCGCGGGCTCTTTTCCTTTCCTTTTCATATTCATTATTCTCCTTTTTTTTCGTTCAGTGAAAAGAATGCCAAATGTACTCCAACTACTTGAGGGGCCATGTGTTTTTAATTCGTTTCGTAGTTCATTAAAAATAAGGAACAATAACGAGTGAAAAAAAAGGGTAAATAAAGAAATGAAAACTACTATTTCGTAAGTACTTTCACAGATATGTATGTATGTATATTCACTTCACTCCAGGGCATAGGGATCATTTCTGTAGAGCTATTAGGAAATTAATATCACAGATGTGGGTCTTTAGACCCAAAAAAAAGGTTTTTTTTTTTTTCAGAAAATGAATGGGTTTTTGCACTTTTCTAAATGACAATGATTTAATATTAATATTTTGTTTTTTTGAAGTCATTATACTATAACTTAGGTTGGCATTTTTTTGCACCCAGTGAAATATGACTATCCCTTGGACAAAATCTTGAACTTTTAGAGGAGAGCTCAATGTTTGATGTGTTTACCCTTTCGTAAAAAGAGACCTTAACAGCTCAGTCACGATGTTTAAATTAAGTGATAGAGAACAAATTTAACCAATATTCCAGGAACCGTTTTCAAGAAAAATAAGATTTTCAAAACTTTTTTAAAAGATATTTTTGAATAAAAGAAGTCTTTTTTTCTAATCTTTTATGTAATGTTAAAAAACTGTCAAGTGACAAGTTTCAAAAATGTCGATTATCCTATGTTTTCCAAATATTGAGTTTTAAATTTGAATTGCTTTGAAAAAAATCAAAAAAAAAAAAAAATACACGACTGGATCGCACGAACTTGCTCTTATGTAAAAGTACTTTGGAATTTAAAATAATTTTATAAATATAAAACATGGATTTAATGGGATAAAAATGTTTAAATGCATGGAATTGCCGTCTGATTTCTGGAAAAGTATGAACTTACGCAAAGTTTAAAAATCGTTTTATTAAAATAATTTTTATATAACAAATTTCTTTCAAATTTTTCTAGAACAAAATTTGAAATGCCAATTTTGAGTGTTTAGTAATATAGATTTTAGGAAAAAATTTCAAAAAATAATCGTTCACACGTTTTCAAGATATTGATTTTTCAAAAAATAAATTGGATTTTTTTTTTTTTTTAAACCCAACAAAAAAAAATTCGAATATTTTTATATAGAATATTATTTTAGGCTTAAGGGGGCTCTTAGTGAAAATTTTTGGTTAAAATCGTTAGAGCCGTTGATGAGAAATTAGAAAATCAAAAAAAAACCGTTCTATGACAGGTACCGTTAATGACATTTTGTCCCAATTTTTTTTTTACCAAAATGTAGTCCATGTTCATAATATCACACTTAATTTTTTTTTTTATCAAAATCGTTGGAGCCGTTTTCGAGATAAATAAGATTTTGCATTACGGGTGTATGGGGGCTGCCGTTAGTTTTGGAGCTAAAAAAAAAAAAATTCAATTTGCCCTCTAGTGAATCACCGAAGACTCTTGAGTACCGAGTTTGAAGAAAATAGGTCTAGTGGCCTAGGCTCTAGATCGAGGTACAGAAATACAGACAGACAGACGGAATTATCGGACCCACTTTATTCGTCTTCGCTATCATCGTAATGTCAACTTTGATCAAAATCTCGAGTTCGATTTTTTTTCAAATGCAGAACTTGCCCTTTATCGCAAGTAAAAATTAAACCCACAAAACTATAAAAACTTTTAAGGAGTCTTAACATGAAAAATTGATCAAAATCAGTTCTGCCGTTTTTAAGAAAATAGAAAACAAAAAGAAAAAAGATTCTATGGGAGATATAGTATCATTAAAAACCGTTTTCGGAATTTTTAGTTTACTTTTACTAAAAGAAATTTTTAGATTTATTTATTTTTTTTTTTTTTTGAAAAATCTGTGGAAAAGATTTTGAGGAAAAAAAAAACTTTCGTAAAAAATTGTATGACAGTTAACGATATTTTTGGTTTCGAAAATAAAATAAAAAAAAAAAAAAACAGCCGTGAGAAAATCCAAAACCGCTACGGACCAAGTTTAAAGGAAATCGACGAGCCGTTTAGGGTGCAATCGAGTCTAATAGTAGTACGTAAATCCGCTGGCTCGGGTAGTATCCCTTCCATTGTTCTGAAGAAGTGTTCATCAAGGCATGGCAAAACCATTGTGTAAGCTTTAGACAGCCACTATAACTATCGTCCATTTTCACTTACGTCCCTTCTATCCAAGGTCATGGCAGCACTGATAAATGATCTGCTTAATAAATATCTTTAAGAACGAAACCTTCGCAATTACCGACAGTATACTTTTGGTAGTAATAGATCCAATGGCGATCTGATGGTTTATATCACCGAACAGCGGCACACATCTTTATACATCACTTTGGGGAAAGTATGATTATCGTACTTGATATTTCAAAAGCATTTGACAAAGCTTGGCATCAAGCTCTCTCATCAAAACTGCGTGCAAAGGGTATTGGTGAATCTCCTTTTCGATGGATTACAAACTACCTTTTGAACAGCTCAATACAAGTTGTTTTAAGTCTGAAATTCAAATAAATAATGGTGGGCCACAGGGCTCCGTTTTGTTTCCGACTCTCTTTCTCATATTCATAATTGAATTTTGTCTACGACTTCTGATCAATTAAATTGTTTTGTTGACGACAGTATTCTCATATTCGTTTCCAGTTTCACGTCCTTGGCCTTCGGATATGGATTTCGAACGGCAGCGTATGAATAGCTCATTAAATTCAGATCTCGATTGTATTGTCAGATGGGTAACCAAAAACCGCGTGGAATTTAATGCTTTAAAAATTCAGTGCTGTCTTCTGTCATTAAAGTGCATATGTCACGAATGCTGTTCCATCAAAAAGTGGTAGAGGAGTTTAGATTTTTTTCGGACGGAATATTGACAACCAGGTTTGACAAAAAAAAAATCTGTCTTGGCTAACGAAATCAACCTTGTTTGTCCTCTTCTCTACTCCTGGCAAAATCAAATTGAAATTTGCAATGATTAAATTTTTCTAGTTATCAAGTAATTAGAATCCACACGTGCTGATCAAATGATCATATCTTACGTCGCCATGCGATTTTTGATCTTTGCAATGGAAACCAACCGCCGCGCCGCGCCGGTATCTCACATGCCCGTATAAGATAAGCTATTAATCATTTTCACTCAGAAGTTTCAGTAGCATATTCAATTACAAGAGAAATATAAATTTATTGGTCCGAAATTAACCTCAATGTGGCAGGCGGTTTATCATGTTTTTTTTTTTTTTGTAAGAAAGCAAACTCACCAACTATCTCCACCAATCCAATCCATATGTGGTCGTCATTTCCAAGATAAATAATTAAAATTACTACACTTTACTTAGTTGTGATGAGTAAATTTAAATTTCATTTCCAAATGAGTAATTGGGTGATGAAACTTGTCCTATAACCCTTTGCTTCCGCCACCACAATGGACGAGAAAAAATAAATGATTCACGAAAAGAGTTATTGCCATGCTGCTATAGCTGCTCTGTGCTTGGAAAAAGGGAGCAGCAGTTTTTTTGAAACACTACTTAAACATTATTACAAACATGTGAAGATTATCGGTTAGGATGATGGGGATGGGGACGGGGAAGCGCAAGGAAACTTCAGAACAAATAGCCACCACCCAGCGAAGGAATTCCCATTTCCAAATATTAAACAACCCCAGCGTGGAGGTGTACACACTTGTGTGTGTCTGGTTAGCAATTAAGAGCAAATATTTCTCATTGATGGAGAAATCATTTGCTTGGGAACCGCGATTATTGTAATACGTCGAATCATTTCCAGAAATATTTGTTGAGTAATCGACTTTTGAGCACATCACCGTCTGACCGAGCCGCGACCCTATCAGAAGTGTGTGCAATTAAAATGAGTAAATATTGAAATTTACTAATTCTGGTTGACATTTTGAAACAGTTTTTTTTTTTTTTTACATAAATGAATGTTCTTATCTCGTTAAAATTTCATACTAACGAATCGATAGTTTATCTTTTTGAAATGATTTGAAAGATCACAGATACTTTGAAGAAAACTATGTTTGGTAAGGGAGAAGTGGATGAGCCCAAAATAGGACGTTTCAGTATTTTCTGTTGAAATGCACTTTTATCAAAAGCGATAGAGATAATGGGGCAAAATTGTAGTTTAGTTAGTACAATGTTAAAGCTGTTTTAGTATGAAACTGGGTTAAAACGACGAATTTGCAAATCTTAATCGAAAATAGTATCATACTTTCTCTAACCTTTTATTAAAATTATTTTTTTAGAATCGTGCAGACTTCATATGACCCATTGACATTTACAAACATCGAAACAGGTCTGGTTAATTAGTTTGTTCCATGAACTGTCATTATTTAAGGAGTATTCCGAAGAAATTTATTAAAAAAAATAGCATTAGCACGTCATTAGTTAGAAAATGTTCGAAATTAAGAAAGAGTTAGTAATCTACTAAAAAGTTAGCAAACTGTTTAGTAGTATCAAGCTTATTCCTTAATACTAAGCTGTTTAAAATTTTGCGCCAATGTCACTTAAGAAAAAGCATTACAAATTTTTGTGACTGAAGTAACAACAGAGTGTCTTGAAACTAATTCTTACAAGACAGTGGGAAAAAGAGTAAAGGCACCATTTGTTCCTCCCCAAAATCAATTTACCCTTGAGCCCAACTTCTAGAGCACTGTTAAATTCCGAGCTTCTTTATTTAACCGCACTACACGAATGTGGAATGCTTTACCTGTTTCAATATTTCCCTTCCATTGCGATGTTCAGACATACAAAACCAATGTGCAGTCCTTTGAAATCGTCACCAACTTTTTTAAAACGATCGCACTTTGCTCAAACATTTTAAGGGACTCAATAGATCCCCCCTTTAAATAGTCAAGGATAGACAATAACTTTTTATTGCGCGCAAAAATAATAATAAAAATTTGTGTAAAAAAAATATTTTTTTTTTCAGTTTTGAAATGCAATGTTTTTTAAACCTTTTGGAAGCATCTCTATAAAAAAATTTTATTAAGATCCGTTATGTCGATAATGAGAAATTCAAAATTCGAAAAAATGGTTCTATGGTAGGTACAAGCTTAAATATCTTAATTTCAATTTTGTTTATTAAATTAAAGATCATACAAATTAATTGAAAGAAAAAAATTTTTTATCAAAATTCTAGGCGCCGTTTTCGAGAAAAACACTATTTTTGAAAACCATTTTTTTAATATTTGTAGGGTGTGTAAAATACATTTTTTCTCACATCTTGTAGATTATATTGAGAAACTTTTATTTATCAAGTTTAAAAAAAAATCTAGCATGGGGTTTTTGAAATATTGAGTTTTGCGAAAAAAAAAAATTAAGTTTTTTTAAAAATCCGAAAAAATTTTTTTTGAAAATTTGAATACACAATTCTATTTAAGTTCTTGAGGAGCTTTAGCAAAAAAATGATCAAAATCAGTTGTACCGTTTTTGAGAAAATAAAAAAAAAATGGTTCCATTACCTATGTAGCTTCAACTAAATGAAACTTTTTTGTATATTTATTTTTTAAATTTGTTGAACAGTTTTTGAGAAAAAAAATATTTATAAAATTTCGAAAAATAAAATGCACGACTGGGTCGCACGAACTTGCTCCTATGTAATAGACTAGGAATTTTAAAAACGAATGTTATTAGAGAAAACTGTTCATAAGGATAAAATGAATTTTTTAAATTCTTTTAGTAGTAAGAGATAAAAACAGAATGCTATGCAAATATGAATTTATGCAAGAACAAAAATTGTATAATTATATATTATCTATATATAAAAAAATAAGCTTTTATGTACAAAATTTTTAAAACATTTTTAAGAAAAAATTTTGGCACGCCAACCTTAAGTTTTTATTATTGTACGAATAAAAGTCTGATTTCCAAAAAAATACTAAGCCGTTCTTGAGATATCGAATTTCTCAAAAAAAAAATGACTTTTTTTCTAAAAATTGAAAAAATATTTTTTCTTAAGTTTTTAAATGCAATGTTTTTTAAACTTTTCAGGAGCTTTTTTATAAAAAATTTCATTAAAATCCGTAATGTCGATAATGAGAAATTCAAAATTCGAAAAAATCGTTCTATGGTAGGTACAGTCAGTAATATCTAGATTTAAAATTTTTTTTTAATAAATTATAGACCGGTAAGATTAATCAAAAGAAAAAAAATTTTAGCAAAATTCTCGGAACCGTTTTCGAGAAAAATGCGATTTTAGAAAACCATTGTTTAAAATTTGTATGGAAGGTACCGTTAGTTTAAGATAAAACAAAATTTTTTTTCTCAAATGTTGTAGATTATGTTAAGAAACTTTTATTTGCCAAGTTTGAAAAAAAAAATCGAGCATGGGGTTTTCGAAATATTGTTTCCAAAAAAGTTTTTTAAAAATCCAAAAAATTAAAAATTTGAATTTGTAATAATATTCAAACTTTGGAGGAGCTTTGGCATAAAAAAAATTACTTAGATCGGCTGGTGTACCGTTTTCGAGAAAATCAAAAACAAAAAAAAAAATGGACCCAGGGGGGCTACCAAAAATAACAATTTTTTGTAAAATTTTTTTCAACCATTAGCTAGTTTTAACCAAATGAAATTTTTCAAATTTTTTTTTAAAAATTCTGTGGGACAGTTTTTGAGAAAAAAAAATATTTATAAAATTTCGAGAAAAAAAATCGTATGGCAGGTACCGTTATTTTTGGTCTTAAAAAAAAAAACAGAAAAAAACGTCCGGGGGAAAAAATTAAAACCCATTTCTACCAAGTTTGAAGAAAATCGGCCGAGCCGTTTAGGCTGTAGTCGAACCGACAGACAGACAGACAGACAGAATTGCGAGACCCACTTTTTTGGTCTTCGCTATCATCGTAATGTCAACTTTGATCAAAATCTCGAGATCGATTTTTTTTACAAATGCATAACTTGCCTTATAGTACCAAGTAAAGAAGTGGGCTTGTAGATGAGCCCACTCGAATAACAGATGTTGCTGGACGAAACCACACTCCCGAGTTATTTCTTACTTATAATCGGGATAAGTATCCGATAACCGAAAACTCTCCTCACTCCCACATATAGATTCTTCAACATGAATGAGAAAACACCGGACCATATACTAGGAAGATGTTGTCCATTCATGCACCGAAGGAAAAACCATAATACCAACTGAAAGAGAGCAACCTATTCTCTCTGAAGGTGCCACAAATTCTAAAATTCCTAAGAGCAATACATTTTGGAGAAGCACTATAAGATGAGCAAGCTCATCCATATTTAAGTAGGAGCACAATAGATCTCCAGGTCGCAATGCAATACCTCAAATACATAATTCATTTAATCTCTCCATTCGGCACTTCGGACCATTATGTAATATCAGCCAATTTCGTTTGTCCCATTCATCCAGTTAAAGAAAAGCATCCCACTAGGACCGTTTGGCAATATCTCGAAGATCGAAAGCTTCTGAATGACCGGTAATACGACTTCGCAGCATTTTTTTCACTTAATATGTCTCATATCTCACCAAAGAGTGGAACAGATCTTTACATTGTTTTGGAGAAAGTCAGATTTTTGGGGCTTGATATTTCTAAGAAATTTGATAGAGTTTGGTACAAGGCTCTCTTATCGAAAATGCATGCGTTTGGTATCAACTCCGATCTTTACGGCATTGCTAAATGGGTTATACAAAATTTTGTGGAGTTTAAGGCTTTGAACACTCAATGCTATCTATTGTCGTTGAAGAAAAATGTACCCCTTATGCCATTGTCCTTTGATGGGCCTTGCATCGAAGAAGCCTAACCGTTCTCAGTACTCGGTATGTGTGTCAACGACGATCTACATACGTTGGAATGACCTCAATCACGAGACCGGCAAAAACAATGCCAAATGCTTAGGTTTTCTATATCGATGTAAGAAATTCCAAAACATTGTTAAATTTACTCACTAACCAGTATTTTTTTTTTAAACATGGCCTCTTCTTATATTAATCATTTATAATATTTTCGAACATGATACGATTTTAATTTGACAATCATTATTATTAAATTACTGATATCTTACAAGTTTCTGTGTAAATTTAACAAGATATTTGTTTAATTTTTTCTCGGAATGCAAACTTTTTACTCTCTTAATAAAATAAATATAAATACAAAAAAAATACCAAACACTTTCTATAAACTATACAATTTCTACCTTTTGTTTATGACCAGGACTTTCAAAATCGACTCAAGATTACTTTTGCATGCGAAGACTTAAGATGTGTAACAGCTTGACTTTATAGTTGCCCATTAATATTCGTTTATTGGCAGTTAACGCCTCTCTAAAAGTCATATCGTGTTGTCTGTAATTTCATTAAAAATTATTATTACACTATAACTCGAGTATCTTAAAAAAAAAGAAAAACAAAACATAGCTCACTTAATGGCTATGGCACACTGACTATTCCCCAAAGAGGGGCTATATTTATTGAAAGGAAAATTAATTCTCGTTAAACATCCATTTCACCTTTCACTTTCACACAAACCAACGACTCCGGGCCGGGACTTCTCTAGATTCGTTGCGAGCAATTCCACAGATTTAATGGTTTGACAAATTAATGTTTTCGGTATTAAAAATGCATGACGATAAAAATGGAAGTAGAAAACATGAAAACCTTAAAAAAGTTATTTCCAATTAAACGAGTACGAAGAAAAAGAAAAAGAAGAAGTAAAGGTTAAAATAGAAGTCATGATTTTCTTTTCTCTTCCTTTTTATTAATTTTCTTGTCTCCGAGTTTGGTGGAACAATTTTATCCAATTTATTCCCAAGTATCGTTTCTTAATTACACTTCCAAAATTATACCCTCCGTTTCGGAAAACTGTCAAAGAGTGCGGGCGGGTAAACCACTACATTACAAGTGCAGAAAATAAGAGTATACTTTGGAAACCAATTAAGACTGATTTAGGATTCAGTTGTTGAACTCTTAGTGGGTGGTCTCTTTAGGAGAAATATATGTATGGTCGTCGATGTGGAGGAGAGGTTGGTTCACTGACTTGAGACACATTTAAGAAGCTATGAATTATGAAGACAACAAGACTCGTGTGTATATTCAACAACAATTAGTCTGCATTAGATATGACACTGTTCTCATTGTCTGAAGTCACGTAAAGTCAACGAGATAAGGCTGGTTGGTTGGTTCTTGGTTGGAAGTTCAAGAACAGCTCAGGTGGTGGTAAATGAGTTAGGTGGAGGCATTTATTTATTAGCTTGAATATGAGTGTTGATTGTTGAGTTTTTTGTAAGTATAATAATTTATGGAGAAAATATTTCTAGACTGATTGGGTGGTTACCAAGAATTAATATACACTCATGGGAGAATATTAATCATTATGGTTGGTGGACAAGTAGACTTCTTAGTTGAAGTGATGGTGATTCACTTTGATTAAGAATTATGACATGAGGTAACTTGGTGAACAAGCAAACAATAGAGCTTCATTAAATCAAATTGAAATGAAGTCAATTATAACCTAAGTTGACATTCAAAGAATTAACGCAACAGTAGGCGAATCTGGCTAATTCGTTCGCTGACAATATGGAAATAGATGATGTTTGTACAAAATTCTTCAGATTGCAGGTATTGTATCCTTTACTACAAAAACTTTCCGATTTGACAGTAAAAGCAAAACAAAAATCTGTTGCAATGTAACGATGATCGGAACTTTCATTTACTGTTCGCAAGAAGGGTCATTAGATGGCTAAAATCCAGATCTAGACGCATCTTCTTCTAACAGACCAATGTCGTTTATAACAATCTTGGATTTAGAAATAAAAATAAATTACATTAAAGACCGAAAAAGAAACTTGAAAAAAAAGTATGTTCAACTCTATTCTTAGATGTTGCTCAAGCCTTCGATAAGGTTTGGTACTTGAAACTTGTTTTTTTTAATCACTTGTTTTATTTTTTTTTAATTAAAATAATTAAATACCATTTGTTAATTTCTCACAATCTTAAAAGTGTACTCTTACTGTGTAGAAATGCATATTTCATATCAATAAATACTAAATACTAAATAGTGAACTTCTCAGACAATACTACAAAATAGTGGAATCCCTCGTTATGAGAGTCTTGAGAGTATGATTCAACCAAAATTACTCGGAATTCAAGAAATTGAATACGGTATACCACAAGGAAGTATCCTAGGACCAATACTGTATTTTATCAACGCTATAATACTCTTTTATCATATTGTTAATACTGCAATATTGGTGTCTGATCAATCCGATACCAAGGCTTCAGAAAATTACAAAATGCAGACGATGAAGTTAGCGGACACAAGAATGGTGTATCACATTGAACAGAACAATATCGTTGGATAAAAACTTAGGTAGGTAGAAATGACTTAGTTCGGTGAATAAATTTGTACTAAAGTGGACCGGAATCGATCCTAGATCCTCGACATGAGAGCCCAATGTACTAACTTAAAGAAAAAGCTGACTCTTGAATCAGTTCGATCGCCAGAATTTTACCCGGAACTGGTAACTGAACCAAGAGATGAGAGGACGGGGAGGTTTGGACTCTTAAAAGTTTTTCAAAGTTCAATAATTCTAGTAGAAGTTACCATGTACTCGCATATATGCCTAACTCTCGATGGAGGCGTACATATAAAGTAAACCAATAATGTTTGTGACTCTGAACCCAGAACCTATGTTTGGTTTAACGAGAGCACCTGTCGATTATGACTTCATCCCACAGAGATCCTACCCTCATCGGAGTCAAATTGGGTCCTGACCATTAACCCCGACATAGCCAAAGTCATCTCAATAGCAAAGTTGTGACATGTTGCAGCATGTGTACACCTCTTGCTTAAAGGCGAGGTCTATCTAACACCTCTTGAATTCAAGCAAGCTTGAAAACCATATGCCTCCGCATTCGGAATAAACCACGACACCACGATACTTCCACAAGGGGGCCTACCTCATAGATAGCTTGAAGAAAGAAAGCGCAACAGCCCTCAACCTCACTATCACGAAGATAGATATAGGAGGAGAGGGGTATGCACGAGCCAAGTGTCCAAGACACAACAGCCCTCAATCTTCTGAGCACTATCTCCCGTGGCACCAGAATATAGCTTCCGGTGGAGCTTCGCAACCGAGGTCACTTATAGATGAGTTCCTGTAAAACTCCGGGCCTGTCAACCCTTAGGATACACACCCCAAGAAATTGCTCGAAATAGTAACCAACAACTAAGTGTGCTTCCTTTTGGTCTTTATTCGCCTTGCGACGAACTAGGAAAGATACTTCTAATCTTTTGCTCACCTTACGGCAAACTAGGAAAGATACTCCTAATCTTTTGCTCACATTACGGCAAACTTGGAAAGATACTCCTAATCTTTTGCTCACCTTACGGCAAACTAGGAAAGATACTCCTAATCTTTTGCTCACCGTACGGCAAACTATTAAAGATACTTACGCAAACCATCCGTTCCACTACGCCCATGTTAGCAGACAATGCTCCGAAGAGACTTACCCGGATCAACCATATCAGCACCTCCTCCAGGAGCGCATTAGAATTGCGTATCAGTAGCAATGACCCCGGTCCATCTGAGGGAGGCTCTCAGTTGGACGAGCTCGTTGGAGCCCCGGACAAGTCATTTACCACATCAGCACTTCTCCATACACTCCCACCTGCACTCTGAACCCAGGTAAAAGTGACCACTCGTTAGCGCATTGCTAGGCCAATTTAGAAGGTAGCAGAAGTAATGACTTTCACAACTCTCTGAAAGGATAGCCGTATTTCGGTCTTTCAATATTATTGACCTTCTAACTCCCAGCAGGGAGATCCACAAGGATCTTGAGTATACTTTTAAAGACTCAGACATGATTTCTGAAAACTATATTTAAGCTTTCAGTAAAAATAATTGTGCCGAAGTCTGTCGTAACGAAGGAAGTCATCTATTCAAGACTTTCTGCTGCCTAGAATATTAGTAAAGTTAGACAATAGATATCGACCGTGGAAATCAAATTTTGAAATCCTTAAATTCGAGGCCTTTAGTCGTAACGTACTGGAAGATACTTAATATTTAAAATGTAAATAAAATGGTGAATAGTGGAAAAAACGCTTTTGGCATACTTGATTCGTAGAGCTCCTGGGTTACAAATGCTACCTGTTCTATGAACCTTCTTAACTTTATCGATATTATACCCTTTGTTAAGTGCGAATCACTACACTTAGTGGGGATCACTCGTACCACGCCTGTGTACCAACTTTATTACCAAAAGTTTTTTAGAAACTTCTGCAAACCTAGCCTGTTCTTCAATCTTTTGTTTTCAGATAAGTTTGAGACCAAGAACTAAGGCAGATAATATCAAAAGTGTATAGCAAATCCTCTCTACATATCCCTAACTTCACAAGAATTTCATCCGTGACTAAAACTAATAGTCAAGGAGATAGAGCACCACCGTGAGGTGTTCCCTCTACCGAAGTGTTTGGCCGAATTAAGATCTCCCCAACATGACTTGAATCTTTAATTCCTGAGCATCAATATCATCCAATCTACTAAGGTAGTCAATCCTCTTCACCAAGGTTAACTATTAATCTAAGAATAGATTTGGTTCGGACAAATAAATAAAATATCCTTGTCTTTCAGAAAAAAATGATAGTCCTGGGCCCCCATAATATGATGGATAGCCATCTACAAACTCTCAAAAAGTAATTACACACTTATTAACACAATTATAGGCATTCAAAGTCAAAAGATCATTGACTTTGTAGCATTGAAGTCCCCTTCGAAGAATTAAATTTCCACCAAAAACACGCACATTTAACTCAAATGAACTATTAAGCACAAAGAAGGATGACGTTCTAACTTCAACCTGACAGTTAAAAGACAAGAATTATTCAATTTTTCAAACCAAACCAGAGCGCGAAGTAAAGACAAACCTGAATGAAACCAGATACACCAAAAGAACAAAGACAGTAGATATTACAAGCCAAACAAAAAAAAAACTAAAACTTGAATTAGCATTTTTAGTCATTTTACAAGTCTAAATCGCCTCTTAGCTGAAGTTTAATCCAATTAACAGTCATTGGCAGAACAGATCGTCGATTTTTTAATCTCTTACCCTTATTCTTCATGAGCTGGACTTAACAAACGAACGTCAAAAATGAAGAAAAAAAAACCTCAGCAATCAATTTTATATCCCACAGGAATGACAGGGAACATTATTTACAAACCGATGTCATCTGGGAACATGTACAATTCACACAGGAATAGGTGGTATAGTAGGTACGGTTCATTTGTAGAAAATTACAAACCGTACCCACTACCTACATAATTGTGCGCATGTCATCTTCCAATAAAAGTCGGGTTAAATATTTTAATCCTCTTCTCGTGCACATAGTTTTTGTGTACCGTCATCTGGTGTTATGTGTCGTCGTCCTTTAGGTGTGTCTCCTCCATTCTGTGTTCCAGACAAACCGTAATCCCGCATATTAATTCCTTGTGTCAATTATTGTAAATTCTAATCTAATCGAATGGAAACTTAATGATGACTCAAAGCAAGAGACCCAGCAAATGCCTGATGTGTACAATGGGTGCGGCAGAAGCACTATGTAGACTCCGTGCGGGTACCAAACCACAACTATGTGGGTATTTCTATGCACTATTCTTGATTACCCCGTATTTATATTAATAATAAAATATTTCGATAACAAGGAATGCCTCGATTTAATGGAATTCATGTTGGTGCTCTCTATTCCAATAAATTACGGGACCACTTTTCAACTTCATCCCCAGCAACACCCCAAACTCTCCTAAACGATACCACCGTGTCCCGTCCTAGTTGCCGTTCTCGTTCGTTTCTACAACTTCTACGAAATGGGTTTTTGTCATTGTGTCATTTTACGGAGGGTTTGAGTCGTGACTCGAAGTAGTCGATGGACGGGGCAGAGGGGTTCAGATGTTCAGTTTAAATTTCACAAATGTAATTATATGTAAGTAAGCAAACGATGATAGTCATCGTTTCTTTGTGTGTCTACGAGGAGACCGACTGCTTTCCTTGCCGTACCTATGTCATAAGTCGCGTGTGCAGCTCTCACAAAACTTCCCCTTTGTCGTCAACTGCTCGGTTATGCTAAGGAATAACCCCACCCTTATTTGGAATGTAAAATAAAAATAAAAACAGGACAAGATCTGTGTGTGTGTGTGCGGTGTTTATACACCGAGCAAAAACGCATACTCCCAACTGAAAATCCTTCTCTACACAGAGAAATAGCACTTTTCATTTTTCCAAGTGCATTGACTTTTCCAACAAAACCCAACCCGACCACGACCCAACAACAAAAAGGGAAGATAAAAAAAGGAAACCCTTACCCACCCTCTCGTTGTGCCGTTTGACAACCCCTACCCGAACCCGAATGAGCGTACTACAACTACCTACTAGTATTGCATGCAACGAGTTGAGATACGAAACGTGCAGCTTTTCTCGAATACAGTTTGCTGGGTAGACGACCCAGACCTGGTTGCATTTCGTTTCATTCCTTCTCCTATCCTATATGCTGCAATGGCTTATGCAGTGGTGTAGCTTTGCCCACTTGGGACATTCAAAGACAACATAACAGTTAAAGAAGAGGTGCAAGGGGGGTTTGTACGTTATCATCCACTATTTTAACCCCTGAACAAGAACATGCAACGTTCTAGCACCAAGTGAATGAACAGAACCAGGACCAGGACGACTACAGGATCGAAACCAGGACCCGGGAGCGATACGTTATCTTCATCACGTTCGTGATGACGACGATGACGGCGACAGATACAAATGTGAAAGATACAAAATAAATTGCTGTTATTTTTCTCATTTTTATTTTTTATTTTTATAAAAAAAAATGAAATACTTTCATGGCACAGTGGGGGTTAGGTACTGAGTTGCCTATTTTGCAAGAAAAAGCTAAATATGTAAAAAAAAAAAAACATTTTACCGGCGTATCTTAGCTTAAACGGGATCTTCATCCGTTTCTTCTTTTTGACAGCAAAAAAGATGAAAAATTCCCATAAGGAAATAAAAAAAAAATAGGTTTGTATCTATGTGTATTTCGATAGGTTCGTGTGTAAAGTTAAAAAAAATACGAGTTTCCGGTGTATTTTTTAGCTTGAAAGAAAAAGGTGTGGGAATTTTTAAGGATGCATTTTACGAGCAATTCAAAATGCACATGCGCTGTGATTAGCGATTTATCTCCAAGCTAGCGTAATAAAAAAAAAAAAAAAAAAAAACAATTATATATGCATTTTAAAGTTGTCAAGGAACTTTTACGTTTTCGAAAAGCTTTTGAAAAATAGTAAAAGTTTGTTTTTCTCCTTCGTTCTTTTCCAATAAAACTATATAATTATAAATGTATAACATTAGGTGTTTATATTTTTCGAAGAATTTAAAATAAGTTTCATTTTGGATAAAATAAGACTAATTTTCGAAAGATTAAATTTCAGTGATGAAAAACCAATCCTTGCAATTTATTGACCTCTTCGAATTTTATATGGAAAACTCGTTTTAAACAAATTTTCTGTTGAGTGTTCGTTTTCTGTAAGCTAAAATTTAAAGGACCAACAAAAGACCTTGAGTAGTTGAATTTGCAAAAATATTTTGGATTCAATTTAAGACCTCTTTGCACCTTCTGCAGCTAGTTTATATCCTTTAAACTTGAAAAACACTTGAAGTGGTTTTGAAATATGTTCACATATAGGGTGTCTGGCGGCAGATTTATATTTTCAAACTTAAATAAAAGAAATACAATTTGTCATATCGTTTTAATTAAAATATTGGACGACAGGGTAATAATGCGGATTTCATTTTTTGAAGATTATTTCAGCCAAATGTCTTCCATCGAGTTGCACACACTGTTCAAAACGGAGCCTCTTGTTCTGCGCCACACGCTGCAGTAAACTTGGTTCAATTGTGCTGATTTCTCGTTGAATATTTTCTTTGAGGTTCACAAGAGTTCGGGGATTGTTAATGTCTGTCTTTAAGGTAGCCCCATAAAAAAAAATCCATTGGGGTTAAGTCCGGGAACCTCGGTGACCATGGGATGTCCCCAAAGTGACTAATCAGTTTTTGAGGGAAAGCTTCCCGAAGCAAATTTATCGAAGCTCTGGACGTGTGTGCGGTCGCACCATCCTGTAGAAACCACGTGTGCGATGATAACGATGGATGAGCTCGCATGTCCGGCAAAGAGAAATCCGTAATCATGCGTTGATACTCGTATATCCCATTATTGACATTTGTCGCCTGGCCCCGAACATTTTTGAAAAAAAAAAATGGTCCAATTATTCCATTCGTGGATAAGGCGCAACAAACAGTTACCCTGGGGCAATGCAATGGTTTTTGGTGTTTCAATCGAGGGTTATGGGTTCTTGGAGACCAGTAACGGCAGATTTGCTTGTTGGAAATGCGACTCGTCGCTCCAAAAAATCCGATTCACAGTTCGAAAACGCTCCAACATCGTTTCATAAGTTCTTGAACGATTTGAATTTCAAATGGTTGGAACTTTAGATTCTTTTTTAAAATTTCATGAATAATCGCTCTTAGAAGTCGGAGAGAGGCTGCCTTTTTCCATACCGAAAGTCGTGGATTTTCACGTAAACTCTCTTCAACCAGTCCAATGTTTCCAAGAGTCCTTGAAGATCGACTGGGCCCAGGCCGTGGGGTGTTCATAGCCGAAGCAGTTGTGCGCAACCTCTGCACCCAGGAAGGAATTAAATTCAGACTCGGACCATCACTCATCCGTCGAATATCGAAGTGTGAACAAAATTGTTGTCCATTTGATTTTTCTGCCCAATAATATCCTTAAAACCAGTTGAATAATTTTTGAAAAAATATAAAATCAAAAAAAATTTCCTAAAACTTTTTTGACTAGTGCGAGTCTTTCTTAATAAAGGACTTTGTTAAATTTTTTTGTAAAAATTATTCGAACAGTTTTTGAGAAAAAAAATATTAGCGAAAAATCTTAGCATTACCACTTTAAAATTTTAAAGAATAAAGATCGTAAATTTGTCACTCTTGTTTTTTTTAAAATAAACTCTGATAATGATAACCAGTCAAGTAAGCACTACCAGCCCAAAATTTCGTAAAACGAGGTCAAGAAGCAAAAGGACAGTGCTGGTATAATAACTGTCGTAAATTTGTCGTAAAATCAAAAAAAAAAAAAAAACAAGAGAGAACAATTTGCTTGCTTCACCACAAATTTGTGACAGTTGATCGAATTATAATAAAAAGCAAACAAATGTTTGCTTTTACAACATATTTACGATATTTTTTAAAACAGTCCTTTTTTCTTCTCGAGTTCATTCATAGGTTTTTCAGGGGTGTTAGTGCTAACTTGACTGTAAAATTAGCATTGCCAGTGGTTATGTTTAAAAAACAAACGCCACTATTTTTTTATCGACAATTAATCGGATTATTACATCTTTAAAATTTTAAGGTGGTAATGCTAGCTCGACGTCAAATAGTTAAGGTTTTTCTCAATTAACAAGTACATAGTAAATTATTTTTTTTTTAATAAATCGATCTTCAAGACGTTTATAACAATGACAGTTCATACAAAAAAAAACTAAGCAAACAGACATTTTTTGAAATTTCGAAGTGCCATATCGTCCCCTTTCTGCGTTAACCTCGTAACTACATTTTTCGGCAAATTCGTTTTTTTATATAAAAACACTGTCTAGGGCTCACAGAATAATAGAGCTAAGTCTGAATGTTAAAATGATTCATCTAATCTATTTAACCGTTAATTCTTTTTCCTCGTAACTACTCTCATGTTGTTAAGTTTCGATGAGAACCTCGTATGTACTTGGTGAGGCCTTAGTTTCTTCATTGTTAATCTTTTTTACACAGTTAACGACAAGTCAAAAGTACCATTATTAAGATTTAGCTTTGAGGCAGATAATATTATTATTAATTAGGTACCTTCAGAGTGAATTTAAGCTTTGTATGTGGCGCAAGCTTTTTGAGCATCAGTTTTATATATATTGGATTTGGCTTAGTATTAAGGTTATAAATTTAATAAAAATATAAAATAAAAAACACAATATGGATCGGTAAATAATATGTGTATGTATGTAAATTAATCTCTTTTTTTTATATAAATACCCTTCAAAATGTTCTCGTTATCGTGTTAAATTAAAAGTCTTAACAATAAATTTTAAACTTTAACAAAAATAATAATATTACTGAACCTGGCTCTTCTAAACCAGCAATTTTAAATAAACATGTTTTGGTGTTAGATGAAACAAAAGGTAAACTGAAGTTTATCGAATGTGAAGTCGAAGACAATACATTAGACTACGAACACGAAGGCTTCATCCTTGATGATCAGACCGGACTATTTATTGAAACAAACGATAATCAATATTCAATTACTTCTGATTTATCAAGCTGTAGTTGTCAACCCTCATCAAAATCTTCCTTTGTTGATTGTAACAGGTCTAATCGCAGAAACCTTGATCTAGATGAAAATTTCGGTTTCGGTCTTATTTCTAAAAAAAACAAAAAAGACAAAAACGTGGGCTCAAGCCTCGTTGTGATTCCGCTAAGTGTAAAATGAGCAAGCATTTTAAATGTTATGAAATACCTGAATCGCAAAGAAAACAATTATTTAACTCTTTTTGGAAAAACATGTCTTGGAAAGAGCGAAAAGTGATGATTGGAGCTCTTGTAGAAAAGCAGTCCATAGCTCGCCGTACAGGTGGTGATAATTCAAGACGGAATTTAACTTTAAAATATAAGTTAAAAGTTGAAAATATTGCTTTACCAGTCTGCAAAAAAATGTTTTTAAATGCATTTAATTTGGGAGAATGGACGGTACGAAATTGGGTTTTAGAAACCAATGACTTTGGAATTACTTTTCAAACAGAAAAGTCGAAAAAGAAAGAATCCGCTATCAACTTAAAAAAAAAGAACATGTCAAAGATTTTTTAGCGGGCCTACCTAAGCTTGAATCTCACTATTGTAGGCAAAAAACTGACAAACAATATTTTGATTTCAGCTACACATCTTTTAAAGATGTTTACAGAATGTATGAACAGTTTGCGAAGGATACAAATATTCCAAATAATGAAAGATCATCGTATTTATCCATTTTGAAGACAGCACATTCTTCTAACATTGGATTGTATAAGCCAAAAACAGATCAATGTGATGTATGCTATAGTTTTAAGAACGGAAACATTGACCAAGACATACATATATAGTGAACACGTTAGCAACAAAAATAAAGCAAGGTTGGAAAAAGATAATGACAAAGAAAAAGCGTTAAAAAATGAAATAAATGCTTATACTTTGGACGTTCAAGCTGTCCAATCGGTACCTTTCATAGCTTCATCAGCTACATACTTTAAGCAAAAGCTCGCTGTGCATCAGTTTACTTTTTTCAATTTGAAAACATCAGAAGTTCATTGCTAAGTATGGCACGAAGGAAAGTGGAATGGATTCTAATGTTTTTGCTTGTTGTGATCTTAGTGTTCCAACAGTTCTGTTTAGCGATGGATGTAGCGCACAAAATCGAAACGTCAACTTAGCTAATCTTCTACAATTCGTGGCGATAAAACATAATACGACGATTTATCAAAAGTATTTGACGGTTGGACATACCCAGATGGATGTGATTCTGTCCATTCAACCATCGAAAGAAAAACGAAGTCAAAAGAAATGTACGTTTCAGCTGATTTTGATAGAATCATAACAGAGGCAAGAAGATTCCCCGAACCCTATAAAGTGACGTCTTAGACTATACTTTTTTTAAAAACTTTTCCAAAATTAGTTTCTATAAATCCATTAGACCAGGCTTTAAAACGGGTGATCCGCAGGTATGTAACAGATGTTAAATGCATAAGATATGATTCCACGGGTATGTATTATAAACTTGATTTCGACAATGATTGGATATTATCTGCGCAAAGGAAAGCGAAAATAGATATTTCAAAAACTATTTTAAAATCATTTTATGAAAATTCCATACCTTTGCCGTTAAAAAAATATAACGACTTACAGAGTTTAAAGAAACTACTTCCAAAAGATTATCACGGCTTTTATGATAACCTTAAATTTAATTCTAATAAAGAATAGAAAGATTTTGAGATTTAATTTTGTTCCCTTTTTTATGAATAAAATCTGTTACTTTTATTAAATATATTTTTTTAGTTCATAAGTTACTTGTAAATACATGCTTATAAATTATGTACATAAATAACATACATATGTATTTAAATAACATATCCTTTGAGTTGTATGATGATATTTAATTTAACAAACCATTTCATCAAACATTGAATTCGCTTTTTTAAAATTTAATTTTAAAATTTAATATATTTTAGATATAAGATTTTGTATGAATTAAAACAACAGTATTTCAGTTTAATCTGTGTATTTTTTTATGCTTCAGCTATTTTTCTAACCTTGAGTTTAAATTTTCAATTATTTGAATTTATTTTAAATAAGAAAAAGAACCTCGTATCTGCATTTCGGTAAATCAAAACATAAGAGACGGATACTCGTATGTAACAAAAACAGTTAAAACAAGTACTTTTGTGATGTCCTAGCAAAATTAAAATTAGGATATACTAACAACTGTAAAATATAAATAGAAAACATATAAAGTTTCGTTATTAGGTTCCATTGACGGAAACTACACGTTTTTTTCGTTTCCTGAAAAATTGTGTTTTTGTAGATACGAGGTTAACGCAGAAACGGGACGAACTGTAAAATATAAATAGAAAACATATAAATAGAAAACATATAAAGTTTAGTTATTAGGTTCCATTGACGGAAACTACACGTTTTTTTCTTTTCCTGAGAAATTGTGTTTTTGTAGATACGAGGTTAACGCAGAAACGGGACGATATACTATTTTGGGAAAGTGCAATATCAAGTAAGGTTAGGTATAGGAGTGGTTGTGGAAGAAGAACCGACACATTCAGACCAAATGTTGTCCCGTTATGATACCAACTAGATCTAGAAAAGCATTTCTCTATCCGTTAAACTAGGACGCAGGACTAGTTAGTTAAGCACTTGACAGATCACTTGGATCGATGTAGTAGAAGTCTTCCAAATGGAGTATACGTCTTTGGTATAGAGCAAGACACACACATAGAAGGGGAGAAATTGTTTCCTCATCCTTTTCATCCATAAAGCCTCTGCAGAAATCGACGTTAAGTCATGTGACCTGCCCAGATATCGGAATTGTACTCGAGCTTCGGAAGAATAAAAGCTTTATATATAACAACCAGATCAGATGGGGTGAAAAACTTCTTGCATCGGCGGAGAAAGCCTAAACACTTAGCAGTGTTTTTGGCGACGTCAAATATGTGATCACTCCACAAAAGATGGTCTGTGATACACATGCCTAGAACCGAAAGCTGTTCAGTCTCCTCGATGCAAGTATCACTCATCGAAAGTGGCATTGGGGGAGGGTTACGCTTTAGCGACAGTAAAGAACATTTAGTTTTAGAAGTATTAAATTCTACACCATTTTTGATTCCTCATTGGACAATGCTGTCGAGATCAGTATTTAATGACCTTATCATACGCTGCCGTTGGAAGTCCACATCCGAAGGACAAGGGTGTGAATCTAAAAACGAATACGAAAAGCTGAGGGTACTGTTGTCCGCGAAACAATTTAGTGGATTAAAAGTTTCAGATAAAAGATCATTTATGAACATAAGGAAGATTGTCGGAGACAAAACGGAGCCCTGGGGCACGCCAGCATTTATTTTGTGGATATCAGATTTGAAACCATCCAAAACTACTGGTACTGAACGACCCGAAAGGTAATTTCTAATTCAACGAAGAAGAGATTCATCGATACCAAATGCACGTATTTTCGATAAGAGAGCTTGATGCCAAACTCTATCAAATGCTTTTGAAATATCAAGTGCAACAATCTTACTTTCTCCAAAACGATGTAAAGATTTGTTCCACCCTTCGGTGAGATACTCGTATACCATAAGATCTCCAGTGGACCTATTGCTACGAAAGCCATACTGCCGGTCATTAAGGAGCTTTCCTTCTTCAAGATATTTCTTAAGCTGAAAATTGATCAGCGTTTCCATGGCCTTGGAAAGAAGGGACGTAAGTGCAATTGGACAATACTTAGAAGGGGAGGAGGATTCGCCTTTTTCAGGGACAGGCTGGACAAATGCTGTTTTCCATCCACTCGGGAAGAGACCTCTAGAGTAGGATAGATGGAAAAGCTTATGCAGTGGTTTTGCCAGCATCGAAGAACACCTCTTCAAAACAATAGCAGGGATACTATCCGGGCCAGCGGATTTGTGCATGTCAAGATCTTTTAGTACTCTAGCAACTGCACGAGTGCGAAAGAAGATTTGTCCCATAAAATCGCTTACGCTCTCAAGTTCAGGAGGATATCTGGTAGCAAACTGTGCTGCAAGCAAATTGGCTTTGTATATCGTGCTTGCAACAGTAGTGTCATTGAAATCGAGCGTTGTAACTGAGGATTTATTTCGTACTGTCTAGTACGTTTTTTACAAATGACCAAAAATGTTTACTACCTTTGGGACATTGTAGTTATTTTTGTTCATGTTAAAATTTAGTTCGTCGGATAATCATGTTACAGGTCTTTCTACCTTGTTTGTACTTATTCCGGTTTTCCTCAGTAGGGTTGGCTTTTAAACTACGAAAACTTACTTCTCTAACCCTGATAGCCTCTTTACAGCTCGAATCAAACCAGGAGTTTTCTTTCGGTTTGATAGATTTTATTCTAATCGGAATAAAATTTCTCATACCGTAAAGAATCAGATTTGAGACCATATCTGCACTGGAATCTACATCACTATCGAGGAAGCATAGTGACCAGTTAAATTTCCCGAAGAAATTGTTGAGAACGTCCCAGTTGGTTTTCTCGTACAGTCAAACGGTTCGCACAGGATTTTTTTCTTTAACTGACGTGCCTACCTATTAGACAGTGTCCAGTTATGACATCTGTAAAGGGACCCATGTTCAGTCTTCTTCATAATATCAAACGCTTGGAGCGTTCTACATTGTCGCCAGGCGTTAGGTGTATTCTCTTAATAGCATCTTACTTTAGCATAAGTTTACATACATATTTAGCAATAGGTATAGCAATATATGTCCTGTCTGTTAAAACAGGTTTTGTTGTTCCACTTTAAGCAAATTAGCAGAGGTGAATGTAAAACTGCTGATCGATCTCAACGACAGATGATCAACTGTTAAGACCTGTTTGAAGAGTTTGCAAAGACAGATCCTATAGATTTAATAGCCATATTGGTTATCTAAGAAGATGCGGATATTCTTTGTTGATCACGTTTTTTTTTTTTTTTAAACAAATCTGAAATTCGAAATAGGAGACCTAAGTTTTGTTTTTTCGAGCACACGTCTCGAATTCATTTGTATAAAAATGAACCATTTCATCTCTCAAGAATGTCTCATCCTCGGAAGTGGATCTGTTAAAGTGTAATTGTGGATTGTGAGGTCAATGTTGATTGAAAATGATTTGAATGAATTCTAAATTAAGGATTGACCAATCTCATTGCTTCGGCCGAATCGCTTAAGATGTAGTTGAACAAACTACATAACTTTCCAGTCATCTTTGTGCCAAGTTTGATCAAAATCTGGTGTTCGATTTTCTTAAGAATGGATTACACATCATACAGTAACTAACATACATACATACGAGTACATATGTATGTGTATCGAAAATAAAGCTACAAAATTTTATCAGAAATAACAAAGTTATGAAATTGAACTACCAAAATTTTACGCAGTGTTTTATGAATTCAAATTTCATCAAAAAGGCATCAAACAAATGTCACAAATAACAAAATAATAATGAAGTCAATTCTCATTCAAATGCTGAAAATCGTTTAAAAATTTAGTAAATGAACTGGAATTGATATGTTTCCCTACAACAACTCACTTTTTCTATTTTTAACTTGCAACAACATATTGATCAGCTCAACCTTTTCCACCCCAAGATTAATATACTCGTACCTACTCATAACTGGATTTCTTGTGGTGCATGGTTCATTCCTTTCTTTTATAAGATTCTTTGTTTCCTTTGATTGTTGTTCTTTTTTTTTTCTGAACATTCAACATGATCCTATGAAAACCGTACTTATCTAGGTATATGAATTTCCCATTATAACTTACATCAACTGACCAGATCGGAGGCCACTTAAAGATCTAGGTTAGTTTACTTTCCAGTTTTCATAGTCTCTCAAGACAAAGAAACAACAACAATAAAAATCAAATAAGTTAACCTCACAGCGTGCGCTATAGATAGTAGGTAAGGGGTAAATTCATTGGATACATGTGCATGACATATGTTACATCTTTTCTACTGAAATGCAACACCAATATAAAAAAAAACTTTTCGTTCAATAACTAGATACCAACTTCTGTATCTTTATTTGCCCTAAGTTCATTATTGAATTCTTCAAAAGAAGAAAAAAAAAACAAAAGAACCTGATTAAGCACCAACAAACTTTTCTCTCTGTTCTCATGCGCGCACCACCTAACGAATGAAACAAATAAACTTCTACAGTCACTCACATAATTATTTGGACAATGCAATTTTTAGATCAAAGCATACATACGAGTATGACGAAACTTAACATTTATTTTGTGTCCTTTCAAATTCGATCTCGACTTGGAACAAAAGATATCAATTTTTTATTTTTTTGAAAGGTTCATCCTGAATTTGAGTTCTAAATAAAGTAATCCATTTTGAAAATTCTAGTTCTTAGTTGGTCTCTTAAAAAATTGAAATTGGTCAATCAAAATATTTCGACTGATTTTATAAAGAAAATTTTCTTTGAAAATAATAAAATAAGTTTTAAAAAAATATTTAAAAAATATGTCCTACAAAAATTGTACAAAATTGAGTACATGGTCTATTCGGACTTTTTGGAAAGTTCAGTCCATCTTTCATATATTTTTCTTAACATATATCAGCTCAAATAATGGTTTTCGGACTAATCTCGAGATACATTTTGCCATTTTATTAAAAAAGGATTGTTAAAAGTGGAAACCAGATATTTTTTAATAAAAAAAAACAAATAACTCCACTATTACTACCACTTCTTTATCACTGAACTTCTTAGGTAACCAGAGAAGAGGCTATCTTGGATTCATATTTCCAGTAGGGTGGAAGGACACTCTTGGTCTTGTAATACCGGGCGAGTCTGTGGATTCTGGATTCGACATAATTTACCGTCCTCATCTTTAAGGTTGTGTGTACAGTGCTTGCGCATAGCAACAGCAATCTTAATCAAATAGTAAAAATATTCTGAGATGTCAGGTTTGAGACCAACCGACTTCATGATACGAAGAATCTTGTTTCCATTAACGAAACTTCCCTGAGCAACTCAATACGAATCACGAACAATGATACCGATTTTAGTATCGATCATAGTAAAATTCTTGCTCAATTTCTTAATCTGTTTTCTGACATCTTCGGCGTTAAGTTTAACCCATGACAGTCATAGGGTATGGAAGTGCGGATTGGGAAATAACCTTGCCAGGAGCGTGCATACGACCCATCTTGTCAGATTTTGAATGTAAACGAATTCCAGCATCCAACTATGGATTCTTAACCTCAACGCCCACTTATGCTAAATAGTTTTGAAGCTTGTTTTGTAAGACTAGTCGTAGAATATTCTTAAGTTTTTTTGATAGCATTAACCTAATAAAGTGAAAGTGAGTTTGCTGCTAAATTCCAGCGTTGAGAGTACTTTTTACTCCCATTGATCTAGCGTTGAGAGTACTTTTTACTCCCATCGATCTAGCTAAGAAGATGAATCTTTCTTAAATTTAGTCAAATAACCCTTCCTTAAACTCCTAATATTTACGTTCATACATATTTATAGTGGGAACAATGTGGATAAGTTGTTTGGGAAGATTCTGATAGCTTTTTGTCATTCCGTACCGCAGCTAAAGTTTTATAATACAAAAATCGTACAGTCTGGATGAAGTTGTCTGAAATCCCTAGACTTTGCACTTTGTATAAAAGAGATCTTCAGTCAACAAAAATAAAGTTAAAAGCCGCTTAGATGCCAATTAAAATGAAAAAGTAAAATTTCTGGTCGAATAAATTATCAGTTCTGTATCGTTTTCGGGATCCAGCTTCGAATGCAATTAGAATTTTTTATTCCTATTCTATCAAAAGTCCTTTCTTTGTTAGGTTATCCATAAAAGGTATGTGGGTACAATTTTTTACCAAGTTTTGATCCACCGTGTTTTTAAAATTCAGTTCCATTTTTCCAGACTCCCTCAATTAAACAGTTTAGCTGTTAACAAATAGCCCGTTTTAAGATTTAAATCTATATGTTTTATTTTCTGAAAAGCAGAATTTGTACATAAAAATAGAATTTCTAAAAAAATCTGGCAGCTCCCAATTA
Source organism: Philhelius festivus (assembly GCA_963931855.1). NCBI lineage: Eukaryota > Metazoa > Arthropoda > Insecta > Diptera > Syrphidae > Philhelius > Philhelius festivus. The sequence continues at coordinate 62,374,563 of OZ007557.1, forward strand.
TTCAATTTTAAATGAAATAAAAGAACATTGTTCGATTAATTCTCGCACCGACTGTATCTGAGTTTTTATATTTCATTTTTCAATTTTGCATGATTTATGTTTTATTTGTCATACAAAACCCAAAAGACAAGTCATAACAAAAACAACAACTAAAACACTCACTTTGTACAACAACACCAGCAGAGAACAGCTTTGGGTATCTCGCACATGAGTGTTGCACATTCTCGAGGCACTACCAACTTATAGTTCAACGGAAAAAGATACAACACACAACAACTACTATGACAACGGCGATACAGTATAGAAGAGGTCAATACACTCCGGGTCGCTGCTTATTCCAAAGCCTCTGTTGCCCCCGTCCTCCCGTATTGTATATGTACATTCATGCAGAACTTTCAAATAGATTATAAACAATTGAGCGTTGTATCTGCATGTTCCGCACCGTGCAGTGCAGTTTTGTTAGATTATGTATCTCTATGAAATTTCAAAACGACGACGATGACGACGACTACAAATGTACGAGAGTATCTAACTCCCAGTGAGTGTGTTACTTACGAACATGACCAAAGCTGTTGGTTTTTTTTGTCTGAATTGAATGCGCGCAACACAAGCACAACCGAGATATTAAATCATAAGCTGGACGTATTTCTTGGTAATTTCCATCATGACATCTGTGCGATATTTTATTCGAATGGAACATATTTTGAGGATTATTGTATTTTCGAGGAAGAGAGTTGGAGTAATGTATAGTTGGGTTTGAGGTGTAGGAACCTCTTTATATGATTGAGATGTTTCGATGTGAAAGGTTTCCATTTATCCATCATCATCATCATCAGCAGCAACAGCAGGAGCATGATACAGTGGGTGTGCAGCACTCATAAATACACAAGAAATAGAGCCTGTAGGAGCACACTCTGGATGCGTAGGGTTATATTATATATTATATGGGGCTAACAAATGGCGATACAATTGGCATTAGTTTCGAGGAAAGAAAAAAAAACTACTAGTAGGATGTGCCTGATTGCTTTATAGTTTTATTAAGATAGAGATACATTTTACCCACGCTATGGTTTTTATTATTTCAATTCTGTCGAATCAAGTAATGAAATGACAGTTTTATTTTTTGTGCTATTTGATTTGTGGTAGAGAAAGACTTGCAGTAAATTTTCTAGAATGTGATTAAACGAAATAATTTGATAACTGCAAGACGTCTCGTTATGATCTGTGTGGGATATTTAATGGTAGAGAGTTCGAACACCTGATGGTACAGGTCATTCCGCCAACACTTTGACTTGTTTCTTAAAGCTTAGCCTGATAAATTAGCTGCACATAAGTTCTCGGTTGGATTAGGATGTTTTACACTTCGAAAGTTTGAAGGGATGAGGGATATTAAACATTATCTGAATTGAATCTGACATAAACCAAAGAAGAAAGAAGGCACATTAGAAAGTAGACACCATATCACAAAAGCCTGGGAGGGTCCATACAGTTTAGAATGGCTTCCTCAAGTATTTGTTCGCAGGTGGTTACACCATGAAACCACCAATGATATGATAGGATAACGAAGTTCCAATGAACATTACTTCAGTTTTTTTCTTTTAACAATAAGAAAATAAAATAATTCGAGCAATAAAAGGTTAGGGAATACGAAAAGGACGTATTTTCAAGGTAGTAAGACCTCAAGAACGGAAGATGATATACTTTAAAATACTTTCAGTGTCGGAAAAGATCTGAAGTTAAGGAAAGCCACGAATAAAGTTGAAGCTGAGATGGAATAACAGAACTTGGAAGAGTCAATAATTCGACTTCTCAAAAAGATACTTACATCAAGTGTAGTGGTTAGTGGCAATCGGGTAATTTTTACAATTCATGGTTGCCATCTTTTAATCTGTTAGTTAGTTTTGCTGTTTTTTTTTTTTGTATTATTTAGAACCAAAGTCAAGTCACCAAAAGTTGCTGTATCGGGTAACACGTGAAAATTAAATGTTAATTGTTTGAAACCGGACCCGATTTTAATATATAAAAAAATGAAAAAACGAGGACCATTTTCGGATGAACGCTTACGTCAACAAACAAAATTGTGGGATTTTGGGAGCAAGTGGCTAGGCATTTGCAAAAAGTCACTGTTTGACGAAATCGGATCGGTCCCTACAGATCGATCTACACCAATTTCTTTTAAAACAACTCGAACGATAATGATGAAAACGACATGTGCTTCTAACAGGACTGCGATAAATAAGAGTGAATGTTGTTAGAGAAAATTTTAAGAATCGTGAAATGCGTTCAAAAATTTTTAAACTTTTTTTGAGCTAAGAAAAAAGCGAATGCCGTCTGTTTTCTTGAATAAATTTAAATTTATGTAAAAAAAATTTTAAAAATCATTACAAGCCATTTTTTTTAAATTATTTCTCGAAAAAATTGAATATCAAAAATACTGTTCTATGGAAACTGTTAATAATAGTTTTTCAATAGAATTTGTTTTTATCTCAAGCGAGGCGTGCACTGAAGTAGTGACGAAGTGGAGTGGCGAGTGGCAGTGGAAGGAGTGTTGAAAAAGTGGCAGCAGAGTGGCGAGTGGTAGTGGAGTGGCGAGTGGTAGTGGAGTGGCGAGTGGTAGTGGAGTGGCGAGTGTCAGTGGAAGGAGTGTTGAACAATTGGCGTGGCGATGGAGTGGTATAAATGTGATTTAACTCGCACCGCGGTGGCAAACTTCTTCTCCCGAAGACTCCTAACAACATTGCGTTAAGTATATAATAATAAATATTAATAGACAGACATATGTATATTAATTAGGCAAATACAAACTTTAAAAAAAAAAATACGCATCTACCGTAAAAAAAATCCACTTCCTCACTAGTCGCTTGCCACTTGAATATTAAACTTGTTGGAGGTAAGTAGTGGCACTACACCACTTGCAAAATATCACGCTATGGCCACTCCACTTTGATGAGCGCGTCTTTAAATGTTTACATACAATTTAACAATACCACCTGCCACTTGGTCACCACGCCACTACCATATCACTCGGTCGCCACTTTATTGCTCGCCTTGCCTCAGGAAGACGTACAACAGTATGCCGGAGTTTTGTTATAAAAATTGATTAAGCCGTTTTCGAGATATATAAGCTTTTTCTTCACAGTTGTTATTATCCTTAAAAAAACAAAGCAATAAATGTGATCGCAAGTTATACGTATTTAATAGAATTACGTTTTCAGAGCTTACTTAGAATGACCGTGAAATTTTATAGACTTTTTTTGTAATTTTACGGAATTTTTTGTTGGTGGGTAACAATGTACTAAATCACTGCCAAAGTGCTTCGATACTCTCCGAAATTACATGTGTCTCAACTCACAGTCATTAGTAATTAAAATGTGCTAACTACTCTTCTTTATACCAATTTAAAAATGTGGTCCGTACTGTGCTGTCAATAACTAAGACCAGAATAAAACCCACCATTGATTGCCCCTTTATTTAAAAAAAAAAAAGGAACTTTATTCAGGGAGTCAACCCCAAGGGGTTAAAGACTAACAATAAGGACTTAGATGCAATCGTGAAATCTTAAGTGCTGAAAGTGTTAACACACAGACATAGGGGGCTATCGTGAATAAAATATCCCTCGGAATTTTCCCAACTTTCTAAATTGTAAACTTGAATAATGTCGAAAGTTTCCCTTAGAATTTATTGATATTGGGAATTAAATTTAATAGGGACTTTGGATCTCATTTCAAAAGGTCAACCACCAGCTTACACTGCTTTTGGAAAAGAACTCGTCGCTATTGCAAAGATTTACCTGAAGTTCAGTAAGTACTTGGTGACTTATTTATTTAGTTTATTTATTTATTTCAATACGTTAATGCTAACGTTAAACTTACAATATTTCTTAAAATCTAAAATTTATCTATAAACAAAGTTTGATCGATTTTGAGCATAGAAATTATTTTTAAAGAGTTTGGATTTGAGATTTACATTTGTAGATTCAATAAGAACAGAGAATTTATTAAAAATATTTATTAACTGGTTAAGAGGACTATAAGCGCCATAGTTTGATCTGCTAAAAATAGTACAAATTGGTAAATTTCTTCTTAAACTAGAACGGCTTATATTAAAATTTAATCGACAAAGAACCGATGAAGATGAAATAGATCCATTCATTACTCCAGTTATGAAACAGAACTGCAAATATTCTCTGTGAACAGAAAGAGATGGAAGGCTTACCAACTGAAGTCTATGAGCGTATGGGGGTAATATAACTCTATCTGACCAATGGAAAAAACGCAGGGCAGATCTTAAAAATCTTCTTTGAATATTTTCTATTCTATTTATGTGTACAGAGTAGTATGGTGCCCATACTACACACCCATACTCAAGAATTGGCCTAATAAAAGAAACATAAAGAATTTTTATAACATATGGATCACGGAACTCACGGGAAAATCTTTTTACAAAACCAAGTATTTTGTTTGCTTTCTTTACAATATAGTTATAATGATCGGTGAATGATAATTTTGAGTCTAATAAGATTCCGAGATCGGAGAAACTATACACTCTACATAAATGTGACGAATTCAACAGGTAGTCAAAAATAAATAAATTACGTTTGCGTGTAAAACACATAGTCTTACACTTGTCAATATTTAAAAACAAGCAGTTATTATTGCACCATTCATAAAATCTCCGAAGATCGTCTTGTAGTTGTTCACAATCCGCAATGGAGTTAATTGTTCGAAAAATTTTCACGTCGTCAGCATAGATTAAAGCCATAGAATGTTTTAATATAGAGGGAAGATCGTTTATAAATAAAACAAATAGCAAAGGGCCAAGATGACTCCCTTGAGGTACACCAGAATTAACTTTAAATTGACACGAACGGTTATTTCTGAATATTACACTATAAAATCTATCTTTAAGGTATGAAGATATCCACAAAACAAAACAATGGTTAAATCCAATATTCCTTAATTTATCTAATAGTATTTTGTGACTTAATTTGTCAAAGGCTTTACTAAAGTCAGTAAAGATGCAATCTACTTGAGAGTGTTTTTCAAACGCATCTAGACAAAAGGTAGAGAATTGTAATAAATTTGTGACCGTGGATTTTTTCTTTACAAAACCATGTTGATTTTCACATATAACGGATGAACAATTAAAAGCATATAGTATTGATAGCTGTCAAAATTACCAATGACATCCGGCTGTCAAAATGTTCACCAAGGTTTGCCATTTCATCGCTAATTGGGCGCTGGTAATGTTGGTAGGAGATCGGCGAAACATCTTCTCGGACGAAGACCATTATTGGCTCAGCGGCTATGTCCACAAGTTTTCAACCAAGCATCAATGCATCCATAAGGATTGACTGTTCGATGCGGTTTGTGGCATGGCGACATTAGTGGAACTTATTTCTTCCATTTGAATGATGTGTCATTCCGTACATAATGGTATCAATGTAGTTTACTTGTAGATTCATCCACCAAGAAACAACTAATAGTTCGAACAAAGTTGTAAAGAAGATAAAAGGGAAGGAATTTTCTGATTTTATATAAACAATACCCAATTAGACAGACAGGAATAAGTTCCAACATTTTGTATTATTTTTTTTTTTTTTTTAACTTTTTTTATGGTTTTTCTAAAAGCTGCTCTAACTGTGTACAAATGTTTCACCAATCTGTTTTTAGTTACTCACAATTTACATAAAACCAAAAAGAATACACTCAAACATAAGATCCATGTCCTCAGTTTCATAAAACTAAATGTTATAGTAGTGCTAACTTTTTATAGCCTAAAGATATCCATTTATCTTTTCATCATTATCGTACAACAGCAAAAAAAAATTACCTAATAAAACATCTAACTTTGCTCCTTAAAATTAAGAAGCTCCAATAAAACATTCCACACTTTGACTTCATCTAGCTTGGGAGGTTTTCGAATGGATATATATTTCAAGTTATACTTACAAACACAAATATGTTCACAAACGAATAAAACCGTTAATCACAACTTAGAAAAAGTATCTATAAATGTCGGTACGTACCTGGAAAGAGAAAGAAAAAGTACACATTTAGTTGATTAATTAGAAACAGACGAAGAGAAGAGGAAAAAGAAATTAAAGAAAAACTATAACAAGCTCCATCTGCACAAACACAAAGTTTAATCCGAGATTATTAATCTTAATCTTTCTTCTTTTGTTTTTTTGTTTTGTTTGAGTTAAATTAAAAGATATGTACAGTGGGCGTCAAAAGGTAATAATCGAATGTTTACATTTTAAGAGTTTTAAATCAAGAACTTAGGTCAGGAATTTGGCCAACTGTCAAAAACTAAATCGACGTTAAGCCGTCATTGACAGCTGGAGTAACGTTAAACGAAGGGCTTCAGACATTCAATACCAATGTGCATCGGTATCTTCTTTTAAATCCTCTCCAACTTTCCTTACGGTCACGCTGTGCTTAAACATTTTAAGGGTAGGTATTCATAATCCCATAAGTGCGCGCTTGTTTTTTACTTACAAACTGTTCTGACTGACGTTCACTGTCAATGTCTACATAATTTTGCACATTCCCACAGTTCACGTTTCTGACATCTAACCAATTTTCATAAATTTTTTCATTTCATTTTTTGACAGGAAAACGGAGAAAATTTTTTGGAGTCTTCGGTTCATATTTGAGAGATTTGTGAAAACTGTCAAAATAACCTTTTGTTAATGGTTTTGTGCTTAAATTTTTCAAGAATATAACTACGTTTTCAAATAACATATTTATATTTAAGATTTAAAATATTTTTTTTTTTTGACAGCTGATGTCAGATTCTAAGAAATCTGTTTTGATCTGACTTTTCCTCACTGAAAACATAAAATTATATGCATTAGTTTGAAGTTCTTATGTTTGTTCGTTTTTTTTTTTTTTTTTTTTTTTTTTTTTGAAACTTCTTACAAAATTTCCACAAAAATTTCCAATTTACTGTAAAAAAAAAGTTTCTGGGAAAATTTGTAAAAATTCCAAGTTATCAAACAGTACTCCCAAATTCACTGTTCCCATTGTCATTTCTCAATTATACATATTTGAACAAAAAAGAAAGTGTATGATAGCACATTTACTTTTGATGTTCACTGTTAAATGAAAAATAACCGTGTTTAGATTTTACGGTTTTCCTTGTCACATTTAGCTTCCTTCGAACTCGTACACACTTTTACCAGTCAAGTTTCTATGGATTTAGTTTTTTTTATTATTTTCTTGTTATGTTTGTGGTCATTGGTTTTGCGGCCGCTACCGGTTCAGTAAGAGTGTAGACGCGCCATTATTATTATTATTTGACGTGAAAGTAGGTAACGAACGCACAGAGAGTGTGTATGCAAATATTTAAACGCATTTAATTGCTATCTATATGTAAGCAACTATCTATTTTTAGCCGCCAGCCAGCCGTTCCTGAATAGATAAGTACATAAATGTAGTTATGATGGAAACTTTCCGTATATGAATTTATTTGAAGAGTCGCTTTCATTTTTACCATCTCTCACACTATTTATCTCTAAAGGCTAAATCCATTATAAGACTTAATGGTACAAGATATTAATTTCACACCCACGTCCTAGTGAGGGTTTAATGCTCCCCCACTTCCCTCGAGTTGCCCCCTTTGCTACTTCACTATACTCTTATGTATCTACGGTTAAGGAGGGTGTGTTTTGAAGAAGATAGAGAAAATGAAGGAGCAAGGCCTCTAGTATTTTGTCCTTATCATTTCATTGAACCCAAAAAAAAAATATATATAAATCAGTGTTTTATTGAGCAGAAAGAACTACATTAAGAAAGAAAAAACAAGAAGAAGAACAACAACAAGAACATAGCGGAACAATTGATGAGCTACCCTTTTTCAAGTGTTATTGTGTGTGCAAGAAGGTACATATATCTTTGTACGTGGTTGGGAAGCGGGGTGATTGGGGTTAGGTTGAAGTGAAGGTGATTCTGATGATGTTGTATCTTTATGGAGAACAAGATCACGACCCTTTGTCATTCAATCACGTACATTCATCAAGAGTATTATCCAAGGACGATAAACAAAATGCTTGCACTAAAACACACAGGAGCGCATTTGATAGAATGTGGAAACTAAGAAGAAACCCACCTTTCTTTTACCTTTCAGAATAACAATCTTTAAGCCCAAAACTTATCATGTAATTACAAAAAAGTCGTTCCAAAAAATAGACATTCTAAAGAAAAATTTTGAATTTCAAAAGAAAAATCACTTTTTTGAAAACGCATTGTGAAAACAGGGCGCAGATGGCGTACCGATACCGTATAAACCGATCGTCGTTTTGACAACTGGTCTCTCCATCTTTCCCTATAAAAAGAGATACATACATATTTATAAAGTTCTGAAATTGGGGCCCGAAAATTTTAGTGCAAATATGGTGGAAGCATCAAAAACACAGTTCAGGAATATAGTCTTCTTTTTCGAAAATTTTTAACAAATGGTGAATTTTTAAAAGTTACTTTCACTCCTTAAGTAGTGTCCTTGGCATCTGTGATCGATTCCCAGCTGCTGCCACCTAAAAACAAAATTAAACTCTTTTTTCCTGGGGTATTGCCTCTTTGGAAGGAAGTGATAAATCCTCTAAGTGTAGCTGTTTTCATGAAAAGTGTCACTCATCTTAGCAGCTGGGGCTCAAACTCACTTTCTGACAACAACGTGCACACCGGAATGGTTGGGAGTTGTTAACCACTAGACCCTTCTTCTCTACGAATTGTTGCGCTCCAAATTAATTTATCTATTCTTTTTTTGAAGCCTCAAGTCTCATATATCTGTCTTATTCACAATTAGTAGAAAAGGCAAAAAAAAAGGAAAAAATGGCGGTATCGCGTGGGAACCAAAATGTCACCCCTATAGAAAATATGACTATAAAAAAAAATTCATTTAGGAATGATTTGAAAATAATATAAAGATTTCCTTGATTCCTTAGGACACCGCATTTCTTCCCTGTCACGCCTGTTTGTTTTTTTTTTTCTTTTTAAAATAGAAAGGTCTGGTTATAGAATATCATCTCCCATCTCAACAAGATTACTCTTCGATCCGTTTATTTTGTATGTGGTTATGTTGAAAGTATAATAATTTTATTTTTATTTTGTAGCTTTCCACTAAAGTAAACACAACCCACAATTTGTAGATATAGTGTTTTATGTGTGATAGCGCAGATAGGTTTTATGCTGGCATACCCTTTATCCAACATAATAATAAAAATCGATTTCACCTGTGTGAATACACATACACCCATAAACACTGAATAAACTTTTCTATCCTTAACCTGAATAGCTCCAGGGATACACTTAGATTCCTTGCTCTGATGGAACAATCTCTTGTTATTTATATGGAGAGGAGGATTTTGTTCTTTCTTATTTTCTTTTCTTGTTTAAAGATGTTTCGGACATCCGTTCGTCATTGTTATCCGCTGCCATCTACTCAACACTACTATTTTTTTTTTGTTCGCTATCACGTATAGATAGATATTGTATCCTTTTGGTATAATATTGACATTATCATTGTACGAGTATACAGGTGTGAAAGAGGAACTTCTAAGTTTATTTTTCTTTCAGAGTATAATATGCTTGTAGCAGATGTGAAAGGGCTCTTCAGTAAATTGGTTAAACAACACACATGAACATATACATATAGTAGATTGGGAAGATTTTTGTGCACACATGTTTTGTAATTTTGTTTTTCTTGCAAACATGCATGTTAAATTGGGAAAGCTTTAGAATTTTCCTGTCACAACCAGATTATCCATCTTTTTATATTTTTGGAAACTTATAGAAATAGACGGAGAAGTACTTAAATGAACTGCACGATAGGGTCGCACGGACTTGATCTTATGGTCAAGTGACTTCCAATTTTAAAATTTGTATATACATATGTACATAAAAACATGCTTGTTGAAAACCGAATGTCCTTCACGCGAGTTCTTACAGGACTCGATACTGACTTTTCGGTACATAACTCGGTCCTAACATGCCAAATATTCGTTACTTACGGATTGTTTGCATATACATGATCTTTTGTATAAAATAAATCCAACAGGAATAAATCACACGAAATATATCGTCCAGAAAATTGTTCTTCCAATAAAGCCAAAACGAATCATGTTGTGTGAGATCGTCTTCTTGAGAACGCATGTCTTCCATGTACATATTTTCCATTTTAGGATCGAAAAAATCGGTTAAGAATTTAATAAGACGTTTAATAGAAGATCCCACAATATCATTCTTTTAAAATTAAAAAATGTTTGTTTGCCATTATTACTTAGATTCAGTAATTTTTAATCGTTCTTTAATTGTCTGCAAACCTATTCACTTGTTGTCTAGAGTATCTCAAGTAAGCCATATTGGACCTCTTATGTTTGCTTTTACTACAAAATGATGTTGAACAGATCTGACGTCAAGTTGTGCTGACGACACATTTCATCCTCCAATGATATGCTTTCGCTGCAAACTAGAGCTGTTTCAATCGCGATTGATTTGGTCTTTGTGATCCGTTTACCAAAAATATTGATTGATTGCAATTGCGATAGACTAAATCATTCAATCCTAATGTCAATCTCCTGCCACTGAAACCGATAAACATAAAAGTGAACGAAACGAACGAAAAAAGATATGTTTCGTTCATTCAACTTGTCATTTCACAATACCAAAAAGGAATGGAAATAAAACGGAATGCGTTTTCTTTATTTTATATACAATGGAAGATGACGTAAATGATGTCGAAAACAAGTACGAGTATGTACATATGTGAAGCCAAACTTTCGTTCATTTTCACATTCTTTCGGTCTTGGTCAGAACGAAACGATCGAAAAAAAAATATTTTAGTTGAATGTACGATTGAATATATCCCATCTTTCTTAGTTTCATTCGGAACGATTGATTGAAAAGATCGAATCCTTAAACAACCAATCATTAATTGATTCGACCTTTCAAAACGAACGATTGGCACAGCTCTACTGGAAACTGACTTAAAAAACTTTTACTTGGTGCTTAAATAACTTCTTGGAACTTTATATTTAAAAATTTGAGCCCATAACTTTCTCCTCTCTTGTGCCAAAGTTAATACTCGATTGAACAATTCTTGTTGTAAGCTCTATTCGTGACCTGGCAGTCGTTTGACACTTAATTAAATTTTCGTACGACGAAACCATTAGCAAAGCCAACCCACCTGTTGGTTCTAACAAGATAACTGCAAGTCAAACAAGAAGACCATCAGAGCTGGAGTCGCCCAATGCTCAAAACTAGGCCCCTTCCTCTACAACTTGATGACTTCAGACCAACCTTCACCAATTGGATGCGAGAACCTTCTGTATGCTGATGACTCGCTCGCCTACGCCACATCAATGTCACCTCTAATCGCTGTCCAAAAAGTAGAAATGACATTAACAGACTCTTCCAATTCTACCAGAAATGGGGCATCCGAATCAACACTTCCAAATCGGAACTTGTCTGCTTCAGGAGACCTTCAACTGGTAGAGGCCTTGGCTAGGATGATCCTTATAACCTATGTTCTTAAGATAACCGACTTTAACTTTTAAACCTTCAAAACCTCTAGTCCAAATGCGTTTCGCCCAGGTACGACAGTTGGACTCATCAGTTGTAGATGCTGTCGTACCCTTCTAAGACGCAATATATATGTCGACGATTTATCAACACTAATAAAATTTACAGCCCAACTGTCGTACCTGGGCGAAACGCATTTGGACTAGAGGTCACAAAACTCTTTCAATTGATTTACTCAATATAATCAACAAAAACTATACAAATTTTTTTTTATATTTTTTCGTTTTTAGTTCTTCTTGTTCTTTAAAACCTAAATTCACGCCGTGATTATATAACTCACATGTTATTTGTTCACAAATTCCTAAATGGATTGTTCTAATCTGCTAAAAAAAACTCTCGAACTTCGAAACCTCGCCTGTTCAGATATGTCTCTTTCTTTATTATCGCCTACCATATAACTGATTACGGCTTAAATAAACGACATGGACATATGGGCCCGCGTCTGAGTCGAATCTAGATCAATTTAGAAGTCTAATTTTCGAGAAACTTATAGACCAACTGGGGTTATACATACAATGACAATAAAGCGAAGAATTTTAACTTCCAAGTGATTCAACGTGTAAAGTTTATCGGGCGAAGACCATACGCACACCAAATATTTTCAGCAATAAATTAATGATGTTTTGCGTTGTATGGCATTTTGAGTTATCTTATAGAAAACCAATCAGCCAACATGACCATGTAGAGCTTTTTACTGACTTTAACATTCTAGTCCGTATCATCTTTGAAGAAAAATGGGCCAGTGATCCAAATTGCCACCATAAAACTTTTATAAATCTGGCAGTTCTGCTAATTGACATAGAGGTTCAACAACCAAAGATTCTAGACAAAAATTTCCCAACCTTATTCTGGTGATGAATATGAACTGACTTACGGAACAATGGCTTAATATACTGTGTTCTAACTTCTAATCTTCATTGAGCTGTCAAATTTACTGTCGCAAGAAACAGTGTTGCCAATTTAATAACATGTCGATATGACATGTGAATTGATCTCAAAGTTGTTCAAATGTTAATAAGCTTTTCCACCAAAAGTTTTTATAGTGAGTCAAAATCTTTTGGTTATAGACTGTTGAGGTCACAAGCGAATTCCCAAATTGTATAAGCTTTTCCAGGCCTAAAGCTTAAGAGTTGTCTTTTAAAACAAGACCATCATTTAAATCTCTAGTTGACCCACGAAATTTTTTGAAATTAACTTATATCCAAGGTTAGTGAACTCTAGTTTAACTAAGAGACCTTAGAATACCAAAAGCAACAAAGAGGTTAATAACGAACATTCACGGTATTGATTAATACCCCACAGTTCCCCTTTGTTTCCGTTTGCTAAAGTTGCAATTAAATGAATCCCCAAATCACTACTTGTGTGTATGCTGTATATGTGTATCCAACATTTTTGTATACCTACTCGTACATCCTCTACCTAGCTTGTTTTATTTTGTTCCCAAAACAAAGAATCTTCTGCGCCCATAATTTCTGCACTAGAATGCACCCGAATGAATCAAAACTCGTTTTTTTTTTTTTTTTTATTCACATAGAAGGGAGAACAACCGAAATTCCTTCAGCATGTTGTTGCATAAAAAATCAACTTTAACAAAAAAAAAAATGATTAAATATCAGTTACAGCACACATTGACATTCCATTGTAGTGTGCGGTGGCATAACCTCTACAAAAGATTTAAACACAAAGCAGCGGGTGACGGACGTTGGACGACGTGAGTGAACCATTTAGGGCACATAAACCGATGAGGTTAGTTTCTCTCTCGAACTCTCTTGCCAGATGCATCCTAGTGTGTGTGTGTGTGTTGATTTCTGGGATTTTGAGAAATAAATTTTGTTCATCCACCCATCCCGGTCATTGTTCTGTTTCTTTTTTAAATTGTCAAATGGCCATGAGATAAAAGTCACAAAAGCAATGAGGATGGCTGGTCCAAATTTGGCAACAATGCACATCACAGAGTGCAAAAACGCTTTAACAAGAGCTTTCCAAACAGTCCCTACAGGATTGTATTAAGTTTCTTAAACGCTATTTATGAAACACCCTGTAATTTATTCAAAATTGCTTTGTGTTTTTTTTTTTATCAAATTTAAGGTGTGAAGAAGAGAACGGCCTCCCCCTAGCCTAGTCTAAATTCAATTCAATGAGAACAAAAACTTCCTCATCCATTGGAAAATATCTTACCTACGAGACCTAGTACGGCGAAAGGGACTCTATCAGCCGTGTCATCAGCAGAAGCACATGTATATTTTTAGCACAGATGTTACCTTGAATAACAAGGAAAACAACAAACAAAAAATTGGTTATCTCTTTGACCTGTCGGACCTGGTCCTGGGCCCTTTGGGTTTGTATTGTCATTTATTACCACGTTTTTTATCTTTTTTTTTTGCTTAAGCTTGGGATTTTGCATTTTCACATCCCACATTGTCGAAGGCTAAAAACTTGTTTGCACTCTCTTCTTGGTTTTGGAACGATGGGATCATGTTGTTTTTTTTTTTAATAAAATTTTTATTGGTGCGTCTCAGTCGGTCAGTAAACTTTGTTTGAATGAATAGTTTGTTCCTTGCATCTTTATGGCTGGTTTTGCTAATGCCAGCTATGGGATGCTGTTCATATTTATGCAAAGCCAGGTAATCTTTCTAACAATCTTTGCTTTGTAGGTAGAAAGTCAGAAGGCCATGTGTAGGTTAGGTAGGTAGGTTGGATGAGGGAATAATCTTAAAATTGGTCGCCGCAATCATTTATCAACAGTGTCAGGGATTATGGGTGCCACCTATACCTGCATACCAAGTAGAATGGAAGTCGCATAGATGTCACTATACTCAGTTCATATGCCCAGGCACACACTCAATCTACATCCTCTTGAAGGATTAATTTTATATAAATGTCTGGTCAGGCGGTATTTTGTTTGGAAAATGAAAGATGCCCAAGCATTAGAAAACCGTTAAATTCTTTTTTCAATACATTTGACATGATGTGTGACAACGGAGTGATGTTCATTTTGAAACAACAAGAGAGACGAGACAACGATTAATTGTCTGTCTGTCTGCGAACCAAACCCTCAAATTGACCATTCTAATGGGTATTTAAGTTGAAAAGATGGGCACACATTTGAAATTTGATATCTTTTCAAGTTAGGTAAATATAAGGCTTACTAAATTCCTCAATTTTTGTGGGAAAGTGAACTCATAATGAGGGGACGATGTGTTGTTATTTTCGTTTTTCTTTTGGAATTATGTTATTGGGCTTTAGTAATATGCTTGTCCATTTTGAAAATAAATAAAGGCGTGGTATTGACGCATGTTATGTACCTAAGATTTAGAACTCTGATAATTCATGTGATATCACAATGGACCTTGTCGCAATGTTCCAAACCCTTCTTGCTGGAAGCCACTTCAATCTATCTTCTATCGGAGAATCTTCGTTAAAAATATTTGGACTGTAATAGTGAAAGATATTTGCAAGACGCCAATTACTATCCGCATCTAGTTTGTAGTTCTTAAAGCTTTGTGGTGGTTAAGATTTCTGTGTTGTTTGGCAAACTACTTCTGCAAGACATTGAATTGTATAGAATAGAAAATCAGCTTCGTCCCCCTTTAGGAGAATCAGTTTTTCATAAATATGTAGTTGTGTTACATATTTTTAAACTTTTATTGAAAATCAAGTTCCAGGTTCAATTTTTGAAGAAAGAAAAAGAGGCTTAGGTCGTCTTCATATAATATTTTGCACCACATTTACATGAAATTCCCAATTTGCAAATCACAATCACGTTCTAAGTTAGAGCCTATAAGCGCCACTGAAATGAGTCGTATAACGTTGTTAAACTTATTAATTAACAATAATGTGTGAATAATAATTATTATTAATTATTATCAGTGTCACAAACATCACAATATAAACACCCAGTACTGATTGATTGTTCAGTATTCTCATGCAAGATACGTTCTTAGAAAATCCAACTGCACCTTCCATCGCTTCAGACTTAGCCAGCAGACCAAGATCCTTCTATACGCCTACAATGCACAATCAATTGTCAAAAAAGTATGGACACTTCCTTCGATTTGTATGTTATATGCCCAGAACTCCGAAAGATTAAAGTGCCGTCCGATGGATTCCGTAGATCGCGAGCTAGCAAATTGGGGTCTTTTACGAGGGTTCATGGTGCACAGTGGCCGGAAGATCGGATTAGTTGACACTTTACCACAAGTCAACAAGCTGCATAGTTTCGCATGATGTAGATAGGTTAAGATGAGAGTGGTGGTCCTGATGATTGTGCCAAGGCAAACACACATCATCCCACAGACACACATGAAACCCAGTTCAATCATTTTGAGTTAAATCAAAATAAGACGATTTCCTAAGAATATGTCCACAATTCCCCATATCAATTCCATTCACAGGTTTAAACGAGTTATGGTATCAAAATGTGGCAATAAGGCGCTAAATGGGTCACCGGGCTAGGATGTCGTGGTCGCCATTTCTTATCTCCTGTGATCCGGTTAGCCAACTTTCCATCGCTAACTCCAATCTTCTAGCAAACTTAGTTTGTAAGTGAACAATATTATTATGTCTACTTGTGCGAACCACCATCTTTTACGAAAAAATATTGAATATTTTTATTTCCGTCTGGAAAATCTTTATCAAGGAAGATAGAAGTCGATATGGTACAACTTTTGCGCGTATTTTTATTTTCACTTGATCCTGTACGGCCCCATGTGGTTGTGCATTGTTTGTAGGAATACTAGCAGCTCTTGAGAAAATTCATTGGATACAGCTTTTCCGTATGGTTTTCTATCTCTAATGTCGTTTATATTTGGCAATCCGGAATCTCTCTGAGATCCGGGATCCCAACTGAATACTTTTTTTGATTCTGACGATTCTGAAGGTTATTGTGATTGTATATGTGAAATGTCAAATATTCGCACAATTAGGATACAAAAAAGGACAACTGTCGAGTTTGACATTTAAGTATGTATATAAATGTGTAAGTGCTTCTGGTTTCGATTCTGATTTCAAATCCAGAAGCAAATGTCTCTTTTTTCAGAATCAGAACTGTCCTTTTTTCCAAAGTGAACATTTTCAGAAGAGTCCAAAAGGCTTCCGGATTGCGTGCTACTAGCTAAAAAGCTAGTATGAAACTCAGGAGAGCCAACCGAACCAGATTATAATGATAACAACCCAACAACGACTACCATAGCCTATGTACCTCAGGGCAATATACATTTTTAATCGATGGGAATACTATGTCATATGGGGACTGAGGATAAACAGCGAAAAGACTGAACTCATCTGCTTCCGAACACCTGTGACTGTCATTCGAAGACGAGCGTTTGCAACACGCTGTGATGCAATCAAAATAAAGTTTCCAGGCAACACTGAAGTGACAGTCAAATCATCAACGAAGTACTTGGGAATCAACTTTTTCAACAAATTCAAATTCAAAAGGCAGACTTGTTGTTGAAGAGAGCCAACTATTCTCTGCACTTGGTCCATCCGCTTCTCAGGAGGCGAAATGGACTAAATAAGAAAACCAAACTGCTTGTGTACAAACAACTTATCCGGCCCGTTCTGACCTACGCTTTTCCCATCTGGTTTACTATTTCACCTACAGCAATCAAAAAGATGAAGCTTTTTGAAAGAAAGGTGCTCCGCATTTGCACTGGACTGTACCGTAACCCACTGACGAAGAAATATATACCAACAAGGAATCTGTATAAAGAAGCAAAGTTAAGTATTAAGTAGGACAAGTATTTACTGCAGCTCTGCGGAAAAATCAACAGGAACCTGGAAGATCATTCCAACACAGAAGTGCAACAACTTCTCCAGCATGAACTATAGCCTAGTGACAAGTATCTACATTTTGGATCACAACATATTTTTGCAAATGACAGCGAAGAAGCCATTGCCATCGGTTATCCTATCGTCGTGGCTAAGCTTAACTAAACTTCATTCAGTTATTCATTATGTCGAAGAAGGATGTGAATGCAGATCGCAGAAGGGCGGATCCCTATTTCACTGTGAAATACCAAAAGAACTTGAAAAACAAATTCCATATTGAAAGTTTGAACAACTAATTGAATGTGCTACCAGCAAAATTGATAGGCCTGAGTTATGGCAAAGAGAAACGAAACAATCAAGATATCATACAAATTGATGAAATTACATCGTCGTTAAAACTCAATTATCAGAAATATTTTCCAAAGTGCCTTTTCTAGGCAGATCTGGGAAGGCACAGGCATACTTACTGTGTTTAAATAATAAACTCATATTGAATTTAAATTGCCAATAAATGTCAACATCCCTTACTTAAAAAACACACACATTTTTGTACCCTCAATATTTTTTCAAATTTTACTCCTACTGAATCCTCATTAACTTCACGTCGTCGCCGTTCCACACAAAAATTATGTAAATTTCGATAAAGACGCGTCTTCCTAGAAGGCAAATAAAAAAGCAATTTTAAGTCAATTTGATTGCCATAAGCATATGACTCCTGTCAGAAATATTCTACGCCGCCCATCATTAAAACAACATTTAAGACTATATTATCGAAACACAAGAAAGGTTAAGTCCATTTAGATGAATCTCACATCTTTCCATGGACAAAAAAAAAGAAAAAAAAAACACCTTAATCTTTAATGACAACGAATGTGTCCTTGGTCTCTTAGGGTATCAGCTGAGAATTTATTACACTTCTGTAACAAATTCCATGCCCTAAGTATCGTGGTGGCAATGAAGACTGATAAGCTAACAATTCTTCATAAACAAGAAATATAATGACAATCTCGGTTATTACTGATATAAACCGTTATTTATATACAATTTTTTTTTTTTAAGTATTTCTTTGTTATGGTTTGAAAAGGAAGAACAAAAAAAATAAAACCAATGCGAGATAGTGGTCTCACAAGATGAGTAACATGTGCACAAAGTGTTTTCTTTTTTGTTTGTCTTCTTTTTATTAAAAAAAAATATATACATACCTATATACTTTTAAGTCATTTCGAAGACATTGTGTTTCATTAAGACACTTGAGTCGGAATCGGGTTAAGAAATTAGCCACACTTGATCGACGACAACGTTCTTCTGTCATCAACAACCATATTTTATACAAACATTGAGAAGGAATGTCATTGTGTTGCAGAACAAATTCTGGAAATCGATTCATACACAAGTGCCTACATAGCAGTAGTTTTGTAGTATTTTGTTGTTGTAATGTGATATGATTTTTCAAGGACCGGAAACTGTATGGGGATTGATTGTTAATTTATTCAGTTTTGGGTAAAGACATTATTGTATTTATACAGAGGAATTACTAAGAAATGAAAATAAAAGAAAAGAAAAAAACTGAAATGTCCAAACATCAAGAAAGTTTGGATTTTATGTCTTCTTTTTTTTATTCTTTGTTTGTTTAATTGACACTTTGAAATGTTAGGCATTTTATTAATTTTCCATTTGTACATATTAATTATAACAGAACAGATCGTATGTATTATCAATCAGTTTCGTCAAAAGAAAAATATTACATATACCTACATATTATGCTCGTACATATGTACATAATATGTACATATGTAGATAGGTAGGTAAAACATTTATTATTTTATTGAAACATAACACTTAATAATCCTTAACAAAAACAAAAAACAGAAAATTGGTAATATGAAAAATTATTTTCAGGAAATAAAAATAGTAAAATAAAATTGATGCATATCCATTTTCTGCATTCGGGACACACAGGACAATTGCATTTTAAGGATGAAATCTTGCTTTTGCGGTCTTGTTTTTATGAACAAATCACACACCCCCGCTGCTTCTGTAATTTAGGAGGGGGCTCACTTTCATGTGACTTTAGTGGCTGTCCCGAACCCCCCTTTATTTTTTCAACTAATTTTATATGCAAATTTTTTTATTCAACTAATTTTCATGGCAAATTTTTAGCTAAAGGTCACTCCATATGAGGTTTAAATGGTTGCCTCGACCACAAATGGCAATTTTTCCTTTGATAATCTTCTTTTTACATTCCTGACGGCGAGGCGGTTCTTTTTCATCCGATAACTCTGTACTTATAACATCATCAATTGCCGAGTCTATTTGATGATGATCTGTAAATTCTGAGCATTCACCTTTGGAACCGGAGTCCATTTCATTATCACCACATTCGAAAGCATTTCTTAGGTAAATTTCTAAATCCTACTGACTGGTGGGTACCATTTTAATAACCTAAAGAATGGGGCAAAAAAAAAGGTTTTTAAGAAATTTCCCATACGAGAAAGACAACATGGGGTGGAATATCAGTTCAGTGCATACCGTATGCTCTCGCATTTAAAAACTACAAACCACCACGGGGACTGGTCATCATCAATCGAAACCTGAGATATTAAATGACATAGAACTTCGAAAAGAGAAATCAAGCTAAATCAAAATTACAGTTAAGATAAAATTGCCTGGGGTGATGAAATACCCCTGTTGTCATCGGAAGGTTAAGGATAAACTGATGTGAATTGCTAGAACAGTGAGGCAAGAAACATTACGACGATGTTCGAGTGACGTAAATGAATCAATAATGTTATTGTCACCAATCATTTTGAATACTGTCCAAGAGGCTTTAGTAAGTTACTGGAGCATCAGCCCTACCTACTACCTTAGTTTCTAATTTTTTATTTGTCTTAGAACCCAAAGAAAGAAAGTGGAAAACTGTTGGCTTAACACTAAACTATTCAATTTAAGAAAATTTTCAATTTCAAAATCAACTCATTTATAGACAACTTTGTTGAAATTTGTTTCAAAACTGTGATTTTGGGTTCAACGAAATATAACTTGAGAATTTTTACTGATTAAAAATAAGCAGAGTAAATTGAAATTATTCACTAAAAAAGTATTTTGCGAATCGCCAAACGACAACAAAAGAAATACATATGAAATCTCATGACTTTTGACAGTTTGATCGTTACCTGAACTCGAGTTCAGGGCGACCCCAGGTCTAAAAAAACACAGAATTTGCTCACCAGGGTGACTTCAGGTTTTTCAAAAAACGATTTAGGGCGACCCCAGGGTGACTTCAGGGCTCAACGAATAAACCTAATAACTTCATATCGGTATGTGTACCCTTCTGTCAAAAAATGCGAATTTCAACTGATTTAAAACGTTTTTTTTTTTGTGTTATGAACTTTATGAGTTCGATAAAAATTTTGCATTGGAATTCGTAGGAACTCAGTTTAAAAAAGATGAACAGACCTAATACACCTACATAACTTTATATTTACATACTTGCTAATTTTCGTCAAAAAATTATGGTAAGTTTATCAGTTTAGCCAGTTAATAGGTTGAAGTGGCTGCCAAATTCGCAGCTGTCACACTAATTGTGATACCACATGAATCTAGAGATTTTCTCCCTACTCGTTAAGCTATTTGGAGCTCCTTATGAAGCAACAGAGATGCTGCAAATGTCTTTATTATTCGATTTCTTGGTTCCTCGAAGAAAAACCCTCCAAAATGGATTTTACGTCTGGGGGATTGAGCAGGGCATGTATATAGAAGATGAGGAACTAATTCTAACACTTCGTCGTGCAAACAGCTTCTGCGAAAAAACGTTTGAATAAATTCCAAGCCTCCTCAATTTGTAAAAGCAAACGCAATCTGCATTAAGGGAAATATTTCTCGCTTGAGATGAGAAAATGAATGGTTTTGATGGCAAGGTCATGGTTTGGTTTTTTTTTTTTTTAATAGGATAATAAACAAGGAGTATTATTTGAGGATCTTAAGAGAAAACCTTAGACAGAAGGCCTAAAATTGGGTATTACGCGTTCCTTCAAATTTTAACAAGACAAACTAAACAAGGTAAACTAGTCAAATGTTAAGATATTTTAGTTTTTAATAAGTTTCTTCATTTAAAAAATAAAAAACTTACAGTTTTTCAAAGACAATGGGACATGGAAAATATTGCACAAACGAAAAAAAGTGAAATTATTAAAAAAAAAAAATGATTTCAGAAGGTAAAACGTATGAAGAAGTTCGGCGTTTTGTTGGCTCTTACAACAAAATGATTTGAAATGCAATAGTATAGGTACGCGCCCAAAACCGAACTCGTGGACCAAAACCAGTTACCAATTTCGACAACTCTCGTCAGACGCCTAGTCCGAGAAACCTAAGAAAAATCCTTTCAAGCCTGCAACTGAGCTCAAAAAAGACCTGAATATTACAGCTTGCATTGAAACCGTTCGCTACAGATTAAGGGAACTTAATTTAACAGCGTGTAGTCCCAGAAAATTCCATCTTTTAACTGCAAAAAAGCGTTATATATTTGCAAGACCGAATTTGAACAGGCCAGCAGAGAAATGGCGCAACGTTTTATGAAGGGATGAGAGCAAAATCGTGTTGTTTGGCGCTAAAGGATCTCGTTCCCACATAAAAACAACCTCCAAAAGCTCAATATAACAATAATAATACAAAAATAAAATGGTTAAGTACGGATGTTCAAGCATAATGGTTTAATGTTGTGTTTCCTACCATGGAATTGGATCCATATACTGGATTACACCCACCAGGAATCAACACGTCTACGTGAATATTCTGGGAAATATTGTTCTCCCGCATGCAGAGGAAGAAAATCACTCAATTAATGTGATGGAGTGGCCAGCGCAATCGCGTGACCTAAGCCCCATCGAAAACCTGTGGGCCGACGACGCAAAGAAAGTAGTCTCAGATATTAAACCGACCAGCAGCGAAACACTCTGGGCTGCAGTTAAGGCGTCCTGGGAGAATATTCCGGTTGAAAAGTGTCATAATTTAGTTAATTCAATAACGAGACGTTGTAGTAGTAGAAGCAATAATAGCCAAAAAAGGCTAAAAAATAAAATCATAGAAAAAGATTTTGGATTTTTACAATGGTTTAGTTTAAAGTTGTATGATGTAGCAATGATGATAGTTTTTTACTTGTTATTTATTTGATTTGTTGGAGAAAATTTTAGTTTTTCCAAAAAGTTGATGAATAAAAATTGAAATTCTTTTTGAAATGTGTTTTTTAACTTAAAATAAATTGTTTGCATATTGAAAATTTTTCTCGATATACATATTGGCATACTTTTTATTTTGCAACGAAATTTGGTTATCGTAATACCTGGTGCTATTTTTTTTACCGCTGCTGTAGGTACCTACCTAGTTCCTAATCTTAACCCTGCAGTTGTCGCGCTTATTACATAATGTAATTTTAAATTTAGGATAAAACCAGTATGTTTTAACTCTTTCAAATATATTTTTCGGGAAAATGCAACTACATATTATTCAAAGTTAAAAAATATAAATTATTACTTCACTATTCAACTGTAAGTACTAAAAGAGACAGCGATTCTCCACCACTAGTATTCGGGAATTCTCAAATTTGCATTAGTGGATTACAATAGTAATCCGCGCGATGATTGCAGGTTTAAATATTTAATTTGCATCAACAGATGAGATGAACAGAAACAATGCGCAAACTGAATCAAAACTTCTAAAAGTTGATGTTGTCCTTCATCATCGAGCCTACCAACCCAAATTTTGCCAAATTTCTTTAGAAATCGACAAACTAAAAAAAAAAAAGAATGATTCCTTAAAATAATTTATGAATTGACGGAATTGAAGGTCTGTTTTGGAACTACATACATTATATCGCGGTCGTTCAATAGAATCTCCAAAGTTTATTCTGTTTATTCTTTTGAAATCTGTGGTAGGGACGTCTTGTTAAAGGTACCTAGGTACGTCATATTTTATCAAATTTCAAAATTCTAGTCCCGTATAAGTTGTCGAGCCTAGTGATCTAGGTATTTCTCGATCAAAATAAAATTCTTCAAATGTAAGCATTTTCTGGTTCTCGGCTAATAAATTCTAACAAATTGTCTCGGTATAAAAAAAAATAACTAATGGAGTTTCTATGAACGACGACGAAGTCCTTAAAAATGAGACTACCTAAATATTTAAAAATTCATAAATTATTTCAAGAAATCAGTCTCCTAATTTGATTTTTCAATTTCTAAAGAAATTTGGCAACATTTGGATTGGTGGGTACATACGATATGGACACAACAGCCTGGACCTGGACACCATATTGCCACCATATGGACCTAAATTGCGGAGGTGTTGGGATATATTGTGCAAAGAAATCAAATCTCTAAATATAGGTACATACTTATATGTGGTACCACTAACCTTTCTCTTTATATTTAAGAACAGAACAAACTGAAGATAAGAAGCTAAAGATAAAGAAAATTAAAAAAACATATTGAGCCATAAATAGGAGCCCATCCTGTTTGTGAGATGGGAGCAAGATCGATACAGATTTATATGTAGATAAGAAAAAAACAACTCTTATCTTTAAAAATGAAAAATCAGTAGAAAAGGTATTAAAAAAAAAGGATTTTCTTCCCACACATTAAAGATGAGAAAAAATATAAAACAACTTTTCCACTTTCCAGTGTTTTTTTTTAATCCCAGTTTTTTTTTATAAATTCATCTCTCTAACTACTCTCTCCCTAGCTCTGAGGATTCTTGTTGTCTCTATCTTATTTATTGGAGTTTGGGCAAGTTTCCCCAGGCATAATTTTTGAAGGATGTGTGTTTCGTTTCGTGGGAACAAAACCAGTTATCCCGTTTTATATACTTCAAGCATCGTATATACTTCAATCTTTCTCTCCCGAAACCTACACAACCACAAATTCAGAAAACGTTCTCCTTTTTTCTATCAAGTGTTTGCGGGGGAACAGAAAAGAGGAAGCGAAATTGGAATCGTTGAGAAAAAAAAGTATAAATTTAAATATGGCGAAGTTGATTTTTTCGAGCCCAAATTTTCCTTCATTTCGAGATTGGGCACTTCGAGCCTTCGAGGGTCTAAGAGATTGTAGATTATTTTTTGGGACAAAACTTACCTCATATTTTAATCCAGCCAAACGTAACCAAGTCTCAACTTTCAGACAATACGGCGAAAGCGATGGCAGCAGTGGGGTACGCGAAAATTGGTACAAGTAGATTACATCCTTTTCGAAGTTCGCCTTGTGGACGTTGTACTTTGGTGGCGCTTCGGTCTTGGTGACGGTGGTGTTATTGGCGGAGTTATCGTGATTCTCGCCGCCCTCCTTCTTGGCATCGCCATCGGCCGCTGGAGTAGTAGCGGTACCATCTCCTCCAGCACCGTCACCACCCTCGCCCGACGCCGCTGTCTTTTCATCAGCAGCGTTTGCGGTGGCGTCTCCAGTGGCTGCTTTATCGCTCGCTGCGGCTGCGGCCGCTTCGCCGATATTGTTTGCTGCCGCTTCTTCTGTTTTATTTTCAGCGGCTGGTGGGGCAGCGGCTTTGTCTTCGGCGGCGATATTTTGTTGTTGATTTGTTGCTACTTCAGCTGCCATCTTTTTTATTTTATCTTATTTTTTTGTTTTCGTCAAGTTTGTCAAAAAAGTTTGATGGGAAATAAACAGTTATGAGAATTTGATTATACAAAATTCTCACCACAGATCACTAGATTTATTTTTCAAACAAAAAAACACGATTGCACTAGGAACGGTTTTCTTCCTTATTTTTTTTTACTTCTATGCACTTCCCGTTAGAAATAAAATATGTGTATTTTTTTTCGTTTAAATTCGGCACAGGGACACTTAAAACAGGACCGATATTAATTTGTCAAGCATTTATATACAAAATGTGTATATAATTAGGATCCGTGTTTGTATATATGGATGTATAGTGTAAATCTGTATAACAGAAAGAACACAGAGAAAGAAAACACAAAATTGCACTTGCACTACAATGAACAGTTATAATATTATGCTCCAGACAACTGAGAGAACAACTGACAGCTAAGAATGCTCACACTATACTGAACGAATGTTAGTGCTGCTGGAAAACCGTAACGTATATTTGCTTTTGATTTTTCTTCAATAAAATTCACCACGCACTGCACAGTTGGTTTGATGGAGGACAGGCACAGGACAGACAGTACACAGTAGACAGTACAGAGCGGTAGCCAGCGCAGAAAATGCAGACGCAAAGGCAAAAAGCGTTTATCAAAATGTGTGTGGTAAATGTGTTGAATATTGAGAAGGGATGGATATGGATGATGTTTCGTGAGGAGTAGTTGAGTTGGTTGATGGCGTGGTGGTTTCCCAAGCAAAAAGGGCTCATTTTACACAAGAAGGGGAAGAGCTTGATGGTAGCATTAAACATTTTGAATTAGTGTGTGTGCATGTTTGCCCGTAGGGGAACACACTGCAGGTTGCAGCGAGGTGAATTTACAATTTGAGTGGAATTTATAAACTCCAGTTTTCCAGGAGTGTTCAATTCTTAAATTTTTTGGATGTTGGAGTTGAAAATCGCAGAAGAGTTGCCGAGTTAGTTTGCTTTAATTTTAACTTGGCTTGGGATAACATTTTTAATCCGGAAAAAATCGAACTCTATAGCTATGGATCAAAAACCTGTAATTACAGCGTTAAGGAAAACGATGAATTGTTATTTTTACAATTCTTTCTTCCTAGCTATCTAAAGAAGGGTCAACTTTTTATAAACTTTATGCCCAAAAATAAGGTTATAGGTATATGAAATGTAGCTAACTTCATACAAGAGACTGCCTTTTTTATTGATATTATTTTTTTTGCAAGGGACTTTAATAAAATGTTTCCAAAACTTTTTATTTTAGTCGTGAAATGCGCGGTGTAAAAATAACCGTTCTAAAGGAAGACTTTGAGGAGTTTGATGTTGCAGAAAAGTTAAAAAAAATCGGTTTACTGACTGAACACAATGGATTGCTACAAACTACAACTCGAGCAGCTGAAAAAGCGGTGAAAAGTGTCGAACGTGATATTTTTTTCGTGTACTTTATGCTGTTGTAGAGATTTCTTATGGCTGAAACAGATGTGCAGAATTTTGCATGCAGTGAAATTGAATTACACAGGTTTTTATGTGAGCTGATTAATTAATTGCAGCAACTAAACGCAAATCTAAAATAATTCATATCTGGCACTAAAAAAAAATAATGAAAAATTAACTGTTGTCGTTTTCCTTAAGACATAACTATGCATCATAAATGTCAGAATGTGTTGCGCATGCAGTGCTGTATGCATTGATGCGCCCAGACACGCACATCTGTCTTATCCATAACATTTGGGTAAGATGATTTAAATCTTTTTCGAGTTTACCAATGAAAGTGATTATTAGAGAAATTGAAAAGATTTCCAAGCTCACTTCAAACTTATGTAAACCTGCATCGAATGGTTTAGCTAGTTGGAATGTGAAGCATCAAAAGTGCTGCACGTCAATGTCGGCCAACTCTTCATTGTACATATAAAAAAAAAATTCTGCATTTTTCCATATGGAACGCTTTGCAAGAGAGCGAGAGAAAAAATAACGGTACTTTTTGAATTATTCTTTCTGATCTGTTTTCTCAACATTACAAGCAAACAGTAAGCATCATCAAATGATACATTAAGGCCCAAAGTTTGAAAAAAAATGAACAACATACCTTAAAAAAAACTGTGTGTGTATTCAGTTGAAGCGGAGTGTATGTACAATATTATTTTAAACTTAAGGGGGCCCCTGCTAAAACATTTTGGTTAAAATCGTTAGAGCTGTTAATGAGATAGTCGAAAATCAAAAAAACGGTTCTATGACAGGTACCCTTAATATCATTTTTTTCCTAATTTTCTTTGACCGAAATGTAGTCCATGCCCATAAAAAGAAAAACGTTGACTCTTTGTCACCAAAACCAAAACTTACCCTATAAAAGAGCAACTGAATGATCAGAAAACAATTGAATTTCCTAGTATCTATAGATTTTTAACTTCGTTTCTCACATCAATAAATCAATACATAAATATATACCTATGTATTTACTTGCGAGAACTCTTACACCTCCAATTCTTAAGAAATTCATAATAATCTAATCAAACAAGTCAAACATTTTATTTTACTCAAAATCAATATCTCTGAAAAAAATAAAAAAAAAAGTGTTTAGCAGAACATGGTTTCGATCCACGGACCTCTGGGTTATGGGCCCAGCACGCTTCCACTGCGCCACTCTGCTTGAAATTTGTTCTGGCCAATATGCTATAAGTAGGTACCTACAATTTAGTTTTCTCGTAGACAATCACTGAAATAGGTATGAGTTTTTCGAGCATACATGTCTACATAGATTTTAATTATGGGACCGGTTCGGAGTGTTTCGTATACTCGTAGGTATTTTTAAAAATTTAAACGCAATTTGATTTTAATGCAAAAAAAAAAAAAACAGCTTTATTTCATATTTTCTCAATTTATCGCCGTCGTTGTCCACAATTTCTTCAGGAGTATGTTTACATGCGATATACCTACTATGGAGCATTTTGCATTTGGATAAAGATGTAACTCGCGATTCTGATCAAAGTTGACATTACGATGATAGGGAACGTGAAAAAATAGTCAGTGTGTCTGCATGGTTGTTCGTCAACCTACAGCATAAACTGCTGGACCTATTTTCTTGAAACTCGATTCTTAAAGGTCTTCGGTGATAACCAAGTGGAGAAATTGAATTTTTTGTTTGGCTTCAAAACTAACGGTACCTGTTATAAGACCATTATGAAAAAAATCTAATTCATCTCAAAAACGGCTCTTAACGATTTTGATCAGAAAAGGTATGTATCCTATTATAGACATGAACTAGGTACATTTTGGTCAAGAAGAATTTTAAGAATAAAATGCACGACTGGGTCGCACGAACTTGCCCCTATGTAATAGACTAAGTATTTCAAAAATAAATGTTATTAGAGAAAAACTGTTCATAAGCATAAAATTAATTTTTTAAATGACTTAAACAACTTCTTTAGTAGTTGGAGTTAAAAATAGGATGCCATGTGATTCAAGAAAATGTATGTTTATGCAAGAACAAAAATTATAAGTCTTTGTAGTGGTTTCTTAAAAAAATGAGCTTTTATATAAAAAATTTTTAAAACAATTTTAAGAAAAAAATTTGGTACGCCAATTTAAAGTTTTTATTATTATTGGAATAAAAATTAAATTTATAAAAAAAAATATTGATCCGTTTTCGAGATATTGAATTTTCCAAAAAAAATAGATTTCCTAAAGTTTTGAATTGCAATGTTTTTTAAACTTCTTAGAAGCTTCTGTCTTATCAATTTCATTAAAATCCGTTATATCGATAACGAAAAATTCAAAATTTTAAAAAATCATTCTCTGGTGGGTACAGTCAGTAATATCTTGTTTTTAATTTTTTTTATTAAATTATAGATCTTATAAATTAATCAAAAGAAAAAAATTTAAGCGAAATTCTCGGAATTGTTTTTGAGAAAAATACGATTTTCGAAAACCATTTTTTAACATTTGTATGGAGGGTACCGTTATTTTTAGGTAAAATAATTGTTTTTCTCATATCTTGTAAATTATTTTAAGAAACTTTTATTTATCAAGTTTTAAAAAAATCGCGCATGGGGTTTTCGAAATATTGAGTTTTCAAAAAAAAAATTTGAAATTTTTTTTAAAAATCCAAAAAAAAATGTTTTGAAAATTTGAATACATAATAATATTGAAACTACTGGAAGTCTTAACATAAAAAAATGATCAAAATCGGTTGTACCGTTTTTGAGAAAATCAAGAATAAAAAAAATGGTTCCAAGGGATGGTACCAAAAATAATAATTTTTTGGAATTTTTTTTTTCAAATATTACCTAGGTTTAACTGAATGAAATTTTTTGAATTTTTTTAAAGAGAATTTGTGGGAAAGTTTTTGAGAAAAAAAATATTTATAAAATTACGAACAAAATTCGTATGGCAGGTACCGTTATTCGGTCTTAAAAAAAACATCCGGGGGAAAATTAAAACCCATATCTACCAAGTTTGAAGAAAATCGGCCAAGCCGCTTAGCTGTAGCTGAACAGAC
Organism: Philhelius festivus; assembly: GCA_963931855.1. NCBI lineage: Eukaryota > Metazoa > Arthropoda > Insecta > Diptera > Syrphidae > Philhelius > Philhelius festivus. The sequence goes on from OZ007557.1 coordinate 62,404,029, forward strand.
AGACAGACAGAATTGCGAGACCCACTTGTTTGCTCTTGGCTATCATCGTAATGTCAGTTTGATCAAAAACTCAAGTTTGATTTTTTTTATAATGCACAACTTGCCTTATAGTACCTAGTGGGCCTCCAAGTGGGCGGAGGACAATAATATCATACCGGATAATCAGTTCGTTTTAAGACGGGACATGACACCATTCATGCCGCATCTAAACTAGTTTCTGATATCCAATGGAACAAAACTAAAAGGCAGTGTACTGGTGCTTGTCTGGTTGATTTGGAGAACGCTTTCGACACCGTATGGTTAGAGGGTCTCTATCTAAAACTGACTAGACTCGGCATAAGTAAACCACATTTATATATACTTTATGACATGCTCAATGGTAGAAATTTTGTTGTCAAAAGTGGCAATGTAACTTCTACCGCAATCTTCGATATCAAGAACGGTCTTCAGCAGAGAGCGATGAACTCGCCGATTCTATTCAACATTTACACCAGCGATCTAACTCAGACAATTGCGTATGCCGATGATCTAATAGCGTACAGAACAGCTCCAAAAGTTGAGGTCATCAGAATTCTTTTGCAGCGTGACTTCGACAAGATTCAGCGATATTGTGATGACTGGAAGTTGAAAATCAACTTTCAGAAATGTGAAACTATTCTGTTCAGGACTCCGTTGGCTGGAGCCTCCAGTGATACTAGAAGGAACTGTCGCAAGCTGGTGATCGTAGGGCCACACCGGTAGCCACTGGCGAGTAAAAATGTAGTAAAATACCTTGGCATCTGGATGGATCAGTATTTGTATTTCGACAGACATATAAATGCTGCTCTGAACAGGGCTAGGGGAGCCTTTGCTCTGACGAAACGGTTGTTTTACAGCAGCCAGCTTGACAGCAGGGTGAAGGTGATTTGCTACATGGCCCTCATCCGGCCGATGATTGCCTATGTCCTATGTCCTATGCCCGGTGTGGTTCAACGTTGCCCCATCTCAAATGGAAAAGATTCGGGTGTTTAAGAGGCAGTGTCTTAGACGTTGCCTTGGACTACACAGAACACCAGAGTCGGAGTATAAACATTATTATTCAAACGAGGTTCTATACAACGGGGCCAACATTAAGAGAATTGATAATTTTTTGATAAAGCTGATTCTTGGTCACATTGCAAGAGCGATGTCCTCGACCAACAACCTAATTTTTGAGGCTTACTACCCAAACGATGAATACTATGAGAGTGTACCTCTTAGCGGCTTCATCCCGCCCGATGCATTTCTTTACTTAGACAAGCGAGGGCTGGTCCAAGATAGAATGGCGATTTCGCTAATCTACCACGTCAGCCGTAAGACTGTTGACAGGCGGCTCCTTTATGGTCGAGACGTCCTCGCACAAGATGGAGCAGAGCGCCTTCGGTTCAGTAGGACTGTGTCCGATCGGGACCGGAGGGACAGGGTGAAAAAGGGGAACCAGTTCTGGTGGTTGTCGGATGATAGAGAAAGCTGACGAGGACTTATATTATATGCCTTGGCCGACTTACATAGATTTAAGTGTAGTTTGTTAGGTAGGGACAGTCAGGGTGGCAAAAAAAAAATATATATAGTACATACATGTTTCAATGCACATTAAAAAAAAAACAAAAACACTGCTGCTGTGGCTGTTCTAGTTTTTAAGTAGTTTTAGTTTATTTTAATCTGTTTTAGGTAGTTTTTTTTTAATTTTCTCGAGAAAACAAAAAAAAATAGATATAGTTTGAATTGAAAATAGTTTTTTAGGCCGAAAGGTATTAGATTTAAGATATAGTTTAGCTTAGAGCGCCCGCATACGGCCAGTAAGTTAGTTTTTAGTTATTGGATAAGTAGGCTAGTTTTTATGAATTTTTGTCTAGCTTTAAGATAGTTTTAAGATTGATGCAAATAAAAATGAATTAAAAAAAAAAGTACCTACCTATAGTCGCAAGTAAAAAAGTGTTAACGTTACCTGTCATAGAGCGGTTTTTTTTATTTTCGTCTTTCTCATGAACGGCTTCAACTATCTCAACCAATTTTTATACAGGAGCTGTTTGGAATTTCGAACAATATTGTTTATACAAATTTTCAAAAAAAAAAAATTTTTCGATTAAATTTTTTTTTCTTTTTGAAAATTCAATATCCTAAAAACGGGTGAACGACTAGTTTTTGAGATTATTTCTTGAAATGTATGTATCCAACATTTAATACTTAAAATTGACATCCCAACTTTTTTTTATTTTTTTAAATTCATAAATCACTAGTAGGTTTTGAATACATTTTTACTTGCGACTTAAAGGTACTATAAGGCAAGTTATGCATTCGTAGAAAAAAAAATCGAACTCGAGATTTCGATCAAAGTTGACTACAAAAGTGGGTCTCCTAATTCTGTCTGTCTTTCTTTAAACTTGGTAGATATCATTTTTTTTAAGACCATAAATAACGGTACCTGCCAATCGAATTTTTTTCGAAATTTTATAAATATTTTTTTTTCTCAAAAACTGTCCAACAAATTTTCTTTAAAAAAATTCAAAAAAATTCGTTTAGTTAAAACTAGGTAATGGTTGAAAAAACTTTTCCGAAAAATGGTTATTGAAGGTACCCCCATGGAACCATTTTTTTTTGTTTTTGATTTTGTCGAAAACGGTACCACCGATTTTGATAATTTTTTTTTTGTTAGATCTCCCCAAATTTAAATAGAATTGTGTATTCAAATTTACAAAATTTTGTTTTTTTTTTTGGATTTAAAAAAAAAAATCAATTTTTTTTTTCAAAACTAAATATTTCGAAAACCACATGCTAGAATTTTTTTAAACTTGATAAATAAAAGCTTCTCAATATAATCTACAAGATGTGAGAAAAAAAGTTTTATTTTACCTAAAAATAAAGGTACCCATCATAAAAATGTTAAAAATGGTTTTCAAAAATCGCGCCTAGAATTTTGATAACATTTTTTTTTCTTTCAATTAATTTTAACGATCTTTAATTTAATACAAAAAATTTTAAAATTAAGATATTACAGCTTCTACCTACCATGGAACCATTATTTAAAATTTTGAATTACTCATTATCAACACATCTAAAAAGTCTAAGAACCATTGCATTTCAAAACTTTAAAAAAGTATTTTTTGAATTTTTGAAAAAAAAATCATTTTTTTTTTGGAAAATTCGATATTTCAAAAACGGTTTAGTATTTTTTTTTTGAAAATTTAATTTTTATTCGTACAGTAATAAAAACTTAAAGTTAGCATACCAAGTTTTTTTTTTCAGAAATCTTTTAAAAATTTTGTATATACCTAAAAGTTTTTTTTAAGAAACTACTACAAGAACATATAATTTTTGTTCTTGCATAAATTCATATGCTATCAATAATAAAATAAATGCTATGCAATTCTGTTTTTGTCTCTTTCTACTAAAAGAATTTAAAAAATTAATTTTATCCTTATGAGCAGTTTTCTCTAAAAACATTCGTTTTTAAAATTCCTAGTCTATTACATAGGAGCAAGTTCGTGCGACCCAGTCGTGCATTTTATTTTAAATTCATAAGTCAGTTAGTAGTAAGAATTATTTTTTTTTTAAATCATAAGTCACTAACTAACTTATGTATAAATTATTTTTTTTTAATTTACAAGTCGTCTACAGACTTCAAAAAAAATTGTAAACAAATTCCTAATCCCCACGATAAACATTGTCTGAGGGATTATTAATAATAATTAATTATCTACGTATATGCCTCACTGTCTGATTTTGATATCATAATAAACGAACAAACTATGGCACACAAAGTGCATTTTATCGACACACAAAAATCTACCTCCCAACATCGATTGCCACTATAATTCAATATATTAAACGGCTGTTCCATACCACATGCGTATGGGCCATGGTATTCCCTATAACAAATAAACGCATAGCAACAAAATTTATTATCAGAGCATCCCAATTAAGTTATGTTATGTGAAATAAAGTACAAGTAATACCTACCTTACCTACACAACACACTATAAACGATTTCTTTGCAAAATGCATAGGTCACGTAATTATGGAACCGATTTATTAGTTTTATAGAAACGCTGTAATGTGCAAATGTTCCGCCCCTGCCTATCTGGTCTTTCCCTCGAAAGAAAAACTTACATACAGAAATCAATGAATGGAATTTTGAATGCAACCTTATATGTGACCAAAAGCACAATTTATTGGAGCCAGGTAGGAATATAAAACATGAGAGGGGGTGCATGAAGTAATTTAACTATTGTTACTTGAATTTTCTAAAAGCCCTGGAAAAATATAGTTTTACTGCTAAGTGAAAATCCAAGATGTGTAATATTGTTTAAAAAAATTTAGTGAAAAGTCAAAACTATTGGTTTTTGACAATAACTCTTAAGAAATGGAGTTTTCGAAAAATAATTTTCAACTCATTGTCTCACCTCGATTATAATAAATGACCTTTCATTAGAGGTTTCATTTTGAATTTCGCGGAATTTTTAATTATTGGGATTAAACTGTCATTGCGATCACTTATGATTAGTAAAAACTATATCGTAATTAGTTACGAATCGATACAATCGCACAATGTTTGAAATAGTTAAAATTTACTAAAAAAAAGTTAGAGATATCGTTAAAATGTTTCGTAGTTTTTTACTCAAAATGATTACGAGTCTTGGTATGACAAAGGTAGGTCTAAAACGACTAATCTCATTGAACGGAAAGGAATTCGACGTTTTTTTACCCGATTTCAGAAAGGTTTTTGACAAATTTCACATACATAAGCTTATTCTATTCAAAGTGTCCACCTATGGACTTGAATCTATCTCTTTAAGATACAAAAAAAAAACCGTTACTACAAAGTTCGACTCAGACATAACTTATCCGATGATTTTTTAGCTACCTCCGGGGTCCCACAAGGCAACCACTCAGGACCTCTACATTTTATTTCTACTATTAAGGTTGTTTAAACGATCTTCAAATATTCCCATATCTTACTCTACACCGACGATACCAAGTTTTTCAAAAAAACATTTTTTCGACATATTATGATTCTACTGTTCTTCAACTTGATCTCGACAGTTTCTCTGAAATAGAAATAGCAGTCAATCACTTTTTGACGAGAACGCATCCAATCTCCTCCCCGTTTCTACCTTGACTATAATCAACACATCAAACGACGAATTATTCTTAAAGCAAACTCAGCACTAGGCTTTTTGAAACAATGGTCTAAAGAACTCCCTCACCCCTACGTGACCCCATCCCTATACATACGAGTAACCTTTGTTCGCTTCCTTTTTGAATACGCCTGTCAAGTATGGCCCCCTTATCAACAAAACCACATATCCAAAATTAAGAGCATTTAACGTCGATTACTTTCTTTCGCCTTACGTGGTTGGTATGTCTTCGAATTACCCTTCTGTAATCGAGACCGACTTCTTTTATTTAATTTAAATACGCTGGAAGAACGCAGAGCATTAAGCGACACTCTCTTCATACATCGACTACTTTCAAGATCTGTTGACTGCATAACTCTCTGCAATTCCATCTCTTTCCGTGATCTAAGAAATCCTCGTGTCTTCTATCTGCCCACACACCATATGTAGGTACATCTTATAGCTCTAATGAAGCTATTATTCGCATTCTTCGGAAGAATAATTGGAACATTAACTGTTTCGACTTAATCCTCAATTCACCCTGTCTCAAACCCCTGAAATAGAGCCCTATGAAGGCTTTAAGAGTCTCAGTCTTATTGACATGGAATTGTGCCTTCAAAAACCCCTATGAAAAGAAGTATAAACGATTTAATCGGACGATCTTGTCAGCCAGTACAAATTGCCAAAACGACAGATTAGGCGTCTGGGAAACTGTACGTCCGAAGTTGGGCTTAAGGGCACACTGATGGATATTCCCTGAAGATTACAGGTACAACAGGTGGGGTGAAAAATGTCTTTCTAAAGACCACCAATTGCATGGCACGCCATCTGCTAGATACTCGTGTTTCTCTGCGATATTCTCTTCCATGTCCATCAATATTGGAAGGTAAATGCAAGAAAACAAAATGGAGGAATTTTTTTCTCTATAGATAGTTTTATTAAAATAATTGATTTCATTTTTTTACGAATCCAGAAGTAGCGCTTAAAGTACATCCACCTTTGCCTATCGCAAAAATAATAGAAAAAAAGAAACTTTGAATTTATAAGTGTGAATATTTATTCAATTATGTATAAACGAAAAAAAAATGAATGATTTTTTTTTCTCGACTTAAATCCCAATCAGTCTGCCAAAAAACTCACCCAAAAGGGGGTCTAGCTGGAAAAATATTATGTACATAGGCGTTGAAACGTGATTAGTATTCAACATTTAATGTGTCCGTATGGTCTATATTTGGGATCATATTATACGAATCTTCCGCCTATCGTGTTACGCACGCCATAGAAAGATTTATGACCCAAAGTAAACAAAATATTACTTTAGAAAGCTGTGCCCGCGGCAGCAATGCGAGGAACTTTTTGGAGTATTTTTTTTTTGCTATCCACCCGACATGACATGGTCGTTGTCTTCAGTTCCACCTGTTACATGAGTCATGGTGGAGTCGCTCTTACACGAAACCAACAAGGATTCCTGAAAATTTAAACAATGCATCTGGAAGTGTCTGTCCCGGAGGACACAGGAGATAAAGGAGAGAAAAAAACACACGCCTTCTAAATTCCTTTATCCATATGGCAGTTAAATCGATTTTTCGCCATTGCCAAGGATATACCAACCCTATGTGTGGCGGCGAAAATAAATTGAATGACGTTATCGAAACTTCTTGTTGTCCAATGTCCCTTGATATGAGGTGTCTTAGAAGAGGGTGGAATTTTTTAAAATCTGTAGTATTTGATGTAGTAAACGATTTTACATCATCCAGTTTAAAGGCGGACAAAAGTCTTTTATACGAGTAGTAGACCGATACAACAGCCTTGCAATTGCAACTGAGGTCGATTTCGATCACGAACTGAATAAATAGCCCCACTCACATGGTGTACCTACCTAGCTGTTGAAAAAAAGAGAGAACAACTTCTTCCTATGTATGGGTATACCTACATACACACATGATAAGAACAAAAGACGTTTCGCAATATTATATACATAAGTACCAAACCAACTTAATTTTCCCCGTCTAACTTAAAAATTTAAGCAGTTTATTCTGCACTGTCTTGTTTGTTAGGCAGACACATCAAGCCACCCCCGATCATCCCTTGATTTTCATTTGGAACAACGAAGACAACGACGACGACAGAGTTTTCCTCTTGAAAATTGCACTACGAGAGTATTGTTCAGCTTTTACTTCGAATGCACTTTGCGTGATAGTAGGTGACGGACTTAGGAGATTGCTTATAATTTCCTGTACAGATTTTAAAATTATATGAATTTTTTTTCAAAATTCTTTTGATTTCAAATCGAAGAGACAAACATTGAAATGAATTGAACAACAATTGAATGGAAAGTCATCTAATTATTTGCTTACCATCAAAGTTCTATATATATTGTAAAATCTTTATCCCGGTTTTGTGTGATGAATGAATCCTACACTTTTTTGCTCAAAGTCAGAATGACAAAAAAACAACAAGAAGTCAAGAACTCAAGATCAACATTGTCAGGGCATTCAACTAACTAAAAGGCTCCCCAAACCAAAACTTCTGTCAAGATTAATTATATATATGTACACTGAAGCGATGAAGTCAGAATTCTACATCGACAGAATTTAGACCCACATCGATCCACAGCAACCGATGGTTCATATCCGGCTCGAACGACCAAAAATATTCGATCTACAAATCGTTTTCAAAAAATGTCTATCTCACTCCAAATATATCGCCCTAAAACATCGTAATAAAATTTTCAAAAATAAAATCAACCAAAACCTTCTGTGTTAAAACTTCAATTGAAGTACTTTATTTTGATGCCGTCCATAAAACCTTCAGGATAAGTACATACATGATTGGTATAATTTTTAGGGGTTGTTTGGAAACTGTGGGTGCGGTTGCGTTCAGCTTCCTGTGAAGCTGTGAAATTTTAAATAGCTTTAGATTCGTTGCTGTTTCAAATGTTTCGCGTTGTTTTTATGTGAGTCTTTATGGTCCAGCCAATTAGTTTACCACAAAAACTGAGATTTTGCGACTGAAAGGATTGATCAAGCGAAATAAACAAACAAAAAATATCAGTTACTGTTTTCTTGAATTTTTCGAAGAAATTATTGTGTTCAGATTTCTGAGAATACGGCGATCTCTCAGACCACAAAAACCTGTTTCATTTTCAAACAAGAAATGTCAAATATTAATGGAACGCAAATTAACTTAATTTAATTTCCTTGTGATTCCCCTCAATCGGCAGTGGAACATCAAACCAACAAACATTCTTTTCCCAATTTTGTACGTCAATTTGGTTGAGATCCTTTCCCGTTTCTGTGTCCACTTGACCGATGATGGAAATTTCTGGTCTAAGGCCATACCTGAAGAACGATATTAGGAATTCACATGCTACGGCATGATAGCCGTTATATTGTAACCTTATATTTTAAAAAGACGAATAACGGAACGTGGGTGTAGAAACTAAGGACTTGTAGATAAGAGGAATGTACAATACTTGCTACAATACCTAGCATTGGTCAGTTGAATGCGGTTTTGAAAACCAAATTACGATAAAAACTTTTATATTAATTGCGCAGATGTTTCAGAACATAGGGTTTGATAAGAGAAATCTTATATGACACACATCAAATGCGCTGATTCAACAAAATTTGATAGTGTACTAATTAAGAAGTTGCAAGAACTTTGGTTATGAATAGAAAATAAACTATGTATATCTTTAAATTATTTCCATAAATGATATTGAGATAATAGACAAGAATGTCGGATGTTGAGATAAGTACGACAGAATATGAACATGAGAAATTGCTGCAGTCCAAGACGAGACCAGCGAAAGAATAGCATTCAAAACTTATGTTCATCGACATGACGAATCAATGAAGTATTGGTAAAAAGAAAAATGCCCTTAGTAGTACTCCTTGGCCTCGAATCAATATCATTTTTAAATTAAAAATATATCAAAATATCAAAACGTATACCTGCTGTTTTCCACCAGAAAGTACCAATATATTTTCCGAACATAGTAATTTCGACGGATGTCACAGGTAATGTTTACGAACGAACCCATCAAGTGAAATTTATTCTTTGCGTTCAAGAACGTTTTGGAGAGGGTGGTAACCTATTCCAAAGTTGTAAGATACGTTGAGTCATTCTTGCAGCACTTATTTTTTTACAATGAATCACAACAATACAAAGCTATCCAGGTCGCTTTAAATTGATGGAATCCATTGAAAATGTGTAAATTCTATATATAAAAAAGAAACAGAAAGAGAAAACAATACAAGTTATTAACATCCTGATCAAATTTAAAATGAAATCAGCTGACAAACGGGATGAAAACACTTTACTTTATTTCTGCTATGCTGAAAACGTAGTATTAGATTCCCATGTAGAACAAATACAGCTGATGCATTTGCAGTACCTCGGCATTGCTGGTGCCCATAAACAGGACAGGCTTTAACACGGAATGTACTATCTGCAACTGATCTACTCAACTACCGTTCCAATGCCTGATGATGTTCTTTCTTATATTCGCTTGAAATCGGTATTGACTCGAAAACGACATAGTTATGCTACATATCACGAAAGCATATAGCTTTGCCAAACCAACACGAGTCTTTTGAAGCGAAAGCGCAGCGATATTGATAAAAAAGCTGTCAACAGCAAATATTTAAGGATTCGCTGCATCACATAATCTGAGTGGTGTGGGTGATCTCATTTATCACCATAGGCAGAATACCAAGCTGAATCAAAGCGTAATGCGGGAAACAGATTGGCACAGCAATTTCAACAGCAACTTTGACAACCACGTCACTCTTTTTAGAGCCACTGGTTTTACATAGCTTTGATTACATTAAGGCTAGGACCGCACTTGCGATTTTTCGTCGAGGCGATTAAAAAGTCGTAGTCGCTACAAATTATTGTCATGCACGCACTTGCGATTTTTTTGCCGCGCGATTATTAAATCGCGAAAAATAAAACACACTACTTTTTATGTGAGTGCACGCACTTGCTACAAATAAGTAGCGACAGAAAAATCGCTTGAAAAAATAGAACTTGTTTCATTTTTATAATCGCTACGATTTTTAAATCGCATGTGCGTGCATTCACATTTAAGGCCATGCGTCTTACTTTTTGCGACTAAAAAATCGTGGATTAAAAATCGCAAGTGCGTGCATGCCAATTTCTCTTTGCGACTACGATTTTTAAGTCGTAGTAATTTAAATCGCAAGTGCGGGCATATCCATTTGAGTACATGTGTTTCATTTAAGTTTACGACAATCGCATCGCAAGAAAAATGAAACAAATTGCGACTTTTAAATCGTCATGATTTATTGGTAGCAAGTGCGTTCATTCTCATTTAAATTCATGTGTTCCATTTTTGCGACTAAAAAATCGTGCGATTGAAATCGCAAGTGCGGTCCTAGCCTAACACAGCAACTTCGACATCGACATCAACGTTAGACATAAACCCTAAATTCGATGTCGCTGTGCAAATGCTACCAACTTTTAAGGCGAAATTTTGTCAGTATTATCAACACCCAAATGAAAATGTGACAACCATCTTTTTGTTTCGTTTATTTATTCTGGTTTTGACAATGGAAGAATTACTAAGAAAAAATTAATTTTAGTACGATAAATTGCGCAAGTCGTATACATTGACGCAATTCATGTTAATTTTTATCATATTATGTACGGCAAATTCATTTTCGCATTCGAAACTATTTTGATTATATGCTGTCAAAAACGCTGTTCACGTTGTAATCTATTTCACAAGACTTTTGATGTTGAAGTTTTCGTTGCTGTTAAAGTTTCTGTTGAAGTTGCTGTGTCAATCTGTTTCTCGCATAAAAAGAAATTTTTTGGGCAAACTATGTTCATCAGAGCTCTTTGATTTATATAAAGGAACAGACTTCAGCACGAAATGATTAGAACAAAATATTTTATTTCGAAAATTGTTTTACTTTCTGCACAAGTACGATTACTTTCGTCTGTCATTTAATTATTTTGGTTTTTTATTTTCCGAGTGTCAAAAGTGACAGTACATTTTTTCATTTCTTCTGCTCTGTTATTATATTCATAGAGCGCGCGCTGAAGGTATTCAGAACGGAAAATTAAACACTAATACGCACTGCACACTTGAATTATTGAATTGATTTGAAATTAAAAGGTACAAACATTTGCTGTGACAATTCAGGATCTATTTTGAACAAAAAAGAAAAAAAGCCTCACGTAAACAATTTTGACAGACGAGTTTCGTTGTCGTTCCAATTACATAGTTTCCAAACAGTTCGCTTTATTTCAATAGAACCTTTTACTTTTACCAGTAAAGGGTTTTCCATTAAGAGTTTTTTTTTAAATTTTAAATTTGAATAAAACATAATGTGAGTGAGATATGGCTTGGTAGGGCAGTGTTGTTTTGTGGTTAACTGGCATAAGCCTGTTACTTAAGAAAACCCCACAAGAACAGGCCTAGCATGGTAAAATAGTACGATATCGGTTACCAATGAAACGCGCCAAATATTGGGGGAACAGAAGAGCCACTTTCATAAAACCATTTAATCATTTGCACATAATGATTTGTCAAGACACACTTTTTAAATAACAATTTTACATTGGCAGCTTCGACAATATGGCAAAAATCACCTTTCAAAGTTCAGAAATCTCTATTGAAAAACCTTTTATAAACCCTTTTAACGCATATTCTAACATAATTTACTATTTTCGCAGACTTTGCGTTGCATGAAATACACAAAAAATAATCAAATAATATTTGCACATAAAACAATTACCCATAGAACAGAACTAGGTCATGTTCCATATTGTTTCTGATTCACTGAATTTCAAGTACTTCACAAGGACATACAGTATTAAAAACATTATTTTGAATTGGTCCTAATGGCTCGATATTCGTACGAGTAGAGTATATACAGGCTAAATCACACACCATTAGCCGTTCACAATTTTAGACGTCAAGATCCCCCCTTTAATACTAACAAAAACCATAGCTTAAAGCCTTTGTCACCATATAAGTTGTGGTTGAAATAAAACTCCATATTATAGACATCCATTCTATCTATCCACTGGGAATCCGGATTCTCGTCTTCATAAGGATTTACCCGCAAAATCCCACATAATCCAAGGTCTCTCATTAGAATATCAAAGATATCCTTGATAATGGTCCTGATGTTGCGTGTTTTTGTGTGGATTAAACATTCAGGATGTCGCACAGTCTCTTATCAATTAACAACGAATCTAATAGCCATCCATTCAAACAACAGCAAGCACATTGTCTAAGGCAAGATTTCCTGAATGTGATTTAAAAACGAAGCGAAAAGATTTAGTTCCAGAACATGATGTGCATCTTAAGGATTTTTGTATCCAGCTGTTCCGAGTGTAGATGGCGGTGTACCAGAAGTAGTATAGTAGGCGAAGAAGAAGAACTGTACGCAGAATAAAATATGAACACGAAGAAGAAAAAGAACTATAAAAAAATTGTATCCCCTTATGCAATTTGGAGCAAAACGAAAAAGAAACAAAAAAGTAAAAAGATGCAGAATCCAAAACTCAAGGCTTCTTGGCATCGACATCGACATTTTCTCTTCTATACTCTGCTCTAGACAGGGTGGTGGTGATGCTCTGATATCACGTGAAATATTTTCATCCTTTTATATACCTTCAGGATTAAGTTTCCTTGCTTTTCTTTTATTGTGATTGTGATAATGGTTAGTTCTTTAAGCCTTCATTTTCCAACAGACCCATCCTAGTTCTAGATACACTTTTTTACAACAAGATTAAGTGTGTAAATGTGCGGTTGCACCGAAGATGAAAAGAAAAAAAAATGAAGAAAAATCAAAATTATAACGAAGCAGAAACGTGAGATAAAAATGATTTTCTAGTTAATAATAAAATAATTTAGTTAATTACAAAATAATGATTATATGATGGTGCGTTCGTGAGTTTTCTTTGAAGAGCATCATCAGAGCGTTTTCTATAACAATATGTTGGCATCTTTGTTGTTTTTTTGTTGTTACAATAAAGCAAAGGTCCTTCATTCAGGCAGATGACAATATGAGGGTAGGGGTGTACGGAAGCAATTTATGAGTACATAGGTATTGTTGGGAGGAATTAGGGTTGCTTAATTTTGCTTGTCAAAAAATAAATAACATGACAATGTCACACCATGTGGGCTTAATAAAACATAATTTGACACAACATTATGACTTGCGGGACTTTACTTTCACATCAAAGTTGAAAATTCTGCAGTAGTGGTCTCGAAACTAATTTCTAGAAAATTCTCTTCAAATTTGAAACCAACTACATATTTAACTTGAAGGGCTCTGCCTGATATAGCCCGATGAGGTTTTCCATCCTCTACGACCCCGAGTACGATGCTGCCATTCAACCAGACCAAGCGCTCTGGCATTCTAGATGACTTTGTCGTTAAATCGAAGGTTCGGAGTTACTTGGGCCCTAAACATGAGGGCTTGGAATCGAAGACAATCCTGGCTGGAATATTCTTGTCCATTCGCTGAATGCGGTGGGGGGCCAATGTAATCGTTGTGAATTGTCTTTTTAGATATCATCCTCATCGTGGAAGGTTCGCTGATGTAACTGTTTTCGCCCTCCTCACACAGGATCAGATATCCTTCGGAAAATTTAAAAATTTAATAATTCATAAAGTTCATCGGTCAGTTGTGGTTTCTTCGAATAGACCTGCGACTTTAGGAAAACAAGAAAAAGTCTAGCGGCGTCAAATCGCATGATCTTACCCTCAAATCGTTCATGCAGAATATCAATTGTGGCATCGGCTGTGTAGCACGTAGCGCAATCCTGGGGCCAAATTACCGCATCAGTTATCGAGTAATACGTGACTGAATTATGTGAGTTTGGCATTACCGCTTATGTCATCGAGCAATGGATTATTCTAATTTGACGTTTTCATTCGATCACTGATGGGACTCACTCGGTCACTGAAGCGGTAATTTGGCCCCTGCGTTAGCCACTTGCCGTCTAGGTCCATAAGAAATTGGTTACCACGTTATGTAGCGCTTGCCATTGACGGTCAGCCCCTCACCAACGTCCTTTTCGAAATAGTACGAACCAATGACGCTACCGGCCCAGAATCTACACCAAAACGGTAATTTTTTGAGAATGCATTGTCACCTGGAGAACCTCGTGTGGGTTGGTATTGTCCCATATACTTACGTCAATTTTGCTTCTAAGCACAGCCATTCATCCAAAAATGCGATTCGTAGCTAAAGATGAATTTTCGTCCAAAATAGGGGTCCTCTTCCAAACGCTCCGAAGCCCAGTCAGCGAACAAACTGCGTTGTCTATGGTCATGAATTTGAGCTCATGATTTACTCGTAGTTGGATCTTCTGCGGTCGTAAGCCCAACTCCACACGCCAATTTCGCCAAATTAAATTCCGCGAAAAGCCGAGTTCTTGGCAAAAAAAATCACGTCTACCGTTAAATGGGCGCAAATGCGCCAAACATTTGCACTAACGCATTTTGATAATAAGGTTTTATCATTTGGAAGTTCTGTTCAATCGTGTAGCTGGCTATGGTGATATGGCATCAGTAACAGAATAATAAACAATTGATTTGATAGATGTCACTAAAAGTCTACCATCGCCAATTGAAAAACCCCTAATCAATTTTCACATTTAAGCAACGTTACTCAAACGCCATTCACCACATTTGAAGGAAGCCATTCTAATATTTATTTTGACACCAATTCTCGTCTTTTAAATTCTGAAGTTTCAAATTGGAAATTTGCTTTGTGATATTCTTGAATTATTAAATTAAAATGGACTCTTGTTTCATTTAATTTCTAAATTATTTAAATTTAGTTAGTAAATTGAGTTCTAATAGAAAAATATCCTGCAAAACTTATAAACCTCTATTCAATCCAATTTTAAAATACGAGTAATTACGTTAACTTGTCGCAAGCATCCCAATTTTCAGATCTTTTCCTTTTGTTTGTGGCGACACGGGGGTGGCTGTGTACGTTCGATGGCTCTTATATCAATTTTCGTCACAGATTTTTCATATTTATAAATTCAAGCTGTCATAAACAGCCGTCAATTGTAAAATGTACTAGTATATCTGCTTTTTTTTATATACTAGATTTAAAGATTCCCTTACATTGCGTGACACAAACACAACCATCGTTTAGTTAATACCAAATCGATTTTATAGATTCGACCTGAAGTTTCATCATTTACAGGCAAATTATTTACTAAAGTATAGGCTTAACTAAATAACTTCTAAAATACATTATAAAAAATAGATGCGCCTGTAAGTTTCTTAGGAAGATGGTGTATCCCAATCATGCATTTTATTTGACTCTGATATTGAATTTTTAATCTGAAAAATGAATTGTTGGTGGTAGACCTAATCAGCTCTGTAGTATGATATTCTGACTTGATTTAAGGACTTTCACTTTGAAGAAACGAGTTATCTCCATTAGAACCGTTTTAAAATTCCGATGCAAATTCTATTCATGATGAATTGCATAATCAAACTTACCTCAAAATACTCGTGTTCAAGAACTTTCATATCCACTGTTACAGAAAATAGCGTTGCCAATTTAAAGTTCTTCCTCTCTATAAAAATACCCTTTACATCTCACAAAATCACGACATCTTACAGCATATCCAGTCAGTGAGAACTGGGGCCAAATTACCGCTTCAGTGACCGAGTGAGTGAGTCCCATCAGTGATCGAATGAAAATGTCAAATTAGTATAATCAATTGCTCGATGACATAAGCGGTAATGCCAAACTCACCTAATTCAGTCACGTATCACTCGAAAACTGATGCGGTAATTTGGCCCCTGTATAATACCAGTAAGTGATAATTTAGAGGATTGGTACTAAAGACATCGATTAAAAATGATTTATTTAGGATTTAGTGAAAATTCGTGTGACATAATATATGGCCTCTAACGTAAATTCATGTTATCGAAATATCGGTAAAGTTATCTTTTATACACGAGTGTAAAAATTACCAAGTACAAGATGGCACATTCAATTTTTAGTTTCGCAACTGTTTATAGTTGCTTAAATGAAACATATGGGCTTATATGGGACTCAGCGCACATACAGCAATAGCAAATCGTTTTGAGCAACTAAAAAGATTATGTTTTGACACAAACTAAACGATTGTCCAAAATCAGTTTCCTATTTTGTGTATCTAACACTTTATCATATGAACCTGCGTTCACATTTAACTAAATAGTTGAGTTGTCTTCTATATAAGCCCAAGAGAAAAAACAGAAAAGTGAAAGTGTGACTGAAGTGTAGCAAGTGCGCGCTCTATCAATTGGGGATTAAACTATTTGATTTCGATCACAGTTGCCAGTGCGTGCCTAGCCTAAGTCAATCATATTTAACATTTGTGAACTAGGCAGCTGCATTATAAAAACAGACAAGCAGTGGAGCACTATAGATACTCCTCAATATGAGTATTTTCGGCTGAGAATATCGCGACTCTGGATGCCAAGAACGAAGAGACATCAATTAGACGACGGACCAAGCAATTGGACATCAACAGACCGACCACCCTACAGCGAATGTTAGTGAAAGACTTACACATGATCCAATGCAAAGTGCCAACAGTGCACACGTCCGGACCGTGTGAATTGCTGTCAATCCATCCTCAATTTCAACAACGAAGAGGATGAATTTGTGTCGAAAATCATCATGAGCAACGAGGCGCGTTTCGACTTAAGCGGTTCCGTCAGTATTTTCTTGAGGACGCGATCAGCAATACAGTCACTGTTACAGCAGAACGCCACAGGGCCATGGTAAACGACTTCTTACTGCCGGAATTGGATTAGCGTTGCTGATTGAAGATGTGGTTTCAACTAGACGGTGCAATCGCACACACATCTCGAGACAATGGATATTGTGAAGGAAGCGATTCTTGGTCTCGTAATATCCCGTTTTGACGATTTGGCATGGCCAGCAAGACTTCTTTCTTTGGAGATACTTGAAATCACGGTCTGATGCCAAGAAGCCTCAGTAAATCGCAGCCTTTAAGGAGAATATTCGACAGGTATGCGAGCAGTTATCACCGGAAATTTTACAAAAAGTCATGAAAAATGATATAAAGCGGGTACAAATGTGCATCAACACTGGCTTCATCTTTTCTACTTAACAGACAAAATTAAACTTAACACTCAAAATCATCATCATTTTTTTAAAAATTAATTAGGTAATTCAAAAACAAAATTGGATAATTAATTTTGGCCACCTTGTATATGATAAAGTATGTATGTACAATAAATTTATATTTTAATTTAAGATTGTATTTATGTGATAAAAATTAGATGAGCAACAAATCCAAAAAAGTTTCATTCTGAGCGTTTTGACAGTAAAAGAGGTAGAAATCCAACGTTCAGATATCGGGGATATCGAAAATATGAACTCACTCATAAATGATTATATCCATATTATTAATTAGTTTTTCTTTAAATTTTATAGAATTTATAAGTTTAAAAAAAATCACATTCCCCAGAGAAATCTACGAGTTTCATTCGAAAGAATGCTAATGTTTTTGAGCCAACTTACATACATCTCCGTCTTTGCTTTTCAGCTACAATATACTGTAACGAAGTAAAAAAAAATTACAAAAAAGATATGAAATTAAATTAAGTGCTTCATAACTCCCCTGCAATCGCACTGAAATAGTCTTATCGTAGTACACTGACCATTTTAGCTTACTTTATTTCCCAGCCTCCCTTTTCCCTTTTTTTTCGAGCTCGTCGTTCTCGACGCGGCCTTTCGTGATGATGGTGACATCATCGTCGTTGTGGTTTACAATGCAATTTATCCTCATCTCCCTACCCACCCGAAATTTATCTTTATAATGTGCAGTTTTCTTTAAGAAATATTTTTAAAACAACAACAAAAAAAATACAACGAAGCAAAATATTAAATGATTGGATTATGTTCTGGAATGCATCTTGTTCGTCATCATAATCTTAGTGCCATTCCACAGAGCTGGTCACTGCATTCCGCTGATATACTTGTAACTAACTCGGGCGGGCAAGCTACATAGCTACTTGTAGCTGCTCGGCTCGTAGCAGTATAAGATAGTTATCAGCTCGGTTCTGCAGATATGTATGTAGAAACTTTCGTATCTAAGATTGGAATGAAGGAAGGCATTATATTGACTGAAGCTAGGACTACATTCTCTATTCTTATACTCTGGGAGGTTTAGTTGTGTATTAATTACTTATTATCTAGAATATTTTAAGATACAAAAATTGATAAAAATTGAACTGTCATTACTTTAAGTTTGAGAAGTACTTTATTAAAAAATAGCTTAAAACTAAGAAAGAGTTAGTAATCCACTAAAAAGCTAGCAAATTGTTAAGTAGTATCATACTAATTCCTTAATACTAAGCCGTTTAAATTTTTGCGCCAAAGCAGAATATACCACCTTTGCCATTAGATATACATGAATGGAACTTGCATCGAGGAAACTGAAAGGCTTTCGATTCCTGGTATATTCGTTCCTGAGCAACTTTTATGTAACGACCACATATCATTGCTAAAAATGCTGTGAAAAATGCCTAGGTTTTCTTTTTTTTCCTTCTGATCTGGCAACTATTTATAAAGCATACATATGACCAAAACTATAGAGTAAAATTCATCCAAAACATTACTGCATCTACTGAATAGAATCCAGAATAGAGCTTTAAAACTAATAGGCAACAGACCGATTTTGGAAACATTTGTTTCGTTGGAACACCGTCAAAAGGCGCCTTCTTATCACTGTTTTATCGCTACTTCTTAAAACGTTGCTCTGTTGAAATAGCCAGTTGGGTTCCTCCTCTTAAGCAATTTCAGTGCTAGGAATGCTCACCATTATCCCCTTGATCCTAACCTCGGACGTACCGTCAAGTATAGGGATTCTTTTTTTAGCCGTACCACACGAATGTGGAATTCTTCACCGAACTCTCGTTCCAGACATTTAAGACAAAATGTTCATCGTTTATCTCCTTCCTAATTCTCCCTGTATTTCCTAAACGGTCGCACTGTGTTGAAACATTTTAAGAATAGTCACAAATACCATTAAGTGCACGTCAATTTAGGCAATTACATACATTCGCAAGTGCACTGAGTAAGATTATTCATGGTGGGCACAAATCATCTGTCAGCTGTCAAAATTAATTTCACTAAAACAGTGTTGCCAATTTGAAAAAAAAACTCTATATAAAGCACCATTTACAACAATTTTTTTTTAAACAAAACTTAATCGTATGTTTTCGTTAAATTTCCTATCACTGTTAATTTTTTGACATATTTTTAACACCTTCCGGTGAATTCTCTCATAGGTAATAAAGAGTTAACTATTACAAACTGATGACAATTTAACTAGCTGATCAAGATTTTATTCCACCGATTTCGGTGGATTAACTAAAATTCTACCAGAATTCAGGTTCAAGAACGTGATAATATCCCAATCGCGCCATTAAAGCGTTTTTGAACCGAAATAATCGGTAGATTCAAATATTATGTATATGCGTAGATTCAATATTTGTCCTTTATAGTGGCCCTTTATGCTATAGGCCAGTTGTTTATCTTGGGTCAAGATTTGAACTTAGTTTAGAAAGAGATAGCATATAAGAAAAGCATTAAGCCTTAACAATTAATACATAGCCAATCACATAATTGAACGTTGAACCCTGGTTGAATTTTTCCACCAAAATCAGTGGATTAAAATATCGATCCGAAGATAAACCACGTTTGTGCAACTGGCCATTATAGTAGATACTGATTCAAAATAGTTTTTTTGTTTGGCCTTTAGTCACATTAAAAGCTTCAACATAATGTACTCAACCGTCATGTATAAGTACATTTAACAATCCCATTGAGGCATTCAATGGTATTTAGTAACCCTGTATAACTTTAGACAGCCGCCTAAAGATTCAAAAAAATATTAATATACATGATTCATTGTTGATTAAGAGCTGACTAACTTAGTCACCAGTTCAAACTTTGATTTAAGTTGCATAACCTTCTTAATTTAATGAAGCTATTACAACTGCTTAGACACTATTACTATTACAACTGCTTAGACACTGTCTAACAAAACAACCGTTTAAAAAACCTAATCAATAAGACTGTTCGTGTAAAAATGAAAATAATTAGAATAGTTTATACAATGTCTAACAAGACAACCGCTTATAAAGTTTAATTAGAACCAGCGATTGTTTGTTTTTAAAGATGACACTTTTTTAACTCAAACCAAAGCCTTTACCACTTTAGGCTAAGTTACCTTTTCATTCGGTATTTTTTGAGGATAACTCCAACGATTTATAAATAAAGTTTCACATAAATATTTTACAAAGTGTCATATTTCCTTATAACAGTTACAACAAAAAGCCGTTGACTATAAGTGTCGCTTATCAAGAAGCAGTGTTTTAATGGGGTGTGTCATTATTTGTTCGTTAAGATTAAAGTATCTCCCCCTCAAACCAACCCCCTTGGGTATATTAATCCAGAATAAAAAAAAAAAAAACACTCCAATCTCATTCACTAACTAATATAGAACCAGACAGTGTTGGGACAAGTGGGCACTCTTGACTTTAAGTGAAAGAAATGTTTTCATATCTGTTTTCTTTAAAGAAGCTGGGGCTAACTTATGGGATATCTCCGGGAATGCACCGCACACACCAAAACTAAATGAATACGAGAATTTGTACTCGTACTTTATCGACACATTTCCCATATTATCATTCTGGATGCGTTTTAGGAATCAGTATAGTATCGTCGATGTCGATGTCGTAGTCGTTGTCGTTGTCGTCAGGCTTCTTAAGTCTTGAGTTTGAGATATATGAATGCCTCCCTATACTCCCCATATACCTACGGTACCCTCTTTCTGACAACAATGGCAGCGTTGATTCGATTCAAGTGAATATTTTAGTGGATGGATATCCCTTTCTCTGGCTTGAGGCATTTGACGATGTACTTTTTTTTGTGATCAGTAGCCGTTTGGTTTGGATGGTTGGTCCTCTTTACTCGGTTGGTCGGTCGTTTCCTCTATGGTGATTATTTCCGGCATTTGGGAAGATTAGTAATTTGTTGTCGTCTCATTTTTGTATGTTGTGATGCGATACTTAGCTTTTACTCAGTCTTGAGCAAGTGATTTGGCCTTTTGTTCCTTTTTACTTTTTTTTCTTTTCTACCGAATAAATGAAAACTTTTGTGCAGATGGCAGCATCTGTTGATATCATTATTCTGAGACTCTTTTTTATATTGTTTTGCCTTTTTTTTTAAGGAAGGATGATAAGAGGTATTGGGAAGAAAAAATTAATTTGTCCACAAAAGTTTGTGCACTTACGGCTATACTTATTGACGATGGATACAAACTATGGTTGGACAGAAATATGTCCTATACATAGGGGGATTCGCGGAAGAAATTATACCAAAAAAAAGGCTTTGGATAAAGGGTCCTGAAATTTGTCTTAAAGAAATTTAATAATAAACTTTAAGTTCTAAAAAAAATTAAGCCGGATTATCGGAAATCAACCCTTATCGTTTGAGTTCGATGTTTTTTTAAATGCAAAACTTTGATTTTATATTTTGTATTCCATTCATCTCCAGTTAAAAGATAATATTATTCTTATTTTATTTTTTATTTCTTAAGTTTTTAATTTTGAACAAATGTCATTAAATAAATCAATAAATATATTAAATTAAATAAAATATTTAACTAAGTACATTTGCTTAAAATAAAAAAAAAATAATATAAAAATAAAAGGAGAATATTACAGACAATTATTCGATGTTCTAAAAATCTAGTTATAACATTGCCTTCATAAAGTATAAATTAATTGAAACCCTTGAAGAAGTTACAAGAATTTTGTACATATGGAATTATTTTAATTTGCATATATTTTTGCATATAATAAAAAGATAAGAAATGTCCATATATAATAAAATATTTGCAATTTAAATACATATTTGATCACCATGACATATAAAACCTCCTAATTATGTTTGTTAATTTAAAATTCGACCTTGACCTCAAAAAAATTCCGAAAAAAACCCTTGCATTGGTGTTGATCTTATATAAATAAAAATATTCTTCTTTTTTTTTGTGAAAACTTTCCAAGATAAAAACTGTACCTTATAAAATTCTCCATTGAAATCGTTCTAAATTTTTTTTTTACTTGCTATACACTATATACAGGGTGGTGCATAAGTAAAGTTAAAGTTATAAGGCCAGCATTCGTAAAAAAAATCGAACTCGAGATTTGATCAAAGTTGACATTACGATGATAGCGAAGACTAAAAAAGTGGGTCTGGCAATTCTGTCTGTCTGTCTGTCGCTTCGACTACAGCCTAAACGGCTCGGCCGATTTTCTTTAATCTTGGTAGATATGGGTTTTGATTTTTTACCCCCACACGTTTTTTTCTTTTTTTTTAAACCAAAAATAACGGTACCTGCCATACGAATTTTTTTCGAAATTTTATAAATATTTTTTTTTTTCAAAAACTGCTGGACAGATTTAAGAAATGAAAATACAGAAAAATTTCATTTAGTTAAATCTATAGGTAATGCTTGAAAAAAATTTTCCGAAAAATGGTTATTGAGGCTGAGGGTACCCCCCATGGAACCATTTTTTTTTGTTTTTGATTTTATCAAAAACGGTACCACCGATTTTGATCATTTTTTTTGCGAAGGCTCTTCAAAAATTTAAATAGAATCGTCTATTCAAATTGTCAAAAAAAATTTTTTTGGATTTTTAAAAAGACTTCAATTTTTTTTTTCAAAACTCAATATTTCGAAAATCCCATCCAAGTTTTTTTTAAACTTAATAAATAAAAGTTTCTTTATAATATACAAGATGTGATAAAAAAATTTCATTTTACCTAAAAATAAAGGTACCCACCATACAAATGTTAAAAAATTTAAAAAAATGGTTTTCAAAAATCGTATTTTTCTCGAAAACGGCAACTAGAATTTTGATAAATTTTTTTTTCTTTCAGTTAATTTTTATGATCTTTAATTTAATAAAAAAAAATTTGAAATTAAGATATTACAGCTTGTACCTACCATAGAACCATTTTTTCGAATTTTGAATTTCTCATTATCTAAATAACGGTTCTTAATGAAATTTTTTATAGAGAAGCTTCTAAAAAGTCTAAAACACATTGCATTTCAAAACTTTAAAATAAATATTTTTTGAATTTTTGAAAAAAAAATCTGTTTTTTTTTTTCTTTTTTTTCAAAATTTGATATCTCAGAAACGGCTCAATATTTTTTTTTTGAATTTAATTTTTATTCGAACAATAATAAAAACTTTAAATTGGCGTACCAAATTTTTTTCTTAAAAATCTTTTAAAAATTTTGTATATAAAAGCTTTTTTTAAGAAACCACTAAAACGACTTATAATTTTTGTTCTTGCATAAATTCATATTTGCATAGATTCTGTTTTCGTCTCTTACTATTAAAAGAATTTAAAAAATTAATTTAATCCTTATGAACAGTTTTCTCTAATAACATTCGTTTTTAAAATTCCTAGTCTATTACATAGGAGGAAGTTCGTGCGACGCATCGTGCATTTTATTTTTTTTTTGTTCTGATTTTATTTAGCTTTTATTTTATTTAAAATTTAGATTATAGTTTGGAAATATTTTCACATTATGTTTTAATTGTAATATCTCTCGAATGGTGCCCATTGTTTTCTTCGACCTGAAGTGGTCTTTTTAGAGCATTTCCAATACTTTTCTTAGAATGTCAGTCCTAGCGCCCTTACTTTATATTGGACTTATACTCAAAAGCATGGTTCTTGGCTTATTGGCACACACCTTACTTTTTAGGTATCCCTAAAGAAAACAATCGTTAAATAGGGTGAACGGGGGGCAGTTAAAATAAGAAAATCGCCACATTATCCAATCACCAAAAATATTTTTCTCAGGAGAGCCATAGTTGGATGAACTGTGTGAGCTGTGGCTTCATGTTGTAGGAACCACTACTCTGAATTATTCTCTATCAATGGCTTTACAAAAATGTCAATCATTGCCCGGTATTGAAAGCCATACACATTAACGGCAACTTGTTCGTCGTTTTCGAAAAAAATATAGTCAAATTTTACTTTCTAAGGTTATTCCACACCATCTGTGCATCTAAGTTGGAGCATTTGACGTTCAATAATTATTTTTGGATTTTAGATGCCCATATTCTACAAATTTTTTTTATTCATGTTACCTTTGAGGTAACTCAGTATTCATAAGTAAATAGTAAATTATAGAGGCCATGACGGCCCGTAGAGAGCCTAAACCTATGGAAGTAGTGCCCAACTTTAAAAATTTTTTGCAACAACTGAGAATCGAACCCAACTCGTTGTTCTTTCGGAACAATAATTCTTGAAAACACCGAACATACTGAATGCGTACTTGTGGATCATTTGCTTTAAACTGATCAAGCAATTGAATCATATATTTAGAAAATGGTGCAACTGGGGATCGAAACCTGGTGGAAATTTCGAGAGTTTTCTCAATACTTGCCTTCGCCCGGGCAATGCTCACATCATTTCGAACTTCACTAGGTCTTCTATCACGCAGGAGATCACAGACAGCCCCTTATTGCTAGACACTGGACCAATCGATACATTTTTGGAACACTGGGCGCATTTCGAACATGAAAAAAATTTCATGTAATCTTTGTAATATGAATATTGACTTTCAAAATTAAATTGAACAGCTTTGGTTTTTTGTTCTGTGCTGAGTTTTTCATCATAAATTTTCCAAGGAAATTCTGAAAAAAAATACGTAAGCAAAAAATGCATTCAATAATTAAATTATAACAAGGTATGCAAGGTTTTCGTAAAAAATCGAACTCGAAATTTTAGATTTTGATCAGACTTATTTTTTTAAATATTCTATTTTGAATAATTAAGGACTTTCACAACACAAACAGTTGGTTTGCGCGCGTTAACAAGCAGATCAGAATCGGAACTGATTCTAATTTCTAAATTCTAATAGAATAAATTTCACAAAAGAAAATTTAAAATACTGATTAGATTAGAAAATTTATAATCAAGGCTTAAGCTATTGTCAGGTAATACCAGATTTTTGGCACCCCAAAAGTTCACTAGATTCTAATAAAAATTTAACAATTTTCAGTTATTGGTCAGCCATAGATTTTTTCAAATGAATTTTTTGTAAATTGTTTCAATGCCATAACGATTTTTGGCACCTCATAGTCCTCATTTGTTGGAGATATTTGCAAAACATGTATACCACTTTAGAAGATCAGCTAGGTTCATTAATTGGTCAGATATAGGTTTTTTAAGTTTGATTTTTGGCGCCTAATTTGTCTAATTTTCCAAGAAAAATTATAATACTTAAAAGGTTATTACTATAGCCGACCAATTTCATGGGCCTACAGACCTTTTAAGTGGTATACATGTTTTGCCAATATTCCACAGGTAATGATTATGGGAAAGAAGAAACAGAGTGGGTCTCTCAATTCTGTCTGTCTGTTCGACTACATCCTCGATCTATTTTCTTTAAACTTGTTAGATAGCATTTTAAGACTTTTGTATCCAACACTTTTTTGAAACAAATTATCGATACCTGTCATACAAACTTTTTTCAAAATTTCAAAAAATACTTTTTTTTCAACTGCTGTTTAAAAAAAAACCTTAAATTTCTATGACAGGTACCGTTAATAACATTTACCCCCCCCCCCCTACCAATTTTTTTTTGGACCAAAATGTAGTCAAAGTCCATAATATAACACCCAATTTTTTTAATCAAAGAAACTTTGTCGAATTATGTACTTTTCCTCCTCCAATGGCATAAGTATCCAGGGTGATATTTGGATCGCTTCAAGTGATGAACCATTTTTGACCAATTCATCAGCTATTTCATTTCCATAAATGTCACGGGGCCCATCGAAGGGTTACTGAAATTATTTCGCCGAACTGCCTTAATTCACTACGGTAACGAGCCACCAATTTTGATTTCGTGACAATTGACGAAATGGATCTGATTGCTGACTGGATATTTATGAAGATATGTTCTTGTTCGTCAGTTTGCATGTGGAAATATATTTTGCGACCTCGCAACTTTATGGGTAGGTTTTCTGAGAAGATGCCTGCATCTACTCCAGTTTCCGTTTGGAACCGTTTAGGACCCAGTTTTCCATCCATACCTCACTTTGTTAGTGCTACTGGGTTAAAATCTATGTACGGTGAAATATAGTCTGTTTTAATGTCTTTGTCAATGAAGGTTTTCCAATTTTCCAATTTTTACACTCCTTAAGTCGTAGAATAGATCCAGAGGAAATTTTCTAAGGCAGCGGTTGGCGTAATTCTCATGAGTCATGACACTTGTTGTGCCGATACATGCCAAGAGGTTACGAAGAATTGCCTAGATGAAGAGTATGGTGATCGTTTAGTATGAAGAGATCAACCAGTTCAGTGCCTTGCAAGATTTTCCGACGTTAAATTATTGGATTTTTGTGTATGGCGAAGGATAAAATAAGTTGTTTATAGCAACTTTAAATGATTTGGTGGAGCGTGTTCTCGACGCGTCATCATAAGCAATTGCTTCAATAAAACAAGCTATTGAGCTTAACTATACTTATACCTATCTTATTTACTGTTTTGCCAGAAAATCCCTTTAAATATGTAAATGTCCCCAAAATGTGTGCTCTATTTTTTCTCCTTGAAATTACCTATGTTTATCCAAAAATATATCCTCGGTCAACTTAAGTATCCCATGCATAGGTGGAGGTATGTAGGTATACCTATACAAAAATATAAACCGTATTTTTAGCCTTAAATTACAAATTCTTCCACCTGACTTACTTTCTTTTCATGCAAAAAAAAAACAACATCAACCCATATTGTACTACATGTACGAGTATACATACATATGTATGTACCTTTAAATAGGTAAAGAGCCCTGAACATCCCATCAAAGATTCCAATTTTGAAGTTTCCTATTTGTTTTGGTTTTATTTTTTTTTCGTGCCACAAAGTATAGTATCTGTATAGGTATACCCACCTGATATTAAAGAGCAAGAGGAAGCCCCTCAGCCATCAACAGGACCACCATTTAAAGACTTATAAACATGACCTAATCTAAAGTAAATCAGAAAAATCCATCCAATATTCACTCTATAAATATTTAAAGCCTGCCATATGGTAAACGGTAAGGTTCCTTTAGGTAGCTTTAGTCGAAAAGTGTACATCACCGACCACCACGACACGCCCTATTTTTGTTCTGGATGATGATGTAGCTGATGAAAAAAAGGATCCCATTTAACCCCTAACGATTCTGAAGAAGAGTCCATGTTACAAAAAAAATACGTCGTTTATGGAATATGAATCCGAAACCAGAGAGTGTGATAGAGGGGAACGAGGGGGGGATAGGCGGGGAGCAAGCGGGGGATTTAAATATGATATTTTTAGCATCCCAGATCCTGCACACACACTTCAAAGTTCCAGAGAGTGCCTACCCATAAAAACTGAAAACCCCCCAAAAAAAAACGCTTAAAACATGGACTTATCGAAAATGGAAATGTGGTGACAATAAAGCGGAACAAATGAGTCCTTTTCGGTGTCCTCTAGGGTCGTTTCTAGCTGTTAGCCGACTTGGATCAAAAACCTATGTTAAACTTTCGCACTTAAAGTTCAGTGCTAAATCCGAAGATTTGCTTTTTTTTATTGTCTTCTTCCAGGAAACAGAAGAAGAACGAGAACACCGGAAGTGAAAAAAGGACATTTCCATAAAGCGAAAAGCCATCATAGTGAAGGGAGCTGGTGGTGGTGGTGGTGCCGAATCTGAATCTGGCACAACCCGGTTTAGTTTTCCATGTTGCTTCTTGACCGCTCGTCATCTCTTTCTCTCGGTTTCTCTATCTCTCTCTCTATCTACCATATTTGTTGGATATTTTTGTTCGACAGCAATTATACCATGTTGGAGCAATTTGCGAGAAAAACGCAGGTGTGGCAGAGAAAAGGACGAAGCCTTCCAGAACATAATCACTTACCTTACCCACCCTCGGAAACAGTCATTGTCAGGCTCACAAAGAGGGCGGGCGACGGGCACGGGATTCAAGTGCTGTGTAGGTACACTACTCTGATGCTACTCTTGTTTTTGTTGTCTATTCGTTTTCTTCTTCGTATCATTTGCATTGAAACGAAATTAATTCGCATTGTTCCTTGAACAGGAAAAAAATGAGGGCCAACCACAAAAGGTACAAATGAAGAACCTCAACAGATTGTGGTGAGTTTACTTCTTTCTTTTTTCAACTCAACTATCTCTTTAAAAATATTTTCTGCATAAGCTCAAGCTCCCCGTACCCCCTTCCAATAACAATTCAGAAAAACGACGTAAAAAAAAGGAACCATCATGTGTGTAATGAAAGAAAAAAATCCGATGGAGTAGGGAAAAGAGAAATGCAAAACACAAAAGAAAACTGACTTTTTGCGCAGAGGGGGTGGTAAGTTTTTCGTCTGACTTTATGGTGTTGTAAAAGGCATGGCACACAAATACCATTGCATCCAGGGGGGGGCCAAACAAGGAGCACCATCCGATTTTATGATGTTTTATGAGAGAGGGATAGAAAGAGAGAGTGTAGGAGAGTGTTGCTTAGCAACCAGGGTGCGGTCGGTCGGTCTCGGTTTCGGTCCTTTCCTTTCCTTGCTTTATTTCCATTGAACTTGGCTTCTTGATGGCACGGTGGTAGGTGTAGGTATAGAGTGGTACCTAAATTTGATGACAATGATGTTGATAATGATGATGAAGAAGCCTCTCCACTCCAGAAGACTCACGAATTCCCTTGATTCCCCCCCATCTTCCTCTTAACCTTTTCCAAAGCAATGGCTTTGTGCTTTTAGGAATAGGCATGGTTTTTTTGGCATGAATATGAAGAGGAATCCCGGTACCAATTTTGACTTTAATAATTCTTTCTGCTTAGATGCTGAAGAGCATTTGATTAAAACAACTCCAATCGGAGTCTGGACTCTGGGAGTTCTCTAGCTATCGACAAAAGAGATCTGCATAAACTACATTATGCAGAACTGCGCCTACGTACGACAAAGGGAGCAACTTTGGCAGAGGTGAATATTGTTGGTAGCGCTCGTGTTCACAATGTGAGGAAGCTGGGAGCTCCCTATCCTATCCCTGATCCCTCTCATCGTTTGCTTCGGAAGACACAAAGAAAATTATTTATATACCTTACCTAGGTATCCAACTCGACAAGAACACAAAAAGGAAAAAGAAATTTTGTGTAGGCGAATGATGCGCAGAGTCAAATGGTAATAAGGTGCATTTTGCCAAGAAGGGGAAATTAACCTATATGGAGCATGGGGCAACCAAACTATGGGGAATAAAATTGCTGATGTTGAAAGGTGAATAAATTTGGTTGGGGATAACTTTGTATTTGCGACTTTTGCAATTATTGCTCTGGAAGATTGAGTATTAATAGATGGACTAAAATGGAGTGGATTGAACGAATAAAATAAAGTAGGAATTCAAAAAGAGTTGCCATGCGAATAAGGTTGTTAGCTTCTTACTTTATTTGGGAGTAAGGTACCTACTGAAAAAGTGAAAACCATATGCTAAATTTGTGCCTACAAATATTGATTGTTAATGATAGGGGGCATATGTTAGTTCAACAAAATAGTGTAATTAGATTGAACTTTCTTTTATTAAAATTTTTACAAAATTAAATTATGAGTCCTTCTTCTCAGAAACTTTGTCACTTTTT
Source organism: Philhelius festivus (assembly GCA_963931855.1). Taxonomy (NCBI): domain Eukaryota; kingdom Metazoa; phylum Arthropoda; class Insecta; order Diptera; family Syrphidae; genus Philhelius; species Philhelius festivus. The sequence continues at coordinate 62,433,894 of OZ007557.1, forward strand.
AAAATATTGGAGTTGAAATTTGTTTATAATAAAAATGTTTTTCGTTTTTAAAGCAAATTGCCAACTCGTCAAAAATAAATCGGTGTTTCCTCTGTAGTCTTGTACATAAATTCCTATATCACAGCGTTTGTGTGTCTTTTTTTCAATCAGAGCTCGCTCACCTTATAAATCAGACAGAGCGTTGATTTGCGTTGAGCTTTTGATAGAGTTATCAGTTTTAATGATTATTTGAAATGTGTAGATTAGGAAATTCTAGACGAATTAAGTATATTTACTACATAAAACAAACTATTTACCTTTATGAAGATGAAAGCCTGATTATTGAGTAGTCGGCCCTTTCATTTTTAGTAGCCGGCCGCATAGGTATCCAGTAGTCGGCCTCAATTCGATAATTCATATTTTCATACTATTTGCGATAGTAGAAAGTATCTACGAAGCATTTTAGCATTTAATAACTATCAAAACACAATTTTAATAGAACAGGAACATGTTCGCCAACAACAACCAGCACTCCTTAGTGGTTATTTCACAACACAAACCCACTTTTCCCAGAACACCCTCATCGCTAGACTTCTTCCTGGCTTCCTCGAACCTAGAACACACTCTTCCGGAAATCCGGAATTATGACTGTAAATTATTGCGCAGTGACACGGACCATGAAGCTGTTCAACTATCGATCAACCTCAACCAACCCATACTCCTTACAACAGAAGCTCCTGAGAATTTCATTAATTTCAGACGTCTGGATATTGATAGACTTCACAGGGACATCGAAGACAGCTTAACTCTTACACCTTCAGACAGGAATCTTCTGGATACCGAAATCTATGCACAATTGTCAACTTTGAACATGCCGTATCTGATGCCCTGAACAAGCAAAAACAGCCTAGAACGTCAAAGGATAGGTATCAGCACCTTCCCGAGTACGTTCAGAGTTTGTATCCTCACAGACAACTTTTAAGAAAACGTCTCCTAATACAACCAACAGAAATTGCGAGATAGTTTGGTATGAGCTACAGCAAGTCAATATCATTTTCCTGAACTGCATTCAACACCACAATAATATCCAATACCAGAAAAGATTGCAAGCAATCAAGCCAGGACCTGATGCTTTCAAAACATCAATAGGATCATTGGAAAACAGCCACAAATACCGGAAACCATCATCAGCAGTGATACTGAAGCTACATCGGCCCAAGACAAGATGGAAGCGTTCGCCGACTACTTCGAAGGAAACTTCAAACTGAACCCACCTACTGACCCAACTTTCTTACAAGAAGTTGAGGCAACAGTTCAACAAACACTGCAACCAAATCCGGATAAAATCAATTTTAATATCATCAGTCCAGCAAATGATCCCAGCGATATTCCACATTTATGAAATCTAGAGGAGATTGTAGAAATCATCGGCAATTCTAAGCCAAAAAAGTTTGATGGAAAAGATGCAGTCTCCTACTACATCGTAAAAAGGCTGCCCATGCTGTAATGATTTTCCTCACAATCATTTTAAACAACTGCATCAACAACTGTTACTTCCCCCAGAAGAGGAAAACAGCGAAGATTGTGCCAATTCCGAAGGAAGGTGCTTCCAACCTAGTTTCAAAGTACAAGCGGATATCACTTCTCAACGACATCAGCAAATTACTGGAAGAAGTATTCCTTGACATGCAATTCGGCTTTCGAGAAAAACACTCAACCTTGCACCGCAACAATTTGCAGAAATCTGGTCAAGTACCTGGGAGTGCACTTCAACGAGTGGCTAAGGTTTAACCTGCACTCAGGAATTGTTCTGAAAAAGGCCAGCTGTGCCTTCAGCCGTTTGTACCCATTGGTTAAAACAAGATCAGGTCTTAGCCAACCAACACAGATGTTAATCTACAACAAATATACTGTTAATAACTTAAAAACTATTTATTCAAGTTTTTTGTTCAGAATTTAATAACACTAGTAAGTTATTTAAGTAAATCTTACATGCGTAATCCTAGCCCTACATACAAAACATAATTGACCGACATAAGAATACTGGTTGTCTATAGTCGGCCACCCATTCCCCCTTGACCGGCCGACTAATGAAACCACGAAATATTTTTTCATAGTGTTTGTGGGAAGCTAGGAAGAATTGAAAAAAAATACTCAAATATAAACTATAAACAAATAAAAAATAAACACATAGTGCACCTACCTTCAATATCTTGCCAATTAAACCTTTTTTAAAAAAACTACTTCCACTAATTTTTTTGTTCGAAAAAGCATAAAAACACAACGAACGAAATCTCGACGCAAACTTTTATTTTCTACAAGAAAGCCAGCAGCTGCAATTAAATGACATTTTGTACCCAGGAAGAAAAACCGTTAGCCTATTAGAAAATATTTTTTGCCTAGAAGTTGAACGAAGGCCTTTACTATTACGCTGTACTTTACGACGAAGTGGCCGACTACTGGAGGTGGCCGACCTTAGGTGCCATCACCTAGCTTGTCATTCTTACAGAAACGATGACTACAAAATATTTAACCGACACCCGAACAATGGCATTATACGTCAGAACGTTGTTAAAAAAAGAACAGATTAAAATAAATTATGACTGATTGAAAATGATCATCACACTTGGTCAACAAGACTAACAAAATGGTACTATTTCTGAACTATTTGAAATATTTATAGACATACTCGTATAATCAAGTTCTTTGGAAACAAGTGCTCAAAAAATAGCACACAATTGTGTGTAATCCCGCGACATTAGACATCTAGGTACTTTGAATTTATGAGATAGTCAGTCGACTCAAAATTGGTTTTCATAACGTAAAGATATTCTGATTAGTAGCTTTAGGACATCTGGTGCGGTAAGTATTGTGTTTCAACGGCCATTTCGAAAAACCGTGCATTTACCTCTATCTCGTTATTTAATTATCATCCTAATTTGTTGTAAGCGATTTTATTTGTGATATAGCCAAGTTTTGGTTTCGTAAAAAACATCAGTTTCGTGATTGATATTAATTTCAGTGTGCCCCCACAGATGTTTTACGTAGTTCCTTAAAGGGAAAATTGAAATTTTTAAGCTCCAAAAATAAGCGTATCTAACAAAAATCCGCCAAGAATAAACTTATTTACCTCGAAAACGGTTCTAAAAAATATAATACAACAAATTATGTGTACTCAACTTAACTTTTACTTAGGATTCGCCTTTTGGTTTCTCATTAACAGCATTGTGGCAGTGATTTCAATTAAACTGCTAATACCAGTAATGTAACACTGTTGGTTCGTAACGACATGTTACAAATGTTACCTGCTCGCTAGAATCTCGTAATACAATTCTCAGAATATTCCCGTTCTTTTCGTTAAGTTTTATAAAAGAATTTTTATATAAGTTTACATATTCGCTCAATACATCGACTGCAGAGTTGCCATACTCATGAATTTCGATATACAGTATCTATCCGTTCTAGATCCTATAGAACAAATATTAAAATTTATCGCCTCTAGGGAATCCATACAAAAAAAAAAACGATGTTTACCAAATTTAGAAGAAATACCTTTAATTCCTTTAAGGTCTTAAAGCTCTTACTTTACTTTACTTTAGATGCCGCTCACAGTCCAGGGTGGACTAAGGCCTCAACCAACAAGCCCCTCCAGCTAGCTCGGTCCCTAGCTAGCTGCCTCCAGTTACGCACTCCAAGTTGGTTGAGGTCGCTCTCCACTTGTGCGCGCCACCTGAGGTGGGGTCTTCCTCTGCTGCGCAGACCATCAGGGGTGGATTCGAAGATTCGACGGGCTGGTGCGTCGGTGTCCATACGCTCCAAGTGTCCCAGCCATCTCAGCCGTTGTATTTTCAGCTTCTTGACTAGGTCAACGTCGCTGTAAAGCCCGTACAGCTCGTTGTTGAACCTTCTCCTCCATACTCCATCGATACAGACTGGACCGAAGATCAAACGAAGAACTTTTCTTTCAAAGCACCCAAGCAGATTTTCATCCATTTTAGACAGTGTCCATGCTTCTGCCCCATACAGCAGGACCGGGATGATGAGGGTCTTATACAAGGTCTCCTTGGTTCTTTGAGATAGGGCTTTATTACTCAAATGCCTTCTTAGCCCGAAGAAACAGCGGTTGGCAAGAGTAATTCTTCGCTTGATCTCTGCACTGATGTCGTTTTGCGATGTTATAGTGGAGCCCAGGTAGACAAAGTCTTTGACGACTTCGAAGTTATACCTATCCATCGTGACGTTTTGCCCGAGTCGACGATGTTGAGATTCCTTTCTCGATGATAGCATATACTTCGTCTTGTCCTCATTAACAGCCAAACCCATTTTCGCCGCCTCCAGTTCAATACTTGCAAACGCACCGGTAACAGCTCGCTTCGTCCTCCCAATGATATCAATATCATCCGCATAAGCAAGCAGTTGAACTGACTTTTGAAAAATTGTACCTCTATTGTTGACGTTTGAGTTTCGTACAATTGCTTCAAGAGCGATGTTAAATAGGTTGCAAGATAGCGCGTCGCCTTGCCTCAGACCTTTCTCGACATCAAAAGGTTCGGTGGTGTTCTTACCGACCTTGACGGAGCAGCGAGATTTCTCCATCGTCATCCTGCACAAGCGGACGAGCTTGGCAGGGATTCCGAGATGAGACATGGCTCTATATAGTTGTTCTCTGTCCACGCTATCATACGCGACTTTGAAATCGATAAAAAGGTGGTGTGTATCGATTTGGAACTCCTGGGTTTTTTCCAAAATCTGTCGAAGTGTGAACATCTGATCCAGGGTGGATTTGCCGGGCCTAAAACCACACTGATAGGGGCCGATCAGCTCGTTGGCAAACGGTTTTAGGCGCTCACACAGTACAGACGACAAGATTTTGTATGCGACGTTGAGGAGACTTATACCTCTGTAATTGGCACATGTCAGGGCGTCTCCTTTCTTGTGGATGGGGCACACTATGCCGAGGTTCCATTCATTGGGCATACTTTCATCCGACCAAATTTTTGAGATGAGTTGGTGCATGCTCCCTACCAAGTCATCCCCACCTGCTTTAAATAGCTCAGCTGGCAAGCCATCCGCGCCAGCAGCTTTGTACGCTTTCAGCTTGGCTATCGCTGACCGCACTTCATTTAGGTCGGGTGGACGGAAATTTTGACCATCATCGTCCAGGTTGAATGGAATGTTCCGCCTAGTTGCGGAATTTTGGCCTTCCTCGCCGTTCAGCAGTCTGGAAAAGTGTTGTTTCCAGATCCTCAGCACGGACTGCGTGTCCACTACCATATTCCCACTCTCATCTCGACAGGCTTCCGTTCTAGCTTTGTAGCCCTGGGTGGATTGCCTCACCCTTTGGTAAAACTTTCGAACATCCCCCCTGCCGGTACAGTCCTCAATAGACTCGACCGTCCGCTTCGCATGCTCTCTCTTTTTCCTCCTTAGAAGTCGGCGTTCCTCCCTTCGTCTTTGCCCGTAGAGCTCCCGGGCGTCTCTCTCAGCAGCTCTGGTTCTTGCCTGCAGCATTAATTGGTAGGCCTTGTTCTTTGCTACATGCGCCAACCTGCATTCTTCGTCAAACCAGGGGTTTCGTTGTGGTGGCCTTGTGAAACCCAGCACATCAGTGGCGGCACTACTGATGGCATTCTGGCAGCGCTTCCACAGGTCCTCCGTAGATGAAGCTGGAGGCGGGCTTGCTGAGAGATTAAGAGAGACTCGGTCTGCAAAAGTCCTGGCGACCTCCTGCGATTTTAACTTCGCGACATTGAATCTTTTCACAGCATCCGTCCGTCGTTGTGGCGTCATGGATATCCGCATCCGTACTTGGGCTACCACCAAGTAATGATCCGAGTCTATGTTGGCTCCTCGGAATGTTCGGACATCCAGGATACTGGAAGCATGTCTCGCGTCTATCGCAACATGATCAATCTGGTTGACGGTTAGTTGATCCGGAGACCGCCAGGTCCCTTTGTGTATATTGAGGTGTGGGAATCGAGTGCTAGCTATGATGACATTTCGCCCCGCCGCAAAGTCAATCAGCCTGAGTCCGTTACCGGAAGTGTTGTCGTGCAGGCTGTGTCCTCCGACTATCGAACCAAAGATGCCCTCCTTTCCGATCTTGGCGTTGAAGTCACCAAGAATAATCTTGACGTCGTACTTGGGGCACCTATCATACGTTTCCTCGAGAAGGTCGTAGAATTCTTCTTTGGTTGAGTCATCTTTTTCTTCCGTTGGGGCATGGACACAGATCAGCGTCACGTTTTTGAATTTCGCTTTGATGCGGATTGTGACCAGGCGCTCGCTTACATTTCTGAAGCCCAAGACTTCTTGCCTAAGTCTTCCCCTTACCACAAATCCACATCCAAAAAGCCGCTGACCCTGCTCCTTGTAGCACTCGCCGAAGTATGTAGATGTCACACGTTTTCATCCTTCGTATGCCCTCTCCATCCCATCGCACTTCCTGGATGGCTGTAATGTCAGCCTTTAGCCTATCCAGGCTCTCCACTATTTGTTCGGCAGCACGTGGCCTGTTTAAGGTCCGGACATTCCACGTGCAGAACCGAAAATCGTTGTCCTTGTTTCGTTTGCTGGGGTCGTCAACATTAAAATCATCCATATCCGAGGCTGGTTGTTGTTTCGGAACCGGTTTGTTTTTACGTGGTAGGGAAGTTACCCCGACGCACAACCCCCGACCTGGAGGACCAGACCCTTAGTATAACTCCAAGGGTAGGGAGCCGGACGAATCCGCTCCTTATAGGCCTGAGCTACGAATATGTCGTAGTAGCCCATATAAGGTGTTCACCAAGTAGTTCATCCTAACTGGAACTGTAGACGCCACCGTTGATTCCATCTGGGGAATTCTTCCGCTGCCGCCTGGGTAAAAGGAGAGGTGCCTTAGTGGGAACACCTCTCCCCCCCTCTCTCGTTTGCTACCCCCAACAACTTTCCACTGGGGTTGAGACCCAATCTCCAGTTGAGGTACTAGGTACCCGATGTTCACCACGGGGAGGTGAGAGTAGGAGTTGGTGGACAGAGGTGGGTTTTGAAAAAAAACCTGTGGACGCTTGTGTCCTCTTGGGTGCACGTGTCCACCATTCGAACGTCTTAAAGCTCTAGAAGGAGGAAAAACGGCTCCGTCAAATTCGATTATTATCTGATCTACAATTTCTAAAAACATTTCAATAAATGTGCTTCACAGGTTCTTTAACTTGGAACACAATCCTTCCACTGAATGTGTTCGATTCACTTTCTATACTCACATGTCAGTTTTGCTTCCAATAATTAACTCCAACTTAAAATACCTTGAATTGGTGTTTATCAATCACTGACAGGATCTTTTACTTAAATCAATTTTTCAATGATTGCTATAGCTGACTTGTCAAAAGAAAATAATAGGGACATTCACGATCCGGTCTAATTAGTCTAATAGTCTTGCAGGTATTATTGTAAAAGTGTGAAAGTGTAACATGTTGTTAGACTCCAACCACAAACTATACTGATTGAAATCTTTCAAATCTTTCGAAATTTTACTATACCATAACCCCATTGCTACAGGAAAATACAGTGGTAAAAATTATGTAATTATTGTTTAACAGCTCCCTAAATGTCATTTAGTACTGCCAAAAATAACAAATGTTATATTTCATAATTTTGTCCAGTATTGCTTCAGATAACAAAAAGTGCGTACCTATATCGTGAGATCTAGTAACAAAATATAAAACTTTACCCTTCTACTAGACCTGTTATACCAGATCCTGAATACCCCTAATAAACGATTCCTGCAACTATTGTTTCAGATATAATGACAATTAATACTGGTGTCCTATTTTACTGGAAAGGTATGCTAGGAAGTAGGGGTGCTATTATGGAATATTGATTTTTATTTAAAATAAAGCGTAGTTACACTCATAAATCTGTAAATTGAAAAATACTTGACGGATCATTAATATTTAAGACCCTTCAGTTTGTATTACTTAATAGATGGTTTCCAATGAATAATTTGAAACATAATCAAAAAAGAGTTAAACTTTTCAACCAGACGAACATATATGTATATGATCATTATTTAGTAATAAATACTCCTAAACAGTATTATAACAGTTTGTTTTCTAAAACATAACGAACAGAAATAGCCAATTAAATTCAATTCAATATTTTAATGCCCCAACAAACTATTTCTAAATTAATTATCACAATCATAATTGCAGCATTCAGAATATTGAACATTGTGCTTTTAAATGCAATTATTTCTTTGAGTAAAATGTCGTCGAATTTCAAAGAATCAACCAATTTAAAGAAATATTCACAGAAAACAATGTTCACCCTCGAAAATTCCATGATTTTCATTTCATGACTAATTAAGAAAATGTCATATTCGAGCATCAACATAATAAAGTAGGTATACTCCATTATTTAAGAAATAACATTCAAGCACATAATTCAATTAATTAACTTCAAAGTGCTCTAAATGAATGAGAAATGAGTTGAAACATAAATTAAAGGGTTGATTAAGGACAATAACAAAAAATTAAACTAATGAGATGCGTTTTATTTGCGGCTAGCAACTGAATTTTGTATTGCTTAAAATCGTCAATAATTTTTTTTAATTTCTATAAAAGGCTTTGAAGCTGAATTTAAATATGTGTATGTCAGTGTTTGTATTTTTCAAAACACACCAAATTTTTGATATGTTGGTTTCAAGTTTAAAGTTAAATTTTGAAAAAAGAAAGTAACGAATCCGTTGCTAAGGTTACAAATAAAGAGTTTTTGAATAGGGATTTTTGAACTTTGACAGATGATTGCGGCCATATTGTTCAAGTTACATCTGTAAAATTGACTGTCATTTATTAAGTTTGACAAATCAGCATACAGTTCAACAACATGTGTAAATGATTTAATTGTTTAACATTTCGGTCGAAAAATCAAATTTTTTCATATCATTTTCAAATTTGGGACGATCACAATCCACATGAGATCTAAAGAAATTGCAATGCATCCAGAGAAAGTCACTGTCTTGTGTGAATTTGGCCTGGCCGCGTCTTCGGTTCTTACTTCTTTGAGAACGAAGAAAGAAGGGTCAGGTCATCACCGTCAACAGCGAGCGCTTTCGGTCGATGTAACCATTTTTCTGGTGGAGTTTTCTTAAGTCACAGGTCCAATAAATCAGAAATCAACATTGCCCTGAAAGCCAACATACATAATGTAGGTAGTTAATGCGATTGGTCGAATTCAACCTGATTTATGTGCCAGAGTAATGGAAAATTGGCCACCCAAGTCGCGTTGTGCATTTAAATGACGTTACATTTTATGCATAAAAGCATGTATGGTCTTTTTAATTAAATATAAAATTTAAACAATATCTCACTCACAGTTTGTTTTGATCAAATCTCAAAATAGAAAAAGCTGAATGGAAAATCATTTACATAATATTCAACCGCGGCAAACAAGAAAATTATGATGTTGTCCCACAGATACAGAAGTTCAGTATAACAGATTTATTAACTTATGTAATAATATATATGAAAAAAATATAAATTATAAATGTAGATGGTATGCAGAAATGAAGCGAGATTGAACTACATTTCAACCTCTTTATATGTATTACAGTTGCGACTGCGTCGATTGTTCTTGCTCAGTGTAGAGGTGTCTTTCATCACATACGTCAATGAGGAAAGAAAAGGAATATAGAACACTTCGGAATTGGTTGTAGAAACGTTAATAGGAGACTTTACGAATACGGCAATAACAAAAGTGACTGTCATTATTTTGATAAATTTTACCGAAAAAAATTGCGGAAGTTAAAATAAAATGTCTATTTTTATGATTAATACGAGTATGTCAGTATTTGCTTTCAAAAATGCATAAAAATTTCAGTTTGACGAAAGTGAATTTGGTATTTGAGTGTTAGCAATAGTGGGAGATATATTGTCGTTTGGTAAAACTTCCGATCTATCTTTTTTCTCTTTCTCATTTGACGTTTCAATGAAATCATTTCGGATATCGATCATTTATTCCGAAGAATAGCAATGTATCATATTTAATTCTATACCGTGAAGTTGACATTTTTTCCACAAGAGCAACAAAAAATATTGTTAATAATAAAAAAATTAAGTAACCATTAATCAACGAACTATTTCATCAAAATGTGATCAAAGTTACTTCCCCTTAACAAATTGATCATAATATACAAAAGTCGATCGAACATAGAACGATTCGAATCACAAAAAATGATTGCTCAGCTTAAAATACTGTTTTCCTTCTTTTTCGTTTTGTTCTTAGAATTCTAAGAATTTTTTTGAATGTTTCTATTACCACCCAGCCTAAGCCTCATAAAAGTATTTCTTTTTTTTTTTTGATACGGGTCTCTAAATGCCGTTTAAGATAATTTTCGACAATGTAAATTCAGACTATCAACATCTATTGGTTAACTACTCGTAATATCTGATATTTCTCTTATTCTCTTTAGCGTATGTTAGTGTGAAACTCATTTTCAATATAAGTCAGTTTTTAAACTTGTAACTTTTTTCAACTCCTCAAAAATTGTACATAATTCTATTGTTTTGCGAAACTTTAAACAGCTTCAAATGATCAAAGTCTGGCCTTAAATTCCTCGATTTTGTCAGTAACGATTTAACTTTGTTTAAATCGATCGTATGAGGTAAGGCCGACATGTTCCTTTCAATTTTATTCTATTTTTCATTTAGCACCGGAAAAATCTCCCCATGTAAATCTAAATAAATAAACATGATAGTGTAGAAACAAAATTTGAAATTTTTTCTCACGAAACTTATCAGTCCATCTCACTCAAGTTTACAAGTGTCAACATATGTACAGTTTTAAGCTGGTATTCACCGAGCGCTCTTAAACGACTCTTAACTTTACGAGGCTCTTAACTTGAAATTTCTTTGGGGTATTCACCAACCACTCACAAGTGTTTTTCGAAGTTCGAAAATGAGAGCCACACTTTCTTGTTCAGGCATACCTAAACTGTGAAATCAAACTGTTTTCGGACTTGATACTTGAATGACAGCTGGCAGTGAGAATCCTTCGGTCAATTTCGTATTTTGCTTGGGGAGCGTTGCTGGTGACGATAACTGGTTTTGGTTTTGCACTCACCGTCGTTTGTTTAGTTCGTTTAGTTTTCGAATTTTCGAACAAACTTTCGAAGAGAGCGCTCGTAAGTTTAGGAGTGGTCGGGACCACTCTTAACTTTTAAGAGCGCTCGTAGATCTTCACTAATATTGCTTGGTGAATAGGTTTATGAGCTTCTTAAGTTATGAGCGCTCGGTGAATACCAGCCTTAGTATTGGTTTTATAACTGGAAGCAAGTGGTAAGAAATGAAGAGGGGACCTAAAATTTTCTAACCAGTTTGACCGGCTAAGCTAAGCTGAATTTTTTATGACAAGAGATACTCTTGAAGAATTTCTCATTTTCTCGCAAGAGGAAGTAGGTACCTATATCTCTAAAAAATATTTTTGTAGCGGTTGAGAATCGAACCTAACATCCTCTGCATGACAGCTCAACTCACTAACCATTATGCCAGAGAGTATTTGAACAAATATATTAATGATTAAAACACATATTTTATTTTCGCTTATTACATCTGTCAGATCCATTAAGGTAATGGCTGCCACTTTTGCCGTTGACAGATTCGTTAAGTTCCCCATTAAATTTTCCATAGCCTTTCTACCCGTCATTGGCTTATGGTGGAAGTTTCGAATGTAAAAATTTTGATTCAACTTCACTGAGCCAAATCTATTTTTAATCAACTCACCCGCAGGTCGTTGATGTCAGACAAAATTTTGTTCGGGCAAAATTGTTTATTTAGGACATATAGGTATAAACTGTTGCCTCAAATACATTTTCATTCTTTTAAAAATTTAGTGCGTTTTCAACTCACTAAAAAACTTTGAAAAAATAACGGGTAACCCATTTCTATTGATAGATTCTAGAAAATCCAACCTTGAAAAAATCCAATTTGAAAATTAAGTTTCGTTGAAAATGTGTTTTGTTCTACATATGTATTTTAAAATTTCATTTATTTCAAAATTCTATGCATTTTACATGTAGGTACGTGTGAATTTCAAATTTCATGCGAAAATGATTATTTATGCAATGCAATGAACACATTTCTTTTGATATTCTTCGTGCTCCAATTAGAATTAGAAAAGATCAATAACATCAAACACACACTAAAACACACATTCTACATATACAAATGTACCCCCTTGTATAATAACAACATACCAATACCAACTAACAATAACAGGAAAACCCAACAAGAAAGCCGTTGATTTAACAATGTCACTTCGTTCGGTAAATTTAAATGGAATGTGAATATCCGGTCAATTCCAACCATCTTTTGTGCACTTCCTGTGCCAATATATAGAGTGCATTATAGTTATCGTGCTTCGTTGTGGCGGTCGCAAATGCCAACTTGAGCACTAGGTCTCTAGTGCACTTCGAGTTTGTTAACATGGTTCTTCTGGCTTCTCTCTCAAGAATTCATGCTCTTCCTTTTATTGCACCACACAAAAAGGGGAACACGCATCGCAAAACCAGAACACAACACGATCAATTTGCAAGTGAAATTCTTAAAAAATAAAATAACAAAAAAAAAAATAAAATACACTTGACAGTTTCTTGAAGAAAAGACATAACAGGAGACGCAGGAAGAGGAGCGGGATATTTCTAACTTAACATCAATTATCGTGGGCCACACTACTAATAGAATGTATTGCAATATTTACTGCATAAACGAGACAAGTTGTGTGTCTCCATCTATTGTTGGTTTAAGTTGGTATTGTTATTGCTTGTATGTACATTCTGAATGACTTTGCACCGTGGGGCAACAATTATCGAAGTCCAGACTTCTCCGCCCGTCAATTTATCAAAAAAAAAAGAAAACCATGTCGATGTCCAAGTAGAGGAAACAATGAATTACAAGCGTTAAACATGGAATAGGCACACCAACTACACGAAGGTGCTTCCTTTTCGGGTGGTCTGCACTGAGCATTCGTTTATGCATAATGGTGGAAGGTTTCAGGATCGTTTGGACGAAGAAATAAAGACATTTTTAAGTTAGAATAATAATTAGAAGGAACAGGTATACGAATACAAATCAAATACAAAACTGGAGCATGCACACGTCGATACTCGATAATTCTGTGAATTCAAGCATTATGGAAATACTCGTCCGAAATGACACTACCCCGCCAGGCACTACCATTGTTACACATGGTACTGATCCTGGACCGAGCAGCAATGCTCGGGTCAGAGCTAGACGGATTCCGGGGGCTAGCAAAGTAATGCCGCAGATTATACAAAATCTGAGAGTTGCGAGTTGGAACGTTGGCAGTATGACAGGTCGAAGCTTCGAGCTGGAAGAGATGATGAAAAGAAGGCGAGTGGACATCTTATGTGTTCAAGAAACAAAATGGCGAAACACGGGAAACAGGGCCCGTTTCTTGGATACGAGGACAAAAAACTATAAGATGTTCTACTATGGAACGGAAAAGGGTAAAAACGGAATCGGAATCATCCTTGCAAAACATCTATTAGGCAGCGTATTGACCATTTCGAAATCCAGCGATCGTTTGATGTCCCTTAAATTGGTGATTAAAGGAAAGTTGTGGAATATTGTCACTGCATATGCTCCCCAAATTGGATGTGAGCAGGTGGAAAAAGATGCATTTTGGCTAGACTTTCACAATCTACTTAAGGACATCCCAAAGGAAGAGTTTTTGTTCGTGGGCGGAGATTTGAATGGACATGTCGGCAAGACAAACGAAGACTATGAAGATTGCCATGGAGGCCTCGGATACGGCACCAGGAACCCTCCTGGTGAAGACATCCTGAGCATGTGCAAAACATACGGTCTTATCGTACTAAATACCATGTTCGTCAAACAAAGCCGACACCTGGTCACTTACAGCAGTGGTGGAAATGAAACCCAGATTGATTACCATTTGGTATCTAGTTTCATGAAACCCCGGGTAAAAGATTGCAAAGTGATACTAGGAGAAGCGATCGCCCACCAACACCGTCTCCTACTGACAGAATTTTTTATGGAGACAGTGAACGACAACAAACATACAAAAACTTTTGGGAAGATCAAATGGTATAATCTGGATAAGGAAAAAGGCGAAGCTTTCCTTTCGAATATGCAAAACTTTCTGTATAACAACACCGATATAGTTCGAAATGAAGAGAGTACAGCACAAAGTATGTGGGATCTCCTACAGAGAACTTGCAAAGAAAAAGCCAAAACACTGTTAGGGGTTTCAAGAGGACACAACCAACAAGGCAAAGAAACATGGTGGTGGAATGATGAAGCTAAATCAGTTATAAGTAAAAAGAAAATGGCTTTCAAGGCTTGGTCGAAGTGCCCCTCTAATGATACAGAGCAAAAGTCACGCCTCGAAGTGGAATATAGAAACTGCAAGAAAGAAGCGAAGAAGAAGTGCGCCCAAATTCAAGCAAAGAATACAGAAAACCTGTATCGGGAGCTGGATGAAATTTCTACCCCGACAGCTGGTGCTATTCAAGAGCTACGGCAAAACATGAATAAGGGCGCAACTATCTTCAAAATAGCCGCTCAAAGAAGAAGAAATGCCCAGGAGATTTGTTCGCCAAAGTTCATTAACAATGCTCAAGGCCAACTTCTTGTGGAAGACAACGAAATTCTTCACAGGTGGCGACAGTATTGTGACGGACTTCTAAACGAACAATTTCCAAGGCTGTACTTTCCAATAGCTTCACCTAACTTAAGCGAAGTATCCGACGTCACAGTCGAAGAAGTTAGTGAGGCGGTAAAATACTCCAAAAAGGGAAAAGCTGTTGGCCCAGACGAAATACCCTCAGAGTTTTGGAAAAAGATGGGAGACATCGGGTTTAGATGGCTCATGATTCTTGTCTCCAAACTTATACGAGGTGATCGCATGCCTAATCAATGGAGGGAAAGTTACCTTCTTCCAATTTATAAAGGAAAGGGTGATACTCGAAGCTGTGATAATTACCGTTCGATTAAGCTGATGTCACACACCATGAAGATCGTTGAGCGAGTCTTGGGTAGCCGACTGCGAAAAATAATTAGGCTATCTGATGACCAGTGCGGGTTTGTCGGGGGTAAGTCAACCACGGATGCAATCCAGAGTATAAGAATAATTATGGAAAAACATCGGGATTCTTTGGAGGATTTGCATGTCGTATTGGTTGATTTTGAAAAAGCATTCGATCGGCAACCACGAGATCTAATATGGGTGGCCCTCAGGCAACGAGGAGTTCCAGAAACCTATGTGCGGATAATTATGGACATGTATGATGGAGCAGTTACTAAAGTAAGATGCGCAGCTGGAGTCACCGAAGAATTCGAAATCACAGTAGGTGTACACCAGGGAAGTGTCTTGAGTCCCCTGCTCTTTATTACAGTTCTTGATTACCTGCTTGAAGGCAAAGTGACGGATCCAAAAGTGCATCAGTTATTCTTTGCTGACGATGGAGCCATCATAAGTGAAGACCCGATATCCCTACAACGAGCACTTGACGTATGGGTGGATGTTCTAGAAGGAAGTGGGTACCGCATAAGCGCGAAAAAGACAGAATACCTATGCTGCCCATTTTCTGATCCACACAGGCCTATTCCAGACATTTATTTGAATGGAGTAGTGCTTCCCAAGTGTGAAAAGTTTAAATATCTGGGGTCTATGATAAATAACGAAGCTACTTGTGATGACGATATCAATCATCGCGTAAGCGTAGGGTGGATGAAGTGGCGGGAAAATTCTGCTATCTTCTGTGACCGAAAAATGCCCCCTAAGCTGAAAGGAAAGCTCTACACTTCAGTTGTGCGTCCAGCACTCACATACGGTTCACAATGTTGGACAATGTACAAAAAGTATGAGAGTAAGCTAACGGCAGCTGAGATGAAGATGCTTCGTATGACAGCAGGAGTTACAAAGCTTGATCGAATTAGAAGTACGAAGATCCGAGGAAGCCTTCATGTTAAGAATACCATTTCACAAAAAATTGAACACGACCGACTCAGTTGGTATTGCCATGTTCAAAGGAGAGATCCTGAGAACCCCGTCAAAAAGGCAATATCATACAACGTTCCAATTCGGAATAAAAAGAAAGGTAGGCCTAAACACTCCTGGTACAAACAAATGCAAAAACACCAGCATTCAGTTGGCCTCAGAAATGGAACAATACAAAACCGGGAGGCTTGCCGCCGATTTCTGAGGTCAACCCGGCGAACCCCACAGGCGGATCACTAGTGTGAAGCAGATACGTGGGAGAGTTATGATCCCCTCGACATCGAGATCACAACAGCGCCGAAACAAAGGAAGAAGAAGAAGAAGGTCTACGAATTTGAATTCGGAGTCATGACTGGAATGTTCCTTTTATTTGTAGCGGGTAGTAAAGGTGTGATTACTGCCCGCGAAATGAGCGAGTATTTAGAACAATTAGAAAGAAGTGTAAGGGAGATACCCTTTGCCCAATGCACCTTGGTTTTGAATGTTTGAATATCCCAGTAGCCTTATTATGTGCAAAATCAAGGGTAAACTGATGGGGATTCTTAGCGGTGAGATTATTATGGCACACACCCGCACGGCATGGCGAAGTGCAACTGCCTATTTCAAAGGGTACATTGTTTTTATGAAATAACGATAAAATTGATAAATATTGGTAACATTCACTGTGTTCCACGGACACAAATATTTCTATTACCCTATCGACATTTAATCTATATCTAAAGCCTTAAAGATATGTATTGAATAACAACACGTTTAAATCTGTTATACGATTTGTTTATTACACCTGCCCAAATGTGAACATTATACTCAAGCTTTTTTCGATTGTACCCCTTAAGGATCATAAGAATTTAGAAAGGGAAAGAACTTCTGACATCGCTTTAGGAAATTTGAACATTTATTATTCATTTTTGTATTTTTGAACGGAAAGTACTTTTTCTTTGTCGGTAAAGGAGTTCGTAAGAAGTTTGTGTTGCAATTTCCTGCTACGTAAGCACTTTGACGTTGGGTGGCCGTTTTGAATTTTTAATACCTTGTCTTGTTATACCTCGTTTATATTTTTTTTAGTCAAAATTATAACTTTTAAGAGCATACACAATAAAGATATTGTTTCGTTGTTGGTGCGTTGCTGCATTCGTGCGCTGAGCTTGAAAATAAACTAAATAAATAATATGACAGCATTCTTAATCTTAATCGATTCAAAATAGCTTGTTTTGGCCGTAAGTTCACATTGGAGTCAAAAAATTGATGCAAGATTAACTGACCTGACAAGGTCCTCGCTAGTCAACTGAACAGCAAAAAAAATCTCGATAACTAAAACTTTTAAAATAAACTCCTAAACAGATTATATATATATACATATGTATATTATATATTATTATATAAAAGCCTCTTGTTATGATTCGTTGTTTTTAAACATTTCAATGTTAAACGAGTAAACAATCTTCTAGTTTTAATCAAACTTAATGGTTAATGAGTCAGCAGGTTCACGCAAATGTGTAGATTAGCTACTCCAAATGTATATAAATAAATGATATATAAAATATCTTAGAAAAAAATTACTAAGATGCAATCAAGTATACTTCAACCGAAACAGTGTGTAGATTCAAACAATTTTTCTTAGTTAAAGTGGACTAGTTTAACTTTAACCTGGTGAGTTTACAGGTTGTTTATTAGCATTCTCAGTTGGAACTCTAAGACGAGTTTTAAATTATTTTGAAACTGCTATTTTTCGGCAGTCAAAATTTGCTACTCCTTATGTTTACAAGTATACAAAAAACGATATCTATTTTTTTCAATACCTGAACCTTTTTGTGTACATTCCGACTGACCTAGCAACACTGGACCAAAATTTTAAATAGTCTTACGCAAAATTTCAAAAAACCTAGTATTTAGGTTTTGTTTGATTTTTTGTTTTTAATAAAACGCTTCTGAAAATTGGTACTTTTGTGTGAATGAAATTTGACAGTCTTCTATAACAATTTCCTATGAAGCATCCAAAGCAACAACAACGTGTGGAAATTATAACAATATATTTAAATAATTCTTCAATTGTAAATACGCGGAGAAAATTACGTGATTTTTTTGGTGTTAAACATTTGGTGATATTGACTGACCTCCTTGATCCTCTGATTTGACACCACTCTATTTTTACTTGCGATATAGGTACTATAGGGCAAGTTCTGCATTTGGAAAAAAAATCGAACTCGAGATTTTGATCAAAGTTGACATTACGATGATAGCGAAGACGAATAAAGTGGGTCCGGCAATTCCGTCTGTCTGTCTGTATGTCTGTCTGTCTGTCTGTCTGTATGTCTGTATGTCTGTACCTCGATCTAGAGCCTAAGCAACTGGACCTTTTTTCTCCAAACTCGGTAGTTATGGGTCTTCGGTGATTCCCTAGAGGGGAAATTATTGAAATTTTTTTTAGCTCTAAAACTAACGGTACCCTCCATACACCCGTAATGCAAAATCTTATTTATCTCGAAAACGGCTCTAACGATTTTGATAAAAAAAAATTAGGTGTGATATTATGGACATGGACTACGTTTTGGTAAAAAAAAAATTTGGGGCAAAATGTTATTAACGGTACCTGTCATAGAACCGTTTTTTTTGATTTTCGACTTTCTCATTAACGGCTCTAACGATTTTAACCAAAAATTTTCAGCAGGAGTCCCCCTAAGTTTAAAATAATATTGTATATAAAAATATTCGAAAAATTATTTGTTGTTTTTTTTTTGAAAAAAATTTGTTTTTGAAAAATCAATATCTTCAAAACCTATGAACTATTATTTTTTGAAATTATTTCCTAAAATCAATATTATTAAATACTTAAAATACGCATCCCACATTTTTTTCTTGAAAAATTTTAAAGAAATTTCTTATATAAAAAATTTATTTAATAATAAAACGATTTTTTAAGCTTTGTTTGCATAATTTCATACTTTTCTAGGAATCAGACGGCAATTTCATTTTAAATTCATGTTTTATATTTATAAAATGTATCTTAAATTCCAAAGTACTTTTATATAAGAGCAAGTTCGTGCGATCCAGTCGTGCATTTTATTTCTTTTGAGTGTACCTAGAATGAAAGGGTGTGCATCAAAAATCGAAACACTGTTCAATTGTTATGTAAATTTACTTAAAAAAAGCTCGCTTTGCGCCATGACCAGAGCCACCCACATCCTATTGGTGCAGGGAAATAAGTCCCCAGGAACTAAGTCCACTGAGGGACTAAATTCTCACTTGAGGTGGGAAATAAGTCCACGGGAACTAAGTCCACTGAGGGACTCAGTTCTCACTTAATGGGAACGAAATCCACTTTACTAAAGTGGTCTTTGTTCCCATTAAGTGAGAACTAAGTCCACTTTGTTATGGGAAATTAGTACACACTCGAAAGTATAAAGTGGGAATGAATTTCCAACAACAAAAACTTATTGATTTTATGTTGGTTATTTTCCAGATTCTTTAACTGTTAAAGAAACTTTGTATACACCCAACCTCGCACTTACCCCAAATCCTATAGTGTGCCCAAGTAGGGGGGTTGCAGGGGGGCAGCATGCCCCCCCTTACATACCTCACTGTTTATACGTGTCGTTCCCATGGCTTAACATGGGAATTTATTTCACATTCAAATGGAACTAAAACCCACAGTTTCTTGTAACGAATTTCGCACCTTGCATGGGAACAAAGACCACTTTAGTAAAGTGGATTTCGTTCCCATTAAGTGAGAACTGAGTCCATCAGTGGACTTATTTCCCGTGGACTTATTTCCCACCTCAAGTGAGAACTTAGTCCCTCAGTGGACTTAGTTCCTGGGGACTTATTTCCCTGCACCTATCATATTCCGTACATAATGTTAAGAAACCATATAATCAATAAAATATAAATTATAAAATTGTATATCCTTTAAATTGTATTTATTAAAAAAAAAACATTAACCAGGAACATAAAACGCACCCTTTACTTAAGACAATTACAGTTCGTGCAAACAAGTAAGCAAACACACCTTTTGTGTCATATGGAAATGTCAAAGTTTCATATGAAGTTAGTACGATACTAAAAAGATAAAATAGGTATTCCTAGTTTTTAAATTTGATTCGATTTAAATTTGAAAAATTGTCGTTTCAACACCAATATGGAGAATGTCAAACGGTAGCTGGAAGATAATTTGACTCAGAGGCTTAATAAGTTAGCCGAACATTCTTTATCGCCGTAATGTCAAATTGGATCAAAAGCTTGAGTTCAGTTTCTTAACGAATTTAAAATTTTCAATATATGTATGTACATATATGAAGTTCAGAATACCTGATTCTCATTTCAAGGCATATACATATGTATATGTAAGTCAAGTTCTATATAAAGTGACATGGGTATACCTACTATGTATGTAAGTCGGCAATCATATTCTCTATTACTCATGTTGACAGAACTATTCAAGACCAATTTATCATATTGCTTATGAGTTTGCCAATTCCAGGACACATAAACTCTCTGGCACGAACTTATCTCCACAATTCATCAAAGATAAAAACAATTTGTCAACTTTCCAACAAACTATCAAGAACATCCGCAGATATAATGCGTGGATCTGTATATGGTGTGAATACAGAAAATAAATCCACAAATATACACAGAGCCAGATGAATATACGAGTGTGAATGTGAGTTTGACATCTAAAAACACCCTCGATGAAGAAAATATATTTCCCAAGAAATATACATACATGTACGAGCATATCTAAGGCCGAGGAAATTCCCTATACTCTACCGACTTATGACCTTTTGACCCGAAACCCACATCAAATTGAATGAGCTATTTCCACTCTGTGTTTTTTTTTTTCATTTTGTATTGTTCATGTCATTACATATTAAATGTGCGTATATGTTTGGCTTGCTGTATACGAATCGGAATCTGAATCCAAATCCGATCCACTTCATTCACCCTTGAATAATATTCCCGCATATATTTGACTTTTATCCTCCAGCATCCATTCTAAGAGCGCAGCCAAATGGATACCCAAAACCGAACCCCTTAGAAGCCGGCTGGCGGCGTCATTGTTGTCGTCGTCTTCGACACACAGGATTATGTATGATTTTGATTGATTGCTTTATAGCCAACAATCTCTCATAGCTCTCGGGGCATTTTTTTCCCACTTTGATTAAATTGTAACCAAGTGTCACCAACAAGAAGCCTCCGCTCCGAGTTTCCGAAAATCTCTGATCAAATATCCAAGGTCGTGATTTTCCAAAGCGAGCTACGGAGGCTGCGATTACCAAACGGCCGTTATTGGATTACGCGTACAAACTCAAGGGCGGTAATTATACCATAGATAATAGAATTTCAATCAAAGTTACTTAAGGGAATGGAAGGCGAAGCTACCAATTTCGACTTAGGTTGGGACTGGGGCAGAACCAAACAACAGCGCCAGCATAACATGCGTTACTTCGTTTCAGATTTTAGGGGTACCTTTTGGGCGTTGTAGACCTTCTCTCGCCTTTTTGATGTTTCTGCCGCTTTTTTAATTGTTGCGCCCCAACATTTTATCAGTAGTTGAACAAGAAAAAAAAACAAAACTCGACGATGATGAACTTAAAAAATTAGGAACGAAGCGGGAATATCGTTTGAAGTTTATATCGCGATGCAACACTGTGAAACCGTGAGATAACAATTTATATTTTAGTAATTTTTGTTAAACTCTTTGTTCTTTGATGGCGTTCAATTAAAACTATTAAATTACTCAGGCGTAATGAAGCGGTGTAGCTATATGAATTTCTAATAATAATTTTTCGGCTATGAGATGAGTATTTTAGTTCATTAAAATAAATTTATCTCAGCTCAAGCGTTATAATTGTACTGAAATTCAATTAAATTTGTTTTAAAGCTTTCAACTGGGAGAGATGATGAAGGTGTAAGCGTTAGAACTTAATTAAACAAAAATGTATTTTCGAATAGGAAAAAGGTATTTACATATACATATAACACTCTAAAAAGAAGGTGTGATAGTCTTAAATTGATGGCTGGAGGTTTATTTCCATAAGAATGAAGAGAAGGTTGTTGGCTGAAGCAAGTTTAAAAAAATATGATTTTGAAAATACTTAACAGAAATCATCCTGACGAAAAATAAAATGCACGACTGGATCGCACGTACCTACTTGCTCTTATTTACAAGTATACTTTGGCATTTAAAAAAAATTTAAACATGGAATTAATGAGATAAAAATGTTCAAATGCATAAATAAGTGCTGTTCGGTTTCTAGAAAATTATGAATTAATGCAAACAAAGTTTAAAAATTGATTTATTATTAAATACATTTTTTATATAACAAATTTCTATAAAATGTTTCAAGAAAAAAATTTAGGATGCCAATTTTAACTATTTACTAATATAGGTTTTAGGAAATAATTAAAAAAAATCGTTCACAAGATATGAATTTTTCAAAAAAAAATTTTTTTTCAAAAACCCATACGAATATTTGTATATATAATATTATTTTAAATTCAAAGGAACTCCTGTACAAAAATGTTGGTCAAATTTGTTAAAGCGTTAATGAGAAAGTCCAAAATCAAAAAAAACAAAAACAGTTCTAGTTATATGTTAGGTA
Organism: Philhelius festivus; assembly: GCA_963931855.1. NCBI lineage: Eukaryota > Metazoa > Arthropoda > Insecta > Diptera > Syrphidae > Philhelius > Philhelius festivus. Next base: position 62,456,495 of record OZ007557.1, read on the forward strand.
GGTACCATTAATAACATTTTTCCCAATTTTTTTACTTATACTTATTTTTTCATCAAAAGGTTAGAGCCGTTTTCGAGATAAACAAGATTGTGTATAACGGCTGCCATACAGGTATGATTCCTCCAGGAAATCACCGAAGAACCTTAATTACTAAATTTTAATTTCTTACCTTCAGTAGCTTAGGCTGTAAATCGAGGTACATACATACAGACAGAAAGACAGAGTTGCCGGACCCATTTGTTTTTTGTGTTCTCTATCATCGCAATATCAACTTAAGTCAAAATCTCGAGCTAGATATGTATTTTCCAAATGCAGAACTTGCGCTATAGTACCTACATACATACATCGGAAAAATAAACCAACAATTTTAAATAGCCAATAACGTTAAGTTTTTTGCATTAATGGTAACAATTAATTCTCGCTTATAAGAAGTAATGATTTGACATTTACTGAACTGTCAACAAAATCTTGAAAAAAAAAATAAGTTCTCCGAAAAAAGAGACGATTGGATTTGTCGTCGTTTTTATTTGGCAATCCGGAATCTCTCTCCGATCCGGAATCCCAATTGAACACTTTTGTTTGCTTCTGATGATTCTGAAGTTTTGTTTGATTGTAACTATATGTGAAACATCAAATGCGTACAAAATCAAAATCAAGAAAAATGTTTGTTGAAAGCAGGGTTGGTCGAATTGTCACTTTTTAGAAATAACTACATTTGTTACGTCTGCTACGTATTTTATGTAGTTAATGTAGTTAAATGTAGTTAATTGTAGTTAATGTAAGAAATTGTAGCATTGCTGTCAATTAACTGACAGTTATGCATTCGAAATTCGAATTTTTAAATTAAACGTTCAGTTATTCCTACAATTCTTCATCCTTATGGTAAATGAAACTTTTTTTTTACAAACCTTCATTAGATCATAAAAGTGCAAAATTGTTTTTTTTTCCGTTATTGGGGCCTATCGTGAATAAAATTTTCCTGGGAATTGTTCCCAACTTTCAAAATTGTCATCTCGAATAATGTCGAAAGTTTCCCTTGCAATGTATTGATATTGAGAATTGAGTTTCATAGTGACTTTGGCTCTCATTTAAAAAGGCCAGTCGCCAGCTTACAATGAATAGTGCAGAAGTATTGACCTTTCCAGTTTTCCAAGATGGGGAAAATTCCGAGGGAAATTTTGTTCACGATAACCCCCATTATATTGAATTTTTATGAATTTATTACTACTAATATGTAGCAGACGTAACAAATTGTAGTAAATTAGGCATGTAGTTTCTTCAATAAACTACGCGTGGTTAAATACTACTTTTATATGCAGTATCGAAAGATCGAGTTGGATTAGGGTCGGATTTTCGACTCACATTTCTACTCGACACCGCTGAGCGATTGGGATCGAGTCGAACGCAGCTCATTTCAACTCAATACAGGTATATAAAGGTTCGAAGCGAGGTTCAAGCTCGTTTCAATACCTCATATAAACGTAGTAAATCATGTAGAAAACGTAGTGTAGTTAATTCAGCCAACCCTGGTTCGCACAATTTGAATACCAAAAATCACAGCTGTTGAGGTTGACGTTTAAGTATATGAATGTGTGAGTGCTTCTGGTTTTGCTTCTGATTTCAAATCCAGAAGCAAATTTCTCTTCTTTTCAGAATCAGAACTGTCATTTTTTCCCAATTGAACACTTTCAGAAGAGTCCGGAAGGCTTCCGGATTGCCAAATAAAAACGACATTAGAATTTTAAAAATGGATGTTACTCGTACTAGAGAAAAATGTTCAAAACCATAAAAGTAAGTTTTCAAAAAGCTAAATCACTAATTAAGTAATTGTTAATTCGTTTTAACAGATTTAAAAAAAATTGTTTTTAATTATAAATTTTTTAAAACTTTTAAGAAAAAACTTGATACGTTTATTTAAAATTTATATTATTGTATAAATGAAAAAAAAAAATAATAATAAAAAAAAAACTAATTTTGAATTTCTTTTAAAAATTTTATATGGAATGATTTTTAAGCTTTTTGAAGCTTCTGTGTAAAAATTTAATTTAAATCCATTATACCGATAGGGATAAAGTCTAAGACTGTATAGATATATAATGTCTTAATTTCAATTTTCTCATTAAAGAATCAAGCCAAACAGACAATTTTGTATCAGTTTTAGGAGCCGTTTTCAAGAAAAATACGGTTTTCGAAAACCATTTTTTAACATCTGTATGGTGAGCACTGTTATTTTCGAAAAAAAGAACAATTTTTATGTAAATCTTGTGAGTAGTATTTAAAATCTGTCAATTGTCAAGTTTCAAAAAAATCTATAATATCGTTTATCTTAAATAGAAGAAAATTGATCAAAATAATCAGAAAAAGATATGTTCTTTTTTGTTTCAATAATAAATTAAGTTTAAGTAAAAGAATTTTTTTCCAATCTGTAGAAGAATTTTTGAGAAAAGAAATATGTATTTTCTTAAGTTTTAAGTACCCTACCAACAAAATACTTTGAATTTTATGAATAATTTTTATATTCAATAACTTTTCCACAGACTAAAAAAAAAAATTCGAAAAATTTCATTTAGTTAAAGCTAAGTATTGCTTGAAAAAAAATTTCTGAGAAAAGTTTATTAATGGTCTTTACCCTAGAACCATATGTTTTGTTTATAATTTTCTCAAAAACGGTACAACCGGTTTTGATCATTTTTTATCATATCATTTGATCATATTTTATAGGAAAGCTAAAAGTTTTGGATTTAAAAAAAAAACTGTCAACTTTTTTTTTCAAAACTCAATATTTCCAAAGCCCCATGCTCGATTTTTCTTAGACTTGACAGTTAAAAGTTTCTTATACAATCTACAATTTGTGAGAAAAACAAAATTACTTTACATAAAAATAACACACAAATGTTAAAAAATGGTTTTAGAAAATCGTATTTTTTCTCGAAAACGATGCCTGGAATTTTGATAAAATTTTCTTCTTTCAATTAATTTTTACGATCTATAATTCAATAAAATAATAATTGAAATTAAAATATTACATACTACTGACTGTATCAACAGAACATCAACAGAACCATTTTTTCGAATTTTGAATTTCTCATTACAGACATAACAAATTTGTATGCAATTTTTTATAGAGAAGCTTCTAAAATGTTTGACAAACATTGCATTTCAAAACTTAAGAAAAAATATTTTTTAAATTTTTGAAAAAAAAAAATAAAATTTGTTTGAAAATCTCAAAAACTGGTCAATATTTTTTTTTGAAATTTTATTTTTATTCGTACAGTAATAAAAAATTAAAATTCGAGTAGCAAAATTTTTTCTCAAAAATGTTTTAAGAATTTTGCATATATGTAGAAGCTTATTTTTTTAAAGAAACCGCTGCTGCGACTCATAATGTTTGTTCATAAATTCATATTTGCTTAAGAATTCACATGACATTCTTTTTTCATGTCTCACTAAAGTTAAGGAAATGAATTTTATGCTTATGAATAGTTTTCTTTTTTTATTATACGAGTAATATCATTCATTTTTAAAAGTTTTAGTCTATTAGATAAGAGCAAATTCGTGCGACCCAGTCGTGTATTTGGTCTTATTTAATACTCGGTTGTATACCTCAGTTTGCCCCTGGGTAGGTACGTAGATATTAATGTACCTATAGACTTCAGTCGTTCATACGAAAAGCATTAAGGACTATTCACATGAGAGCGACCAACGACCGACGAATGAACGAACATTCGGCCATTTTGACATTTCGTTCACATGCGGAACGCGAATAGTGTTTGACAGTTCGTAGAAATCATATTGCAATTCGCGACGACCAATTTATTTTCTTAAATTTCTCTTATTTTAGCGATTACAACGCAAATTTTAATATATTACCATGTTTTAAATCCCATTTGTTTTTTTATTCGTTGGTCGCTTTCATGTGAATAGTTCTTAAGTTGTCTAAGTAAACGCCATTCGTGACGAATAAAAAAAAACGCATGTGAACGAAATGTGCTTGGAAATATGTTGTTTACTGACGAAAACGTTTTTTATATTATAGGAGGATAAAACGCAACTCATGCCACGGCTAAACTGATCTCCGATATCTAATGGAACAATTCTTGCAAGCAGTGTACTTGTGCCTGTCTGGCTGATTTAGAGAAAGTTTTCGACACCGTATGGCTAGAGAGTCTATATCCTAAGCTGATTAGACTCGGCATAATACGCTTTATGATATGCTCAATGGTACAAAGATTGTTGTCAAAAGTGGCAAAACTTAACTTCTACCACAGTTTTCGATTCAGCAATTCACCAGCGACCTGATAGGTAGTCTAACTCATACAATTGTATAGAACAGTTCCAAAACTCTAGTTCATCAGAATTCTGTTGCAATGTGACTTCGACAAGATTCACGTTCACGAATTTTCAGAAATCACCTTTTTTATCTCCAAGAAATATGAGAAACTGGCGCAAGCTAGTGTAGTGATCGTAGGACCACATGAGCAGCCACTCGCAAGTAAAAGGTATGTATGTAGGGTACCTTCGCATCTGGTTGGACCAATATTTGTATTTCGACGGACATATAAGTAGATACTACTTTAGCCAGAGATAGAACAACCTTTTCCCTGACGAAACAATTGTTTTAAAGTAGCCAGTTTAATATCAGAGTGAGGATGATTTGGCTATACATGACCCTCATCCGGACGATAATTACCTATAGGTACCCGTTGAGGTTAAACGTTGCCCAATTTGAGTCAGTGTCTTGAACGTTGCTTTGAATTACACAGAACACCAGCACAAGCATTATTACGAGTATTATTCCATCCAATTCTATACAACGGAGCCAACATAAACAGAATAGATAATTTTTTGTTAAAGCTGATTGGGGGTCATATTCATAAATAGATTCTCTCGACCAACAGCTCAATTTTTGGGGCTTATAACCCTAATGACCAATATAACGAGAGTCGGCATTCAAGCGGCCGTAACTCGCCCGATGAATCCTTTATTTAGACATTCGAGGGTTGGCTCAGGATAGAATGACGGTTCCGCTAAACTTCCACGTCGTCGGCCCTAAAACTGTGGATAGGCTGTTACCAATAAGACCGAGGGTAAAGTAGAGAACCAGTTTTGGTGGTCATTTGAATAATATGGAGAGTTGAATCGGACGTGAATATGTCGTCGCTTTTCCGGCAGAGTGGCATAAGTCGAAATTTGCAAATTTTCAGGAGAGCCTTTTAAAGTTTTTTTTCATACTGAAAAAAAAAATTCGTTGTTCATAAAAAACAAAACTCGAATGTTGAATACGTGAAAAATTTGCATTTTTTGTTTGTTAAGTTTTATAAAAAACGAAATATTAAAAAAAAAAACAAACAAAAATTGATTTATGCCGTATTTATACGTAGAAAATGACAGGGCTGTTTTTGAACATCGAAAGCGGCGCTTTTTCATAACTCGGAAACTAGAAGAAGTAGGTTAACGCCGATTATACAGAAAAATTGTGTTTTTTTTCCAGCTCAGTTCTGTGTTCTAAACTAAAAAACGACAAATTTCGACTTATGCCACTCTGCCGGAAAAGCGACGATGTGTCTTGGTCGACTTGAATAGATTAAAGTGTATTAGTTAAGGAAAAAATGATAAAAAACACAATAAAAAAATATGAAAACCATATGTGGCTGTTCTGTGATTCTCCATTGAAACTCTGGCAGTGTTGGATTTTTTTTATAATATAATCTTAAAGTACTTTGACTTTTTTATGAGAATACCTTAGATCTAGAATTATAGCAATATGCTCTAGAAGAAAATATCCGTAGCTTTGCTATTGTGTGTCCACAAATTTAAGAGTCCAATTGCAAGAGTTTGTTGAGAGTAATAGAGAAAGCCTTTAAACGATGTTGTTTTTAAAACATAAGATCCAATTTTTAATCTCCATTTAATATAGACTGCTTATGAAAATATTTTTGTATTTTCTGTTTGGAATTTAATATGAAACTTGGTAAATTCCTGGATGCCCTTTAAATATATAATTTTGCATAAGAAAACTAAAGTTTGTGTATCCGATTGAAAGAGCTTATAGAAATTCCAACAAGTAGAACATTCCAAAGACGAAACCAAAGAAATTACTTTCTATCAAAATATATTTTCATCAACATTTATTTATCTTCTAGAAACTTTTGTATTTACTTAAAGTTCATAATGCAAATACTTGCCCCGAACTCCTCAAAAAAAAACAAACTCTCGTAAATAAACTCATCATTTTAATAAAATATATTCATAATAATTCACTCTTGGCTCTGCAATAAAATCTAATACGAGTATATCTCCAGTAGAAGGACCTTCCTTTCTTGCCCAATTTGTTATCCTAGTTAAACCTGCGTTTGGTTTGAAATAAGTTCTCCCATAAAACACACTTCCCTGATGCACAATAAATTATTTCATTCATCCAGGTCTGTTTAATAAAATCTTCACCGACGACGACGATGAAGACGAAGAACGACGGTAAATAGCTTTATCATAAAATGGACTCTCTTTCCTAAGGAACAAATTGTCTGGGTAAAATTGTTTGAGGAAAACTTTCCTGAATTACTGATGGCGAAGGGATTTGGTTTATGAGAGACCGTAAGTATTTCGCACCTTCATTCAACCAATTTGTCGGTAGCTTAAATCGTTTCGTCAACTAATTTATAAAACTTCTAACTTTTTTTTCTGTTTCGTAACTTTGCCTTGGATAAGAAAAAATATTTGGAAAAGAATTGGTAAATGAGAAGAAATATTTCACACACTTAATTTGTTCAAGAGGAAACTTATCATGGCGAGATAGGCCTTCGCATCAACTCAACTAGCCAGCATGGCAAGAGCTTAGGGGCAAAATGTTGCAAAATATTTGAAAGAATAGAGCTCTAAAAAAAATTAGTGAGATCTGAAATGCTTCGTACAAATCATGAGATGATAGGGTTGAAAGCCCGAAATGACGCCCTTTGTTTCAATGAAATAAATTCAAAAAAAACTAACTCTTTTAAAAATTCACTTCATATCCCAGGAAACTAAGATAATCGATATTTGTTAGACCAAAGAATAACAATGTGGTTTTGACCCTCTCAAAAACCAATTTTCTGTCTGGATGAAAACTTCTTTCATCGTTCCATCTAATAAATTCCATCAATAAAAAGCGACCAACCATTTTTCCATCACCTTATAGAACTATCATCGATGACTCAAAATATTATCCTCCATCTCCAATAAGTCCCAACCTATCCCAAAAAAAAAACAACCGGAAACCATACTTCTGACAGTTACCAATTTTGATTCAATATAATGTGCATATAAAGGAACCACCCTTCAATTACCAAAATTACTATGACTAACACACCAATTGACTGAGTCATTCATTGCCTTTAAGAGACCCAACAACAATGTTCAACAAGCTCTGAAATAACAGATTGCCCTCATGCCTCATCGCTGCCGAAGGACTCGCGCGTTTAACATAGGGAAGCAAGCAAGCTCAACCAGTGCAAGAGAAAACCATAAAATCCTTGGTTCTTTTGTTCCTGAACACTTCTATATATCGTACCACCATCAATAAGGAAGGTGGCTCACACTTCGCCTTCGATGTCCGCGCCGCCTGTCTTCAAATGAAAAACAACAAAAAATGGAGAAAGTTTTATCCTTTTAGATTTTAGTCATATCTTTTACTTGTTGCTATGTCTGGGCCAACAACCACTATTATCCACGTTGAATAGACTCTGGGGGCTGGCATAAAGGACTTGTTTTTTTTTTTTTTTTTTTTGTGTTATTTGAAGACAGAGCGATGGAATCTTAAAGTTCAACAGGGAAGGGTGCAAAACTATCCTGCCTGCTGGATTCTTAATGGAATTTTATCATCGCACAAAAGCCGACAGAGTCCGCATTCAGATTCGTATTCGTATCCGCATGTCGCATATTGATGGCGACGAAGTAAGATTCTACGTGGAACAATTTACGGACATGGAAACGGACTTCCTTATATATTTATATTATACATATATTTTGTTTGTGTTTTAAGCTTGCCCTAAATGATGAACGCAAGTACACGTTTTGACAATAAAAGTTTTTTCTTTATTTTATGCGTATTGTGCCTTAGCTTTTGTGCGTGAGATTGAAGTTTAGGTATGTAACAGGAATTCGTAGATATATAAAGGATCTTAACTCACACAATGATAATTTGCATTAATTTTGGTTGTGGTGTCGAATGTGATGGAGTTTAGATAGTTTGATGTTCATTAGAAAATGCTCCAAAGATAAGATAGAGTAATGGGTGATTTCTGGATGACATCTTCTTAGAAATTCCTTTAGACACATTTGGCGTTTTTCTTTTTTAGTTCAGAATAGAACCTGTGTTATCAAAAAAAGATTGGCGCAAAATTTTAATTGAATTAGTACGATGCTAAAGCTGTTTTAGTATGATACTAGGTTAAAACAACGATTTCGCAAATTTGAATCGAATATAGCATCATACTTTCTCTACCCTTTTATTAAAGTTTAAATCATCGAATACCTACTTTATTATTTTAGTATCGTGCTAGCTTCATATGACTCTTTGACATTTGCAGACACCAAAAAAGGTTCGTGTACTAACGTTTTTACACGAAATGTCATTGTTTTAGGTGTGTTCAGAAGCAATTTATTAAGAAAATTCTTTTAGTACGATACTAGTTAGAAAATGTTTAATATTAAAAATGAGTTAGTAAACTACTATAAAGTAAGCAAATTGTTAAGTAGTATCATACTAATAAATTAATAATAGGCTGTTTTAAATTTTGTGCCATTTTTTTTTCTTTTAAAAATAATTACTAAAATAGATTATTAACAGTTCGTGGAATTTCAATTCAATCAGAGAGCGGAAAATAAAATCCCGTAATGCGTTGAACAGCCTATTTCTTAAAATAGTAGTATGATATTATTTAACAATTTGCTAACTTTAAAGTAGTTAACTAACTCGTTCCTAATTTTAAAAATTTTATAACTTGCATCGTGTTCAGGCTTTTTTTTTAATAAACTACTTCTGAACACACCCAAGACAATGTCAATTCATGCAAAAAAAAAAAACACACTAAATAGATCTTTTTTGACGTTTGTACTTCTGAAATAAGTAGTAACATAAAGTTATCACGATACCAAAACAAAAATTTAATAGCTACCTACTTGACTTTTAATAAAATTTAAAAGATATATGATGCTAAACTCCATTAAATTTTTGTAAAAACGTCCTTTTAACCAAATATCATACTTAAACAGTTTTACCATCATACTAATTCCACTAAAAATTTGCGCCATTGATTTTAGACTAATCCTTATTAATGTTTGCGTCAAATAGACTTGGAAGTAGTACAGTAATAAGGATTCCTGGTGCACTCCAGGCGGTCAAGCAATCAACCAATCCAACCACGTGCTTATCGATGTACAAGGTTTATATATTTAACTGAGAAATTCGACGTTGGAACTATTCAATTGTTAAATGAAAGACTAATATACTCGTAGAGCAAGTGAAAATGTTTTGCTTTCTAAATTGTACTCGCGATTGAATTGTTCGTGTGCGACTAACGTCAAAATAATTCCTGTTTTCGTTAGGCGTTTCTCTTTTTTATTTCAGAGCAGAGTCTGAGTTGTCAAAAAATATATTAAGGGTATTCATGTAGGCGCGGAAAATCCTTATAAACCTCGGAAACCAGATAATTTTATCTCAGAATCAGAAACGAGCTGCAAAATTTGTATGGAAAAAACTTCCTGCAAATCTGATAAAATTATCTCAATAATTTGATGCGGAAAGTGAAGAAATAAACCTGAAAACTAAAGAAATATGGATTTTGACTTTTAATTTGACATTTCACAAAATATTTCCCACATTTAGTCAAGCATTTTTTAGGGGGTGTTCATGAAAACATGTTGCGGAAAGTTATATCTTTCTACAAAGCGGAAAATTATCTCGTTTCATGAATACCCTTATTGTGTTTCTTTTTTAGTTCAGAATGTTGTGAGCTTCAAATATGTGTTTCTTTTTTCATTCTCAGCGTGTTTAGAGTGCGCTCTATGAGCTGAGAATAAAATAACTTAGCAGACTGAGGTAAATGCTTAAGACAAGCATTTGACAGGTGGAAATTAGAAAAAAAATGTGACAGCTAAGTGTTCAGGTGTGTTTCAAAAACGCGCTCAGAGCACGTTTTGTTCAGAAAATGCTCGGACTCTGTTCAGAGTTTTATTCTGAACTAAAAAACAAAAACGCATAATGCTTGCTTACATATTTTAAACGTCATTCGAGACGAATAAAAAGAAATGTTCCTTAATTCGTCGATCGTTGGTCGCTTTCATGTGAATAGTCTTTAAAAGGGTGGATCGATTTATCTTGCAATTTAATTTATTTTATCTTATTTTATTTAAATTTTATTTGATTATAGGTAAACTGTAGCACGATGGCTATCTTTAGTTTCAAAATATGATCAGATCAACAATATGCTTCAAGAAAAGTTCAAAATTTTAAATTCAACTTAAATTATCATACGATGTGTGTAAATTAAGAAATTATATTAATTTCTTATAATATTTTTGTTGGATCAAAATAACTAATAACTGACTAATAACTGATAGTTGTTTGCATTGTCATTTTTGATTTCACACAGATGGCTGTTTTTTGGATATCTCAAGAACTTCTCGTTAAAAATGATGTTTAACTGTTTGACCTTGAGGCCGACGTCTTGCTAATGCTATCAAAGAATCAAAAGACTATATGCATTTAAATGTCGATGTGTCCACTTTTGATTTTTGACTTGTTTCAGTTTTTGTAATTTTTAAGTTTAATCGTAATTTATACAATTTTGAAGCAAAATCGGATAGGACAACGTTGCTCTAAACTGCAATTACCTATTTATAAGAACGAATTAAATTAAACTGTTATCAAAACCTCCGTTACGGATATAAATGTGAGAATATGCAGTTCAAACATGCTGCCAATCCACATTTTATGTTAAGCTGCCAACCCTTAGCAAAGAAAAAGCTTCCAGTATTGCCAAATTGGAGGCTACCAGTCTCATTAGGTGCGTTTTATTATTCACAAATCTATCTGGATCCGGATCTGGATTAAGTTTTAACATGTATTACAAAAACAATTTGGGATCCTGTTTTCTATCGGGATCTATTTCAAAGATCCAAAAATCAGTTATTACACTGGCGAGTAGATGGCTTTTTATGGTAAGGTAGTGTAAGCTATAGTGTAAAGAAAAAAGACAAGCAATAATTTAAAATTTACAAGCCCAAGGATAAAAAGAGGCGGACTTATAACACTGCTGTCACTAAGATCCGTATCGTTTTATTTTCAAGGGAAGATCCAGATAGATTTGTGAATAATAAAACGCACCTATTATTTTATGAAACACCTCGTATACGTATATGTATGTATGTACATATAATGATATGGCAGTTCGGATGACAATGAATTTTGTAATATAAAAATTCATCTTTCCTCGAACAAGGTGTGGATGGTCATGTTGCATACTTTCTATGTTTTCTATTTAATTTCATAGATGGTTGGTGAATGTGCTAAAAACGCATCTAGTGAATAACACAACCAATATAAACATGAATTGTGGAATGTGAAATGATGAATGTGGATTCTAAGGCATTTGCCTTGAAAGATGATTTTTAAAAATAATCACCACTCACGAATAAACACTTCTACTTACAAACTGAGTGACAATTTGTAAACACAACACAATTTGTATAAAGAATTCGTCGGCTGGATGCTATCTTGTTCAATGTCCATTTTTCAAAATGTTGGGAAATCGATTTTTAAAGTTCAAATTGAAAGTTTTTGTTTATGTAAGAAAATATTTGATTGGTATTATTTTTTTTCTGAAAGCCTTGACAATTTTGTTTATAAATAAGTTACAGAAATTGTTTTTCTTTTATTTTGAATTAGTTATAAATTAAAATCAACGAGGAAGTCATTTTGGATATTTGTTTGAATTGAATAATCGTTAAAAAAGTGTCTTATTGAACAAAACAGTTCTCTGTAAATTGAAAACTAAAAGAGATAGAACAAAATGTTTTGCGCCAAATGAAAGAGCGTCCCAAAATTATGAGGACTGCATACCTAACTCAATTTTGTAAAAAATGGCCTTTTGAACAAGATAGCATCCAGCCGACGAACTGTTTATTTGTGGGTAAGCATAAACGACAGTATTAAAATGATATTAAAATCAAAATGAGTTACAGCATTGTATATAAACTTTATAGTTACTAGTTATAGTAACGCATAGTGAAAACCATAAAAGCCGCTGCGCCTTTTGCTCTCAAGAGCACACATACCTTTGTACCCGAAAATAAGTGGTTTGACAAAGATTGCGAAAACCTCCGTAAGCTCTCATTTGTATATTTAAAGCTTTTTAGATCGACAAATTCACAATTTTTTAAAAATATTTACCTCAAAATTAATAAAGATTATAAAAAGTTATGTGTAGCTAAAAGGACAAATTATATTAAAAACTTGGCAAAAAAATTAGAACATTGCAGGCATTCTAAATCTTTCTGGGATATTATGCGCGAACTTGGTGGGCGAAATCGAGGTATGAAGTACTCTTTGGAAGCTGAGACGTTAGCAGCTCACTTTAAAACTCTACTCGCAGCTGACGAAGGTCTTCATACCTTCGATTATGCTTTACATAATTTTGTAGTAAGTGAACTGGACGCTCCAAAAAATGAAAAACAACAAAGCAACAGGACCGGACGGCATACCAGTAGAGTTCTACAAAAACAGTTCTACTGAATTCAAAAATTATATCCTTATATTTTTTAATCGAATGTACAACGATGCAGAAATACCCAGCAGCTTGAATGAATCTATCATTTTCGCAATTTTCAAGAAGGGTGATGCAAATGTGGCAGAAAATTATAGGGGTATCTCGATCTTAAATACATTAAGGAAAATTTTCGCTGCTATTCTAAACGAAAGACTCACAAAATGGATTGAGAATTATGGGCGACTAAGTATTTTTCAAGCTGGTTTTCGTCCAGGATTTTCATCCATGGACCACATCTTTGCTATTTCCAGCATCGCTAGAAAATTCATTGACAACAAGAAAAAACTATACACTTGTTTTGTTGATTTCAAAGCCGCTTTTGATAAAGTCAACAGGCAGGCTTTAATTTACAAATTATCCTGTTTAGGTATATCGCGAAAGTTTCTGTCAATGTATGCAAAGCTCATCTCGTCAACAAAGGCATGGGTTTGGGATGGACACGAGTTCTCGGAAGGGTTCGAAAAAACAGCAGGTGTTCCTCAAGGATGTATCCTCAGCCCAACACTGTTTGCCTTATTCATAGATGAAATCTGGGACCTTCTTCCATCTTTTTGCAAATATTCTCGTTAAAGTCTTGCTTTATGCATACGATTTAGCAATGTTTGCTGACAATCCTTTCTCGCTACAAATGCAAATAAACCGCCTTAGTTCTTTTTGCGAGACTTGGGGTCTGAAAATAAATGTACAAAAAACTAAAATTCTAATTTTTGAAGCGAGACAAACCAGAAGAAGGCCTGAAGAAAAATGGTCCCTTAATGATGCACGGATCGAGGTTGTGCAAGAGTTCAAGTACTTAGGAGTTTTACTAACAAATAATTTAAGCTATGTCAAACATTCTAAAGCAAAAAGTAATGAAGCCAAATTGGCACTTAATATGATGTGGCCTCAGTTTTTCTCCAACCATAATATTGATCTGGCATCTAAATACCGAGTTTTTAATGCAACAGTAAATTCTTGTATGTCCTATGGTGTACAAGTTTTCGGATACTTGAACCTCGATGCTTTTGAAAGTCTGCAAAGGCATTTCTTTAAGCAGCTTTTCCGTTTACCAAATTCAACACCAAATTATGCCATATATGTAGAGTCAGGTATATAACCCCAATATATATACAAAATTTTAAAGGCTAACGCTGATTTCATTTCAAAAGTTATGAAAAGAAGTGATGAGTGTCTTCATAAGACTATTTTGAAAAAATTGCTTCAAACAAATGCCTCTCCATTTAAAGAGTGGAACCAACTGGCTTTATCGCAAGAATCGTCTCTAAACTTAACAGAAACCAATGTTGAAGAATGGCAGGCTCAGTTTGCAGAGGTGATCGCTAAACTCGATCATACAATTTTTGTAGAAAATCTTTCAAAAGCAGATTCGTCCGCATCCAGAATTATTTACCGAAATTTAAATCATGGGTTGACTTCAGATGTCAATTATTTTTCTAGTGATTATTCAGTCGCCCAAATAAGTACTATTTTTAGTACCAGAGTCGAAATTTTACGTTTAAATTTTATACCGCATCGTGGTGATTTGCCGCAACTCTGTAATCTATGTAACAGAAGAGAAAAAGAAGATATTTACCACTTCTTAGCTGTTTGTCCAATCTTACAAGAAATCCGTCGATTATACTTTCGGGAAAGTTTTATTACATTACATAAACTTTATGAAATCTTAAATGGAGCAGCGGGTTGGCTCAGTTGTTGTAGTTTTTCAACTATGTAATTTTATGTTGCAAATCATTTCAAAATTGTTCGTTTTGTGTTCCAAATCACGTAAAAATTGACAAACTCTAATTTAGTATAATTGTTTAAAAAAAAATGTTTTTTTTTGCTTTTATGATATGATAGGTTCCAACTTATCTTTAAACTTGTATTACCTGAAATTTAAAAAAATGTAAGTTATAACCTATTAACCATTATAAACTTATTCAAATACTTTGTTTATATTATTTAATTTCTTATTTTTTTTTGTCTCGATTTATTTTACTTTTTTTTTTTTTTAAATCATAATAAAGAATGTCATTTCAGGCAGACGGCAGTAATTGCCATGTCCTTATTCTTAGGAAAACAAACTGTAAAACTTTATGATGGAAAAAAAATAAAGAATATATCTATCTATCTATCTACTATCTACTTACTACGTTATAAAGAATTGAATCGGAATTGATTAAGGATTTAGCTTCTTGTATACCTATCTAAATCGGATTACTCGATTCGACCCCACTGGATCGAATTAAGAATATGCATGTAAGACTGAAACGACGAATTGAAGAATCGAGTTCACAGCTTGTTCTTGGTGTGTTTTTTTTTTATTTTTGATTTTTGGTTGAATTTCTAGGAATTTTCGTTACATTCAAAAATAAGATCTACCAAATTATTTCAACTTGGCAGACATTTTTTAATTTGACCTTGTCTTCTTGCAGGACTCAACAGTGTATGAGATAGGTATATCATAACACATATTTTTGACAGTCTTACTTTTAACAAAACTTTGTTTTGTAAAAATTGGATCATCTGGAAATGAATATACCGCTAAGAAAATATATAAAATCCATAATTCTTTGCCCTTTGACACGAAGTACATTTTGGTCAAACAAAATTTTATCAAAATCTATTATTATCGGTACCAGCTAGAACTGTGCTTGTGATTTTCGACTTTCTCGTTAACGACTTAACTGATTTCTATCATAACTTTCACATAGAATCTCTGTAACAGTTTTAATAATATTGCATATCAAAATTTAAAAAAAAAATGTTGGTTCATATAAGAAAAGATTTAAATGTAATGCTGTTCATATATACAAATTTTTCTTCTGCTGTGGTAGCATCACACTATCTAAGATATTTTTTCTCTTTGAGGATGCCATCAATTCGATGCATTGGCCCAACGTTATACCACGAGAAGTATCCCCAAACGTGGATGGAACTTGCGGCATGTTTAAAACAGCTGATGTAAGCTTCGGATCGAATTCTCTAACTTGTGAATCTTCTGCCATCAAGCCTGATTCTATTTATCTTAGTTTTATCGGACCAAAGAATAAATTTCTATTGTTTTTTTATCCAAGATGAGTGAAGTCGCGGAAACTCCAGCCGTTTTTGGTCACCATTGGCTTTTCTTAAAGCAAATTCAGCCCTAGGTCTTGTGAAACGTTGATAGAATCAATTATCTGACCCCAACGCCTACGTGAACCGATCTTTATACATAAGCTTTGTTTGTTTCTTCCTGAATACGCCTGTCAAGTATGGTTCTCTTATCAACAAATTCATATATCCAGAATCGAGAGGAACTAACGTCGATTTCTACGTTTCGCACTTCGTGTTCTGTCTTAAAATAAATCTTTGATTCTAACTTGAATACACTGGAAGAACGAAGAGCAATTAGCGAAATTCTCTTCATTCATCAAGTACATACTTTGAGGATCTGTTGAATGCACAACTATGTACAATTCCAGTCTTTTTCAACTTTCCATAATCTAAGAAATCCTCGTCTCTTCTATCTGCCCTAAATTAAATAAAAATAATCATAAGACCAATTTTTGCTATCTAGTCGTGCAAAAACGACAAACTGAGGAACGCATGCAGGGAACCTGATATTACCTATTATTGAGTGATACTTATTTCAAGGAGAGCTAAGAAATTTAAATTCAATTAAAATGCTTTTATGCCACCTTTTCTAACTGGATGTTAATTTTTCATTTCAACAAATGTGTCTTAATGTAAGACTCTTAATCATAAATTCCAAATAATTGCTTCCTTAAAAGAAATAAATAAATAAATAAATTGCAATAAAATAAAAATTTAAATAAATACCAAACTCTCACAAGATCAACCTTAAATCTTTTTCTGGAGCATAGATAAATTCTATTCGAAGTCATTATCAATGATTTTATTATTGAATTAATTTAATGCGATAGTATAATGTTGTTTTTACAAGTAGAACAGGTGCATCTATCTTACATAACCAGTATGCCAATTCCCGATCCATTGGATTGTTTCACTAATTCTTTTCTTAAATATATATTGATAAATAGGGTGTATTTCCTGATGACTGGCAGTTCCCACAATTTAAAAGAAATTTATTTTGTATTTTAAGTTTTGTTTTTAATTCTTGTATGGGTGACTTGACATTTTTATATAAAATGTTAAAATAAAAGCTATGTGCAATATTTTACCCAGCAAAGATTTTATAATTTTAAAGAAGTTAACTAATTGTTTCTTAATAATAAACAATTTATAACTAATATAATACTAAGTATTTTTTTTAATAAATTACTTGTGAACATACCGAAAACAGTTCATGTAAAAAACAAAGCAAAAACATCTTTTGACATAAGCAAAGAACAAAGTGACATATTATGAAGTAAGTACTAAATTAGATTTTAATTTACTAAAATTGTTTTAAACATCGTTTTTAATAGATTTTGAATTTTGTGTACCTTAACATGCGTTTCACACATCAGCCATCCAAAGCCATGAATTCTGAAAAATGACATATGACCCAACATTTTGGATCTTTATATGACAGTTCAACCAAAATACAAATGTCAAATTGAATTTTAACTTAAAATGTTAACTAAGAGCAAACGAAAGCTTATTTTTTTTTATTTTTTTTTTGATACTTGACAAAGGTGCCTATATACGACTACGGGAGATCGAGTATGGTTGGTGTCGAATTAGCCACGTAGCAAGAGTTAGCAAATGCTTCAGAATCTCGCTGCTTGGGGTCCTCACAAGGCTCAATTTTAAAAGAATTAAAAAATTCTTTCGATGATGTTTTTCTTCCAGATTTTTTTTGAATTATTCATCCACTGTTTAATTTATAGTTTGATAGTTTATGCCATGTTTTAAATGTAAGCACTCCCATATGTTCGAGTTAAGGATTAAGGGTGAGTTTATAATCGTCAGCCTAACTAAGAACTGCATTATCTGCGTTCATAAAGTCAGATTTTCGATCGAACTAACCTAGCCCAACTGCAGTACATACCGTTCATAAACGTCAAACTGTCGTCAGCGTCGGGCAGATTGTGCAGCTGAATTTTTTTGTCTGCAGAAGAGCGGAAATTTATAAAATTTATTTTACAGTCACCAAGAAGGACGAAGAGGCACTGTATAATAATCAGAAAGAAGCTTACATCGAATGTGGACCTCGACATCCTAAAATAACTACGGAATATATCGCCAGGATACTTTGAAACCACCTTCATTAAGAATGCATTTTTTTGCAATAAAGTCAGGCTTTTTTGTTTACTGCAGACATTCTGCATTGTGAGTGCGTTCACAAATGCATTAGAAAAGAACTGCGATTGTACTAGCGCAGATTTTCTGCGTTTATGAATACACCCTGAAGTGTAATAAAACTAAGTAACCTTTTAGCGCATTTTAATGAAAGAATAATTTTAAGTTTTTTTAGTGTTAAACTGTCTTTTGGCAAGCGTGCTAAAATTTAATTACTTTACATCTATATATCCACCCGTTTGTCGGGTTTGTAATATTAACAAAATAAATTGTGAATTATAGCCAGAAAAAATTAAAAACAAAAATTATACTAAAAACTTACTCTTTAAATATGAAATAAATACAAAAAAACGATTAGTTTTATAGAATCATTTAACCTCCGAACTACTCGTATCTTTAAGGTATATTAACTGGCGCCAAATATTATGTTTAGGATTCGGAACATCATACCCTATGCAAATGAAAACACAAATTCATCGAACTGGTTTACTCGCGCTCCAGTAGTAATTTCTTCATAATTCTTATGGATTGCCGGAACGAAGAAATAAATATGTAGGTAGCTATATAGCCGCCTTGTGCCTATTCTAGATCTAGGTACACAAATGCATTCGGTTACGCTGCTGAACATGTGCTGTGGGCGATTACATCAACCTGAATTGTTTCTTTATTTTGTTTTTCTCGATACAATTTTTTCTATTCAACAATGACGCAGTTTGCAAAGCTAAAGGTGATCAAGATCTATAAAATAGAGTTTTCCAACTGTTATGTATGTAGCATGTGCAAATTTGCTTTACAAGGTGAATAGATAACTGTTAACGGGTTTCCTCGAGAAAATTTTCCTTAGTTGTTGTTGTCGTGTGAATTTCACAAATGACATTGACGCATTATTTCTACTACATATACCTATGCTTTGGATCTGAATTGAATAGAGTGTACAATATTTTTTATATTTGGCGCGCACTAAAGGGCTTATGACTACCCTCAAAATGTGAGAGCACAGTGCGAGCGTTTAGAAAAGTTGGAGACGACTTAATAGGAAATACCGATGAACATTGATTTTGGGAGGGATATATTCAAACACATTCGTTTATCTCTAAAATACTGTATGTTTAAATTTGGGCTCAAGGACAAACTGATGAGCATTCCTTGAAGCACGAGTATAGCGGTTGAATTGCTTAAGGGAAGGAATGCGACTGGCTGTTTCAGTAGAACAGTAGTATGAAAAGCTGAGAATACTGTCGTCAGCAAACCAACTAATGGACTAGAAGTTTCAGACGAAAGATCATGAAAATGAGAAATACAGTCGCAGAAAGAATGCAGCCCTGTGGTACACCAGCATTTATTTTATGAATTTCAGACTTAAAACCACACAATACAACAACTTGTATTGAGCGGTTTGAAATGTTTCTAATGCACGTATTTTCGATAAGAGAGCTCGATTCCAAACTCTATCAAATGCTTTTAAATTATCAAGTGCAAAAATCTTACTTTTTTCAAAACGATGTAAGGATTTATGCCACCGCTCGGTGATATATTCCATCAGATTACTAGTGGACTTATTGCTACGAAAGAAGCTTTTGTTCTTCAAAATATTTCTTTAGCTGATAATTTATTATCGTTTCCATTTCCTAGGAAAGATTGGATGATAGTTAGAGCAGGAAGAATATTCGCCTTTTTTAGGAACATGCTGCAAAAATGCTGTATTACATCCACTCGGAAAGACACAAGTAGAACAGGAAAGACGTAAAAGCTTACGCAGTGGTTTTGCATATATGTATCGAGATTTTTCAGTGCTCTTGCAAGATTTGGCTTATAAAATCGTTTTTTTTTTTTTCTAAAGTACAGGAGAAGTCGGGGAGCGTCGAATTAACAGCAAACTGACAGTGAGCTGACAAAAGTAGTGTCATTGAAAGTGCGTGTGACCAAGACAAAGTATTATTTCGCATATTTTTTTTTACAAATTACCAAAAAAACTTTCTACCTTTGGGACATTGTTGTACTTTGCCTTGGTAAGGCAAAAATTTGGTTCGTCGAATAAGATCATTACATGTCTTTCTAGCTTGTTTGAATTTATTCCGGGTTCCCTCGGTAGGCTTGGCTTTATAACTTTGGAAACTTATTTCTCTGAATGTATGGAAAATGACGTTCTAGATCTATTGATAGACCTAAGGAAAATAGGACAACTTCCATTTAAGTATTTAAAAATTTCTTTAAATTGAAAAATTGAAAAATAATATAAAATAAAAAAATACATTTCTTCCTTACAAAATTTCTTTTTTTTTTAACAATGTTAAAGTGCAATGCGAATGCGCGCAGCTTCTCAAATGTTAATATTTTTGTGCTATTTTGTTGCTTTGTGTTTCATGATATTCAGAAGTAAACACAGCACAAAACCACATAAGTTTTAAAGATCTTAAATGGAATTAAGCATTCGGAGTTTGCAATTTTATATTCAAAATTCATTAACCTAGCTTTTTTAATTGGAATCGTTATCTCTCATACGATTAATCTACTAAAGAAATTCCCTTTAACCTTTTTTGATACAATTTAAGTTAGGTGGTTAGGTCGGTGCAAATACTTTGTACGTATGTAATATTATGTGTCTTGAAGAATGTAGACTTCAATGTTACCTTATATCGGCTATCTATATATCAATCTATCCACAATTCTATTTCAGGTTTTTTTCCTTGCTTCATTTTATTTATCTTTCTATTTCTTCGAAACATGTCTCCTAATCTAACAAGAATGTCTTGAGATGAGTTTTCCGCATTAAAGTTAAAAAGTAAAAAAAAAAAAACAAAGTCTTAAGTCTGCCGCATTTCCCAGTCATTGAGCTAAGTGAAATTATCACACACATACACTCTAGCAAAAAAAAAATTAATTCGTTAATGCAACGCAATTGCAGCGAAGTGAAATACTAAAACTTTTTTTTTATTAATTTATAGGATATGAATTGTTTGTTATATTGCTGACACTGGGAACTGGAGTTTGGTTCGACTCTTCGGACTTCATGGATAAACTTGATGTGGATTGTCTTTCGAATAGTTGGAGTGCGCGTTTGCTTGAATCGATCCAGAGCCGGAGTATGCCACAAAGAGGTTTTTAAGAAATGAACTTATGTCGGTTTAGATATTTGATTTACACGTTAGAAGTTGGTATTGCTCTTAACCTCATTCTAAAGCAATAAGCAATAGCCTTCAATTGGCTATTCCGAATAATATTTTGGAAGTCTTTTTCTGCTCCTGATTTCATGAAGGATTAAACCCGGTTTACAGTGAATAATTTTTGCCTTTCGTCGGACTACTTGTCAAAAGTGATAAATGCCTGAAGAAGCCATTTTGTTTTATTGCGACGTTCGGAAGTGTTAGTGGTCGTGGTCGTTTCCTGTAATCAAACTTAATACTGCGATGACAAAAAATTGGATTTCGTCATGCTTTCGGTAGGCCTACGCGTATATACGTTTGTGCGTCTCTATTTTTATGTCCAGTGTACAGCTTACACAGGTGGACAGATGGAAATTATTACAATGTGTGTATTTTTTTAAGTTTGAACATTTCTGCGTAGTCAACTTAAAAGGCCGCCATTTATTTATTATTGAAGCAATATGCTTTCTGTTTTGACCTGTGATTGATCCGACCCTGATTCGTTTTTCGTATCCATGCGCCAATTGCGCAATTTACTATCAAGTACATACAGTGATCCACAAAAGTCTGCGTACAAGGAAGAAATATTTTTAAAAACTGCTGTTATTCACAAATTTAAAGTGATTTGTTTAAAAAAAAAATATTTTTTAATAAAGAAATGTACAAGGTTTTTATTTTCAACAAAAAAAAATTAAAACAATTATTCATAACAAGAAGAAATTAATAACAACAAAATAAAACTCTGAGATTCTTCCACAAAAGTCTGCGTACAGCTGTAACAGAAATTGAAAAAAGTTAGTTAATATAGACAAATAATTATTTTTGTGTACTACTTTCGCTGTTAATATTTGGTCGGATACCCTTTTAGCCTTATAACTTCTTTCAAACGGTTTTGCATTGACCCTACCAGTTTTTCTCTATAAGAACTATTGATCTTACTCCATTCAAGCAACAAGGCTTCTTTTAACTGCGCCTTTTTGCGGATATCGTGGGTTCGGATCTTTTTTTCCAATTCATCCCAGCAGTGCTCGATAGGGTTAATATCTGGACTCTGTAGTGGGGTTTGTAGCAGGTGGGGAGTGTTATATGCCAGCCACATGCGCGATTATGGGCGGTATGTTTGGGGTCATTATCTTGCTAGAAGTAATAGTCATTGGATATACCCAGAATTTCAGCACTTGTTTTAAAATTTCTTTTGAGGATAACGATATACACATATTGATCCATTGATCCTTCTATTACTTCCAGCTTACTGACTTTTAAAGACGCCATACAGCCCCAAACCATACAACCTCCACCACCGTGCTTGGCAGTCTTAATTATCCATCTGGGATTAGGAGCATCGTCTGGTCGTCGCCACCCTCAAACGACCGTCAGAACCAAAAATGTTGTATTTTGATTCGCTGGAGAATATAACCTTACGCCAGAAGTCCGGAGGCTAGTTAACATACTCTTTTGCAAATGCTAGCCGTTTCTTTCTCTTTATTTTACTGGTCAATGTTTTTTTCCTGGGTGTGCGTGACTTAAACCCCTCTTGAACAATAGCTCTTCTTACCGTTTCTGGATGCACTGTATTGTTGTTATATATTTCGAGCCGTGTGCTTATCGTCTTAGCCGTTATAAAGTGATCTTGCTCCACCATTCGCTTGATCATACGCTTATCCCTTTCGAAGAACTTCGAAGGTCGGCCTTATCTTGTCTCCGATTTAATCTGTCCTGCGTTTCTAAAGCGATCTACCGTTCTCTGTATCGTTGACCGAGCTCTTCAGGTTATTTTTGATATTTCACCATACGACTTTTTTTGTTTAACGTAAAGATTAATAAATCAACTGCCGCTCACTCAAACTTAACTCTTTATTTGCCATTTTTTGCTTTAAAAACAAAAAAAAAACCAAAGACAATGTTTTGCAATACGCGTTTAGAACGATTAAAAATAAACAAACAATCATATTATGCAAAAACAAATTTATCGATACTTAAAGAGAGTGTAATGCAAGAAATATTCACCTGTACGCAGACTTTTGTGGAAGAATTTCAGAGGTTTATTTTGTTTTTATTAATTTTTTGTGATACGAATATTTTTTTTTATTTTTTTTTGTTGAAAATAAAAACGTGGTAAATTTCTTTTAATGAAAAATACCTTTTTTTTAAAATAATTCACTTTACATTTGTGAATAACAGCAATTTTTAAAAAATATCTTCCTTGTACGCAGACTTTTGTGGATCACTGTACCTAGATACAAAGTCTAGGAAAGAAAAACTTTCCACTTTGAGATGAAAATCTCTCAGGCTTGCGGATAATTTTCGTATCGCAATATATCATACCATCATACCTACTTGATTTTTTTTTTAATTTTCAGATTTGAGATTGCAGTGGATAACGGTTTTCTGATATAATAAAAACACTTCAGACATTTTTTTTGTTTCAGTTTCCAATAGATAGGCTTATAGTATGATATGATGAAAAGTCTATGTATAGGAATATCGTTTTGAAAATTTCGTTCCTCCTTTTGACATTATGTTAATGGTGCCCAGTGGCAGTTTTAAACGTGGTGGTACAAGGTTGGCGTTATTTGAATCACCTATGATTTATGCGGATAATTATCAGTTACAATGTCACAGGCAGTGGTCGGAAGTGCATGGTGTATTCGTTACCGAGGCGATTTTAACGTTAGTGCGCGCTAAAGCTTCTTGTTCTTGTTGGTTATATTTGGCGTTTGAGGAATGGGTAAAATGTTAATCAATTCTTTTTAGAGTTAAATGATTCGTATGCCTTATCCACGAACATAATTTTGGGGTCCGATTTTTGTATTTCAGAGATGAATCAGTAATCTATGCATTACTTCCAATAATGTGTGCTACTTAATAAAAAGCATTTCATACTTCCTCTTTACAATAAACAAATAAATAAAACAGCAGGGTCTTATTTTTATTCAAATTTGAAAATATAAATTTGTTTCTGTTATATTCATGTGTTACAGATTGTTAATTAAGTTCCCTACTGAAGTCTTTCTATCTTTAATTTATTTGCTTGCACTTTCCTACTGAAGTCTTTCTATTTCTATCTTTAATTTATTTGCTTGCACATTAATCTTGAAATAATCTCTGATAATTCAATGCAGCTTATATTTGATGGAAGAAAAACTCGGAAATCAATCATTTGAGTTTTTTCTTTTTTTTTTTTTTTTAAGCTCAGAGCTATGCAGAGCATTGTTCTTTTTTCAATTAAAGATTGTTCGGAGCACATATTCAAAAATATTCGGATTGACGTCACATAAGGCTGTGTTGAAGATCCGAAATGATTAATGACGAGAAGTTTAAACACTTATGAACATCTACAATATAACTATAAGTAAAAAAAAAACAGTTAGAACAGATTTCTGAAGAATTTGTTTCGAAGTTTTTAGCGAATCTGGACTACTCTGTTGTAATTTTACTTTTTATCAATGAGATTTTCATTGGAAAAACATTTAACATGAATGTAATAAGTGTTCAACGTTAATTGATGAGAAAGTACTGTTTTGTATGTCAGCTCTGTCATACCTATATACTTGTGGATGTCGTTGGAGTTCAAATGTCAGTCAAAAAGACACTCGTATGTAATTATTACTGGCTTTAAAGGTAAACATTATATTATGGAACTATATCTATGACATGATTGCTGTCAGTGACACGATTATTTTCAGTTATCAGTGAAGTAATTACAGTAAAGCTATTTTTCTTTTTTAATTCTGAGCAATATCAGAATTCTCCGATTTAATATATGTATGAAACACATAACACACATAAGACCGAAACTGTCATGTAGCCAGGCATATTCTGAAAAGCCGTCAACCGATTTACTTATTTTGCGAAAAATTTTGCATTAAATTTATAAAAAAATGTATATATGCGAAAATCATGTAATTTATTTTTTATTTCTGAATTTTTGTCTTCCTCGTTAAATAAAAATGTTACTAGCTTTAAACTCCATTTTTCACTAACGGCTCTTCTGATTATCATCTTAATTTTTATACAAGTGCTTCCTCAAATTTAAAATAATATAAAAATATAATATCAAAATTTTCGAAAAAAAAAATACCATAATTTTTTTTTTATTTAAAAGAAATTTCGTATATAAAATAATAATTTACTTATAAAACTCCTATAATGATTGATAATGATAATGATGATTCTGTTTGCATAAATTCATAGTTTTTCCAGAAATCAGACGGCATTCTATTTTTTTGAGCCTAAACTATTTTAGGAGATGGTAATTTTTATGCATTCTTCTCTAATTACATCCATGTTCTACAAATAAAATTTTTAAAACTCCTTGCACATAAGAGAAAGTATGTGCGATTCAGTTATGCATTTTATTTCTCCATCCAATGACTTGAACACAAGAGTGCTCGGCCTGAGATAAAGTGCGCTCCAAGTTGGGTTTGATTGAAAAAAGAAACACAAATTGAGCGTTCTGATATGTCTGACTTAAAAAAGAAATAGTGATTTTTTTGTGACAGCTCAGTGTTGGAATAGAACTTAAAAAGGAAAACGCATATTGGACTGTTTTCTAAAACGTCAAACCAACGTCAATTTGATCGTCAAAATATCGTCACTTTTTGACGCGGATATTGCTTTCGTCAGATATTCAATCTTCTTCCTTGCACAACATCTGTTTGATCAACGTCAGTCAATTTTCTTGCAAACGCATTTGACGTTTACGAACATGCTCCCTAACTTATCTACATTTTTCTCGTAAACTCGATTTTTTTACTATAGAGCTGCGACGAAAATGCTGTTATCGAATATATGACTTAAGAAAAATGCGTTATCGAAAATAATGATTTTAAAAATTTTATTTTCAGTTTTAGAAAAGTTGAATTTTGCAGTTTTCCGTTTAATAACATCTTGCAATTGCATTTTGACTCAAATAACGATTTTGAAAATAGCCTTATTTCTAATGAGATGACTACTCTCATACGATCGACAGAACACCCTTAGCACTGACATTTCGATGATTCTTTTATATTTGATTTTTAGAATTATCCTAGAATCTGCCGAACAAGCAAAAGTTCGAATATAATTGTGTCCCTTCTTCAAAATAGTTTTGTAGCGTGAACCTCTTTTAACTACAGTTTTCGTGGGTTGAAGATCCTTAGTTTAAACTTTAGATAGTTTGTAATTGTCAATTTCAAATTAAATTACGTTTGTATTTTTTTAATATAAATTAATTTTGACAGTTTTATTTGAAAGTAAAGAAAAAATTAATATTAAAAAAAAATTAAAATTTCAAAGTTAAGTAATTAAATAAGGTGGCACGATTTAATGTGCGAGTTTTAAAGACGTAGGAGAAACCGTCCGTTAAATAAAACTCTCAAATTAAACTTAACACCGATGTGCAAAACAAAAGCACTAAATTATTTAAGAAAGTATTATAGATCAAGGTTTATGTTATTAAAAGCGGAGGAGGAAACCCGTCCGTTGAATAATAATCATCAACACAAGAAATATTCTCAAACTTCAAGTATGATATTTTTCTATCTGGACAATGGATTACCCGACTGTCCTAAGTGAAATATCAGACGAGAATGAAAATAAATCGACTGAAACTCTCCTTTTATACTTTTTTGTTTACTCTATTGTCAACTTTTGTTATTTTATTTTTTATTACTTAGAAGTGAGTTTCTTTGTTATTTTTAATTTTTAATATATAAAAGCTTTAATTTTTATTCTTGCCACCTTAATTTTACAAAAATAATAGGTATAAGAATAATTAAATAATATATGAAGTGCTACAGTTTTTTATTAGAATAATGCCGAAACCAATGCAGTTTTGATATGGTAAATTGCAACTGAAAGAATATGAAAGAGAATAGGCGTGCTTTTTCAAGCCCAATTAGATTCGGTTGAAAAAAACGTCATTGTGAATTAACAATTTCATCCCAACAAAAAATGCCAACACTAATACCTCAGATATATGGCGCAGATATTTTGGTATTTCCATACAAACTATTGATAGCAAAGCGATAATTTGTGGCAATAATACAGTTTATATCGGGGATTGATAAAAGTCCCACAAATTATATGAACTTCCGTGTACTATTATGTAGTTGTAGTCAATTTTGTATACAATTTTTCACGGACTCGTAGCGAAGGCATATTTCGAACTTGTATTGAAACGGCATCGGCAAAATACATATAGGTAGTGTAAATCTGGGCTTAGAATAGTAAGTCCTAAACCTTAATTCGCAGGCCGTCTAAAATTTAGCTACCACATGCCTCTTCAAATATCAGCTAAAATCCTAGCTAAATTTTCACACAAGAACTTTGTACTTAATATGTCATATACATAAACTGTTACCTGAAAAGAAAGTTTATACGAATATTTCAAAAAATCTGATTTCAAAAGAATTAACTGTTTTTCACCAAACATTTCTCTTTTTCGATTTTCACATAAATATGAAAAATACCAGAATCGGTAAAAATTTTCCTCTTAAACAATGTGGCTAGCAATTTTTTCGCGCGCTTTATATTGACAGATACGATTTTTTGCAGGAGCTGAATTTCAGCCTGACTAAGGAGGAGAAGCGCGAACTTTCTACTGTCTTTTGACAATCTGTTCTACGGTCACAGAAAACGGAAAAATCAAACTTTGCTTGAAAGATTGTACAGCTTATCAGACTTATTCAAACATTCATTGAACTAATCGGCAGGTCTTTATTTCTGAATGCAGTTAAATTGTCTATAGATTGCAATTTGTTCCCAAAAGAGCAGTTCCACTACCGTGGAGTTGCAAACGCCATTAATGCTGATTGAATATTTTTTTTAACTTTACGTAAACTACTTTTAAAATAAATGGCTGAAGTTATCTTTTTATTGTTATCAAAACAATTAAGATTACGAATTGTGTTTATTTTGTTATATAAGGATAGATAACGCAATAAATTCTGACCTTGTTTTATGCTTATCAATAATCCATTGGTGTAGTAAGCTTTCTGTGGTCACTTCTGCTGCATGTACATAAAATAAGTCGGATCTTCGAAATTTTCAATACCTTACTTCATCAAAAAAAAAAAATGAAACTAGACGGAAAAGTTGCCATCATTACCGGAGCAAGTTCTGGAATAGGTGCTGAGACTTGTGTACATTTTGTCAAAGCCGGAGCTCATGTTGCAGCGGTTGGCAGAAATTTGTTAAACCTTAAAAAAACTGCAGAAGCTTGCTTAAAAGTCAATCCAGCCGTCAAATTACTGTTAATCCAAGCTGATATCACCAAAGAAACTCAGAAAATTGTCAACGAAACTATTGCCGAATTTGGTAAAATTGACATTTTGGTCAATAACGCCGGTATTATGGCAAATGGATCAATTCTTGAAGCCGATCTGGAACAACTCGACACAGTTCTGGATACAAATCTTCGTTCAGTTTTTCAACTTACGAAACTTGTGCTGCCTCATTTGATCAAATCCAAGGGTAACGTTGTGAATGTTTCAAGTGTTGCTGGCATACGATCGTTTCCGAATATTCTATGCTATTGCATGTCCAAGGCAGCCTTAGATCAGTTCACGAAGTGTGTTGCCTTAGAGATGGCACCACATAATGTTCGAGTCAACTCAATCAATCCAGCTATGATTGTTTCGGATATCTATAAGCGGATTGGTGTCAGTGACGAAGAGTACGCAAAGATTTTGGAACGTTCAGCAACTATGCATGCCATGGGGCGTGTTGGGGAAGTGCATGAAGTAGCTCCTGCTATTGTATTTTTGGCTAGTGATTCGGCGAGTTTTATTACTGGAGCTCTATTTCCAATCGACGGTGGGAAAAGCTCGATGTGTCCACGATAGTTGGATTTGTGTAATTTGAAATTAATAAAGTGTTAAAGAGTGTAAAGGTTGTAGTTTTTTTTGTTCCCAAAAGTGGGAACTAATTCTTCAAAAGTGTTTAAAGGTTTCTCAGATAGATATCTCTTCAATTGAAAATAATTGGAAATACCAGGATAAATGGCCTGCAGACATTTAAAAGTATATAAAAGTAATGCGTCAGATCATGGTCTGCCTTAAAGGCGTTTCCATACTCAGATGCCCACACGCCAATTCTAACGATATATCAATTTCAGATAGGAATGTTACCTTCACATCCCGTTGGTGTGTATGATTGTATACACTCATAAAATAATCAAATCAAACCGTAGGCACATGACGTGCAATGTTTTATCGTTTTTCGCATCGCAAATATTGATTCACTTATCTACACGCTCACCTAAGCCACTATGGCTATGATCAGCCATATTACTACACAGCCGACTCGACTCGCATAAGACCGATCGAAGTGAAATAATAACAAGTTCGCCTCCGCTGTGTCGGTCATGCGACTCCCATTCGTATAGTGCGGCACGCTGCGCCATACGGCCTTGAAACTCTTGATTCAAAGATTGGGACACATCATCCATATGCTGCTGTCATCGAAATGCGGCTGTTCTCGGTGTGTCTGGGTCTGAGTCTGCGCATGCCATGCCATCTGCCGGAGGAGTTTCTTGTCAATCCATTAATAATGTCGATTAATTGTTCGTCATCTTAACGAGTCTTCAAAGTCTTTAAATGCTCATTTAGAATGTCACACATGCGCACCTGAAAAAGTTCTTGTTTTTTTTTATTTTTGTTTCCCTTTCAAAGTTGATAGATTCCACAAGATAAATTGCAGACAAATTCTGTGAGCAGGGTTAAGCTATTTTTAATCTGAAAAAAGATTTCAGACATTACCAAGAACCACAGCGGAAAGACTGCAATAATTATACAACTTGATCTCTCACACATTCGGTGCGGTGCAGCAGGAGCAGTAATAGTGTATACAGATGTGTTGAAGTTGAGGCTCGTTATTCTTTCTGCACTGTGAATTCTAAAGTGTTGATTTTAATCAATCATATTATATATTCTTTGTCTTGACTTTTGAGTCTTGCTCTTGAGTCTTTTCGACTGAATGTGTCTTGGCTGCTGAAATAAGTCTTATGGCTGAGATACAGTCAAACATAAATGCAGGTTCAACTACAAACCTCACCTTGAATGTTGTGGCTTTTGCATTTGAAAAAAAAAATAAGCAACACTTAAAAAACACTATTACGAAGATAAATGTTTCCCGGTTTAACAATTTGCATAGCCAAAAGGTATGTTTTGTAAGCACTTGCAAAGCATGTGCAGTTGGGCAATGACCATTTAGACTTACACTTTAATTTATTAGCTTTTGCTAAGGCGTTGTCCATTAAAGCTGTGTTTTGGGAAATGGTTATTTTTATTTAGATTGTTTTAAATAGAAGTGATTACGAAGAAAGAATGAATTTAAGATCGTTGGGCGCATTTTGTAAGTGTGCAGACCAAAAGCCTAAGACAGGCTTGACAGAGTTATAGAATTATTTTCACACATTTATTTCTATTGAAAAATTGCGATTTATTGCAGGAATGTTTGAAAAAAGTCAAAACTACTAAAAATTAATTGTTTTCTGATCTACGTTATACAAAAATATTTTTTGTTATACAATTTTGAGTCCGAAATTTATTTGTATTATTTATTTAGAAGGACGTTTGTGAAAAATTGTTGGAAAATGGAATCAGCGATCCATAAATATTCGAAAGTATTTACAAAAAAAGACAATGTTTTCAAAAACATCTAATTTCTTTTTCCGTTATATTAATTTTTCGCAAAAAAACTAAAATCACAGTTTAATTACATCAATTTGTACTAAGCAGCTTATGATATTAAAATTATGTCTGTCAGTTTTTTAGTGTCAAGTATCAACAAAATTGTGCAATGTAAATTCAGACAAGCAACAATTTTTTGTTGACTGACATCTGTCATTTTGCTTGTGAACTGGAAATATGGCAAATGGAACAACACTATCTTCATGGTACATTCATACATTTCCAAGGTAGGTGCGTTTGGTAGTTAGTAACTGTTTACAACTGTTCACAAGTTGTACAAACATCTATTGGGTTTGACAGTTAATAGTTTAAAGTTATGAAATATTTCAATTTGCCAAAGTTTTGGTTACATTGCCCGATTTATGCAATGCTGATTTTTCTTTGTTTTCTAAAAATATAAGAATTAGAGTTGAGGCCGTGATGTTCCTTCAAACTTCACGTGGTTATTACTCGTATATTCAGCACTGAAAAATTCGACCAATGTAAATCGAAAGAAACAGATGTCATAATGTGAAAAGAAAATTCGAACTTAGCAGAAGAGTCTTAGTAGCCGAGTTTTATTGTCGCCAATGATTCATATAGATTATCACGATAGATAGATTTGCGTTTGCATCTTAATTTCGTAAGCAACACTCATATTTCGCAAGAACAAATTTTGGAAAAAATATTGATGATCTCATGGCATATCTCACCGAAGAGTGGAACAGATATTGACATTGTTTGAAGTTGATTATTGCACTTGATATTTCTAAGGCATTTGATAGAGTTTGGCATCAGGTATTTGGTATTAACGAAACGACTCTCTTCCTTATTTTTATAAACAATCTCTTGGCTGAAATTTTAATCCAGTTCATTGTTTTGCCGCCGACTATTCCCTGAGCTTCTCATACTCGTTTTCAAATTTACATTCATCTCCTTCGGAAGTAGAATTGCAACGTTGTCATTATGATTAGCACATTAAACTCCGATTTTCACAGCATTGTGAAATTGGGTATAAAAAACACCGTCGGAATGATTCATGTATTTCCTTGTTTTTTAGCTTCTTTAACAAGCAATGCTGACTCGAAGTAGCCGTGTTCAGTTCACCCGTGTTACCCATTTCGCTAGAAATGCTCATCAGTTCACCCTAAAGTCCAATTTTGGTCGTACCATCAAATACTCTTTTTTTAAGTCGCACAACACGATTATGGAATAATTTATCTGGCACGGTTTTCCCTTGCCATTTAAATTTGCAAACTTTCAAGACAAATGTTCATTGACACCTTTTTTACCTCCCCCCACCCCCACTAATTTCCCCATCGCTCGTGTTGTGGTTGACATTACAATGGGTCTCTCAATATACCCTTGAGCGCGTGTGAATTCCATATTAAAACAAAATTAACGAAACTATTTAAAGCAACGTCTTCATACAATTGAATACATTTTCCGTTGTTGCTTGTTCTTGGCATCTTTAAATCACAATATGTACATGTGTAACGTTAAATAGGAAAATAAAATCCCTTTTTACATACTATGTTAAAATATCGAATGCCGTATCTAAAATTTTTGATACCAAACATTTTGAGTTGACTTTGACCTTTAACGAACAGATGAGTATTTCCGAAATTTACGAAAGTACTTTTTAAGGGTTGTTCATGCAAATGTCTTGCGGAAAGCTATACCTTTCTGCAAAACGAAAAATTATCTAGTTGCATAAATACCCATTTTAGAGCAAAATAACAAAAATTTCATTAGATAAAGGTCAAAAACCGATTCGCATTTGGATTCTACTTTAGTTCACTATCCATTGTTAAGTGAACATGAAATACTTTTGTTTTAACAATACATCAACATGGTGTAGAGTTTTTTTGAATAAATCATTTTAAATTGATATTATTGTATTTTTATTTTAATGTATTTAATTTTTAAATTTCAATTTAACATGATGGGCACAAGTCAAAGAAGTCCTTTCCTTACGTCAAAAAATAGAATTACAAATCTATTTCGATTGAAAACCATTTCATAGTAAGACGTAATTTGAGAGAAAAAACCAACGTGAATTCGACCAAAAGTTGTATTTTAGTATACCAATTACTTTGCAGGAAAATTAATTATTCATACGAGTAAATATCAATAAATTAAAATATATATCCATAATGTCAAAAATTTGTTCTTAGAAAGGCATATATCCACATGTATGTACGAGTATGTGTAATGTAGAAACAAAGAGAATTTCAATTTTTAGTCACATATTCAAGTCTTACAATTTTTGTCATTTAATCGTTTATTTATTCAGAATTTCAAATAAAACGAATGACAATAATTTTATGTCAATGAATACTAATTCGAAATACATATATGTATCATAATAATGGCTTACACCATCTATATAATACGCACATTTTGATGAAGAAACAAACAAAAAAGTATATATTATTTACACGATAATCATTCGAAAAGAGTGTCACAAAAAAAAAAGAACAAACGTCAAATATGCAGCTGTCATTTTCTTTGTTGACATAAACATTATTGAAATTCTTTAAAATATCAACAACAACAAACACACCAAGAAAGAAAACCCATAAACTAGTTGTAGGTATAGCTACGAGCATTATGATTTAAAAAAATTTCACGTCCTCTAGTGTGTTTCGACTTTTTGAAGTTGTGCTCAATTTCACTCTCTGATGATGAAGTCTCCCACCCAATTCACCAATGATTAGAACATTGTTTCCTACAAATTGGCAAAACCCAAGGTAAGTTGGTGGTAAAACTGATCAAGTTGGTAGGTGCTCTTACCAACGAAACGAAACCACCGCAGCAATGCCCACCTTAGAGCTTGCTTTGGTGGGGTGATTTTGTTCGTCTTTGCTTATTCTTAAGGGTAAGTTTTGGTTTTGCACAAAATCCGAAACAGCTGTGAAGTGTCATTGGGCCAAATTGTGTTTTTGTGAATGGGTTGCTGAACCTGCTACAATTTGTCTTACGTTTGGGAAGTTTTGAACCAATTTATTTCGCCAAATGGAAGTAGCAGAGATTTATAGGATAATTCTATGACGGATATCGACTAAGGTGTCGTTCGAGGAGATAATTTTAACTCCGAGGTAGATGTTGTGTTATCCCTAATTAGTGACAGATGTTTGTTTATTTATTGATAGCAAGTATTTAGTCTTGTCCTACGTTATTTCGCCTGATATTCAGTATTCGTGGAGAAATCTTTTACAAAAATTGGGGACGCTCGATAGTGTCATTATGGCCTCACACCTAAGAAATTGGACACTTTGTTGAATACAGTGCCTTCTATGTAAACACCGGCTTGAGCACCATCTGATCTAGAACGAGATTGAAGAAACCATGTGCATGTTTGGAATTGTTCGGAGGAGTTATTCGCTAGTTGCGTAATGCAGCATGTATTTTTCGAAGTGAAATGTTTTCCCGGAATCCCGAGTTCGTGCCTAACCATATACAGCTCCCAATGATGTACGTTTTTATATGCGGCCTCTAAGTCGATGAAAAGATTATCAATCTCGGCTTGAAATTCTATAGTCTTGCAGAATGAATGTTTCCTAATTCCGTGACCTTTTTGAAATTAATTAATTATATGTATGTCTATTGAAAATAAATATTAAATATTGACCTAAAGCCATCTTAGGAACATAAAATTAATACTTGCAGAATAGCGTAAGACTCCTACAAAAATTCTTGGAAAGGACGTTATAAGCAGCCTTGAGCAGAGATGTGCCTTGGTAAGTCTTGCCGTAAATGGGGTATTTGTAGATGGCATAACAACCATACTTCGTTGACGATTTAATAAATGCACTTGAGCAAAACATCATCACCTCGAATTTGTAGAGCCCATCCTTATACGAGCAAGTTGTCAGATCCTGCTGTCTTGTTATTCATAATCTTGAGCTAAGCCTACCTCAATTATATTGAGTTGTGGACTCGGTTCTCCATTGTTTGAAAGTGGGTTGTCTTCATGCCTTCCAATTCGCACTATTTCCTGTGGCTCTTTGACTAAGTTATTTACTGTTTTAAAGAACATGTTTTCCCTTTTTTACTAAAACTTCGGGTATTGTTTTGATCACGAGAATCTTCAATACGCCTGAGTTGGGAGGCTACGTATCTCGTTTCAGGTGCCTCCATGATGTTATCGCGATACTGAAACCACTGAAGATTTCTGTGAAATTCGAATTCACAGCGGAGAACCTGTCCGGAAATTAACTTTCAAAATTCTCTATAAAACCGGCGATTTTTTAGCCTTCTAAAATACTACTCTCCCATGGACAGCTACCCAAGAGAAATTCTCAGTTAGCTTAGGACTGGACACACTGTAAAGAATTAATGGTTCATCCCGAAAAGAGAGTCAGTTGACCCCTACCCCTCCCCTTCAGCTTCTTCGCCATTGCCGCATTTTAGACTCCTTAAGCTTTATTCATTAAAATTGAAATCTATAAAGGGAAGAAAATAGTTCTAAATTCTACGTAAAATTCTGAAAATGTTCGTTCTTGTTGATTCTCATTATTTAAATGGATGTTCGTTTCAATTTCAATTCACTGTGAAATTATGTTTGTGATTTTGTTTGCCTATTATAGCACCTACAAATAAATTTTCTGGACCGTTAGATTGCCAAAAATATTTTTTGGCATTTTTCAATTTATTTTTGTCAGATCTTCATTTAAAAATGTATTTTTCTGAACCACTAGATAACTTTCAGCACCACAAGAGCAACTCCATACACCCAGTGGTATATTGTCTTCGAAAATAAGCTCAACTAGGTATAAAGAGGTGGCTTTCTGTGGCTATCTGAATGCGGCTGACAGGTTTAGAGCTTGAACCACAATATTGTGGCTCAAGATCACCACTCAATTGAGATTCGGATTCAGTTGCTCAGCGGTTCTTGTCGAAGAAAGAAATACTCGTTGTCGTCGTATATTTCTTGTCTGTTGGCTTATTCATTATAGTCGTCGTCGTCATAGTCGTTTTGGTCGTGGTTGTTGCGTGTATTTGCGGTGTCTCACATTCAAGGCGCCTCTTCCTCCCGGTATACTCGTGCACTCGTGATGTGCTTTCCAAACTATTCCAGATACATTTGCTTTGGATATACACGAGCATAGATATTTGTATAGAAAAGAAACCAATAGGTAGGCTCTTCTGCGGGATAAATTTATTACTGTTTCCACGGACCGTTGTTGTTACCAATATCGGCTTACACATTATTTGTTCATAGTTTCTCTATTTTGTATCTGTGTGCCTAGTGCTTATAGTCTATAGATACTTGGGCATTTCATTTTGCTATTTAGTGTGTCTTATATCATGTGTATCTGGTTCTTCTTATACTAACTAGGCAGTAGTCGAGCCAAGACCATATTCGCCTCGCCTCTTTCACATATTGGAGTTGCGCGCCATTACCACCTCTGACGTCGTCGTCTTCGCGGCTGCCCCTTCATTTATGGTCGTCTGCGTCTCGTCGCTCGGCGGGTTTTGCGCGATTTTCAAGTCGCAAGATGTCGATTCCGATATTTTGACATTGAGCTGAGCTAATACATTTCACTTGGTAGAAAGTTGTACTGGTTTTTGTTTTAATTTATATCCCATCTCGATCTCAGAGCCATTCGGACTGTTTGGTGTGGTGGTGGAGTGGACTGGTTCGTTTTGTTGTTGACGGTGACGTTAACGGCGGCGCTGCCTCTTGTATCTTCGAACAAAGATACGTACTAGTTTACACGGTCTGA
The DNA here is from genome assembly GCA_963931855.1 of Philhelius festivus. Lineage (NCBI taxonomy): Eukaryota > Metazoa > Arthropoda > Insecta > Diptera > Syrphidae > Philhelius > Philhelius festivus. The sequence goes on from OZ007557.1 coordinate 62,493,052, forward strand.
ACAAAAGATACTCGTACTCGCGAAGTACTTATCTTCTCATATACAGAGTGCATATTTTTTGTTTGCATCTGTACACTCGCCCGGTACAGAGAAATAATTATAATTGAATGTGCTGATGGAAGGAAGATTATTATTTAACATAAAATATTTCTTTTATAAAATTCATTTGGATGAATGAAAGTTTTTTTACGTTGTCTGTTGTTGTTGGCGAAGAAGTGGCCCCTTGCTGTGATAATAAAGTGAAATTTAATCCCCCGTCCCCCTCTTCATTCCCCCAAACAAATTTAGTGAAGGAAAGTTGTTTGACTTGGATCGTCTATATCTACAGACAAACATATAATTTACAAAAAAAAAAAATATAGCAAAGTCGTGCCGTCACATTCAATTTGGATTAGAAAATTTGGATTGAAATAACATCTAACATCTCGAAGCTGCTGGAATATATCTGGTGGATAGTTGAGCAGTTGAACTACAACGGGTTCTTGTGTAAGTAGTACCTGAGAGCGTCCTGTGTGCTCTGGAATTTCAGTTCCAGGATTGCATTTATAAATCTTTCACTAGATTCAGATAAGCCAAACACTATACTTTGATCTCACCTAAATACCTAGCATTAATGCGTGTTGCGAGGCAATGTTGAAAGTGGCTAACACAATCGACGATCATTGATCTTTGGGGAATGATCTTTTTTTGTAGACGTTCGGTTCGATCGCACTGCCTACACTAGGTGTCTGAACTTTGGTTTATTTTTTTTTTCGGGTGATTTTGATTAATGACTGGCAGTTATGTTGGAGGAGGAGAGAGACATATGATGTAATGTTAGGCATTGTGGGTTGGTGTTAGCGTGGAGAATATGGGATTATTATGAGGATTTATTTGAATATATTTGCATTCCAAGCCGAGAACAAGTTATCTTAGATATGTAGGCACATTTTTAAGAATTTCAAATTCGATTATGAATTTTAACCTGACATTTTCTATTTACTATGTGCTTTTTTTCTTTTTTATGTGAAACTAAGAACCAAGATAAATACCTAATGGTATTCAAAAATAAATCTTTAAATCATCAAACTACATCTGAGTATAAAATGATTGATCGGTCAATTCGTTTTATTGAGCTTTAAAATGTGTACTATTTAAGAAAAGATTTTTTAAACAATTCTAGGGTAAATTGGTCTAACTTTTTGCAGGAAGAGTGAATGTTTCTTTTTAGCAAACTTATAACTATAGGGCTTTTGAGAAATTAAGATACTGTGAATTTTAGAAACTTTGTTGATAAATGATCTTGGTCAACGCAAACAATGCCCTGACTTTTGTCTGCCAGAGATTCTATTGAATACAAAAAAAGATTGATTGGAAGTTTTGAAGCAATAGCATCAATATTTTACTTTCTTTTCGAAAAATATGATTAAATAGCAATTTATTATACATAGTTATAAAAGCAGCTTAAGGCTTAGTTTTCACATAATAATCTGTCTATTATTGATGGCGATGAACGTATTTATGAATTTTAGAGTGTTTGACTAAAAGTAAAGAACAATACTGTAGTAAATGTTATTGATATTTTAAATGCCAGTTTGGTAAATAATATGGAAAATAACCTCAAACGCTGTATAATTGCTTTTCGAAATTTTCTAAGGCAATATTATAAATTCTTGAAAACCTACCTAAGCTGACTAAAAGTGTATGTGTTCAAGATAAAAGATGGTTTAAAAATGCTACTTCTAAGCCTACTTTTAATAGATATATTGTAATTTTCTCCTTATCTTCAATAAATTTTTAAAACAGTTGCAAAATATTATGAGTAAGCTTTCTTGAACTTAAGACATTACATGAGTTATTTTTCCCACCTCCTACCACGCCATTTTTACTTGCGATATACATAGATACTATTTCGAACTCAAGATTTTGATCAAAGTTGACATTACGATGATAAAAAGCAGGAAAAATTGGGCCCGGTAATTCATCTGTCTGTCTGTATGTATGTACCTCGACCTACAGCCTAAGCTACTGGAGCTATTTTCTTCAAACTTGATACTTAAGGGTCTTCAGTGATTCCCTGGAAAACGACTCTAACGATTTTGATACAAAAAAAATTTAGTGTGCTATTATGGGCATGGGCCACATTTTAGTAAAAAAAATTTTGGACAAATATTGTAAAAAATTATTAAAAAAACAATGTTTTTGGATTTTTGGAATTCCAATTTGTTTTTTTTTTTTTTTTTGAAAAATCAATATCTTCACATTGTGTGAACGATTATTTTTTAAATAATTTCATAAAATCTATGTGACTTAATATAAATACATAAAATTGGCATCGCAAAATCTTTTCTTCAAAATTTTTAAGGAATTTTGTTATATAAAAAATGTATTTAAAAATAAAATTATTTTTAAACTTTGCTTGCATAAATTCATACTTTTAGAAATCGGACGACAATTTTATGTATTTGAACAATTTTATCTCATTAAATCCATATTTATAAATATAAGTATAAGTAATTTTTAAAGTCCAAAGTACTTTTACATAAGAGCAAGTACGTGCGATCCAGTCGTGAATTTTATTTACTATTTGCATAGTTTTAATTAAAAGCTGAACATTTGTATAATATAAAAAAAAGGTAGTAAACACTTTTGGTCATTTGTGAAAAATGATTAAAAACACTCCTACGACATTTTTTAGGGGTGGCCGTGGCGCGATGGTTGTGTGCTCGCCTGTCAACCTCAATATCACAGGTTCGATCCCTGCCGTGTCGCGTCGTCTATGTCGTCTTTAATTCCATTAAAACCTTCTATAAATTGTCATCAATGGGCTGCTGGTTTACTCATTACATGTTGCTCAGGCATAACACTAACAACATGTGATTGAGTTAAACTAGTATGCCCAACAAGGATGAAAAACGAATAAAATAATGCGAATTATAAGGGACATAGAAATAAGACACGGCAATTCTCCGCTTTAGTTCAGCCGCCATCCCTGGAGATAAAAAATCTGAGACAACCACCTTCAGTCTCAGAACATCGTGCCACACATCTTTCCTATCCTTCTTTCTCTTCCGTAACTTCACGCCCACGCTGTGTTGAAACATTAAAAGGGTAATCATAATCATAATCCCTTGAGCGTGAGTAGATTATAAAAAAAAAAAAAAAAAAAAAACATTGCCAATACTCTTTGTCTTGTTTTATCAACTCGCGTGAAAAATCAGCTTAAGAAGTATTGTAAAGAACGAATGCTCTTTACTTTAATGACCAAGAGTACGGCTTTCATAGCAACATATCAACTTGTGATACATGATGGCATATCTCATCAAAAAGTAGAAAGAGTCTTTCCATCATTTTGGAGAAAACACGATATTTCAAAAGCATTTGATAGAGTTTGGCATCAAGTTCTCTTATTTGTACATTTCTCCTTCATTTGATTAGAAATAACCCCCCCCCCCCGACAGTTTAATTCGATTTGTTCCAGAAAGTTGTATGTTCAAAGTATTAATAGTGGTATGCCTCAAGGCTCCGTTTTTTCTCCTAAACTCTTACTTCATATTTATAAATAATCTCTTGTTTGAATATTTCATATCCACTTCATTGCTGACGATAGCAATTTTACTTTTTCATATTAGCTTCGCTGAAAGGACAGAATTTTAACAGTTTAATTCCTACGCTTAAAAAATTCCACTGTTATTTGTCCAGCACTGTTATTTCTCAGTGTAGCATTGAATCTACCTTTGGAAGAAACGTCAAATATAGATATTCTTTCTGTAGCCTTACTACTCGGATGTGGAATACGCTGACTTTCAAAAATAATGTGCTTCGACATCTTCTATAAAATGCAAGTTACGTTCAGTTAAATAAATAATAAATAATAAATAAATAAATAATTAATAAATTTTTTGGTGCAACAGCTCGGAGTGAACCTAGTGACTTACAACACTCAACCATTCCTGCGTGCGTGTTACCAGGAGCGTGGGGGACCTACAATTTTCTGCCGATTCCGAACGGCTCATGAGTAGCACTTTCCATGACAAGAGATACTCTTGGAGAATTTGCCAATTTCTCGCAAGAGGCAGTACACCCCTGAAAAAAACTTTCTTGCAGCGGCTAAGAATCGAACTCGAGACCTTTCGCATGATAGACCAACGCGCCAACCATTATGCCAAGGGGTACTACGGTACTACCCCTCAGTTAGAGCTTTAAAGAGGCCATGTTTGTTATTTGCATTTCGGGATTAAAAAAGTTAAAGAAAAATTTTACTTGCAATACAGTTGAAATTCATTCAAACTCGATTAAAAATTGTAGGTCTGCTCAATGTCTGCAGACAAGTTGTAAGTCGCTAGGCCCTACTTCTCCACGAGTTGTTGTGGCTAAAATATATTTATTTTCGACTTTTGGGCTTCGAAATCAAATGCGTCATCCGTTGTCTGCCTTCAGATCGAGATGTTCCATGCGATCGGAATTTAATAGGCAACACATGTGTGTTGTATTTCTTTTGGGTATCCTTACCGATGGAGTGACATAAGAAGAAAAAAACCTCCAACCTTATTAGACTAATAATTAACAGTTTAAATAAATTTGTTATTATTTTTATAATAAAGTAAGGAGTTTTGATCAAGCTTGTTATTTTAAAAAATGGTACGATTTGTACGAAAGTTACGAGTACTTTGAGAAGTTTGTTTGAAGTCCACCTAATTAATTCTCTTTTATAGATTAAAGTATATTGGTAACAAAAATTTGGTTAAAAATTAAATTTAAAAATCTTTTTATTAAGAAATACGATGGTAAATATAAATGTAAGACTGACGCTCGAATAAATGTGTTAACAACAAAATAAATGTGTCAACAAAAAAATTAAGGCCTTAAGTTTGAATTTATATAACAAAAAGTTAATTACATATACCACAAGTAAAACCAACAATTTACATTTTGTGACACTAAAAAACGTATGCTTTTAGGCTTCAAGACATTTCTCAATTAGCACTTTTATGTCTTTGCAATATTTATAGCAAAGAAGTGAAGACCTCTTCAATTAGTATCTCCGTATGGGGTCTTAAGTAAATATGCATTGCACTTTGCCATCGACAGAGATGGTAACGACCAAAGTAGTTATACCATTAATGAATATTGTGTGCATATTCGACAATTGCTTGTTTATCTTTCGCAATTTATATACCTTTCAACGAAAAATATTAACTTTATCCAGCATCATCTAAAGGCTAAAAGGCCAAAAATATTTTTTTATTTTATATCATTTCCAAGAAATGAGGGTTTTATTGTTATTATTATTATTATTACTCTGAAGTGTTTACATTTTGTTTTCCTCTTTCAATATCAAGGTTTTATAAATGGTGATGAAATTGTGGAGAAAGATCATTAAAGAAAATAAAAAAAAAGAAAATGTTTTAAGGTCGAGTTTGATTAAATGACAGACCATAACCACATAAACCCTTCAACCAACAGTGGCGCACGTTATTTAGGTGTAATATCTAACAAGACAAACACACAAACGAAAAAAAAAACAAGATGTAATAAAAAAGATAGCGAGTGCCATAATTGACTGAGGTCAGGTAAAATATAAAAAAAAAAGTTTTTCGGCCCATTAAACATTGAAATTTTTAACAATCTTTTTATTAACATATTCACTCGGAGTTTCAACAAGTTTTTGATGAGTGCTTTCGTTTCAGTTTGAGACTTCAACCAAATTTAATTGCACAATTAAAAATCAAATAATTTAAAAGGGTTTCTCAATTTCAATTTATTTAAAATAAACAAATTGTTTTGTTTTGATTTTACGAGCATTTGAAAGAATGCTTTATAGAGTTAAGTATTGGGAATGTTCGCTGTGGCTTTATTTGAAAGCGCGTGCTCGATTGGCTGAAATTCAAGCCAAAGGTAGAAGTCTTATGGAGCTAAGTCACACAATTTATGTGTCTAATTTAGGTTGCCGCATGCCAAGCTGTATAACCATATTATTCTCAAATCGCTTGTGAATAATTTTCATAATGCCATAAGCTGTGTGGCATTTCCGTTCTATTGGAGCCACATGTATCCGGTGTGCGTTCGATTCAGTTAATGTCACAATTTGTTTTTTATCGATCTGTTTCTTTCTAAATCCGTGTGTTTACACGTCCATTCATCCAAAAATTGGTCTCGTCGCTAAAGAAGAAAGATTGATTACCTTTGAAAATAAAATTTGATGGTTTCCAGACGTTGTTGAACATGGTGATTTTTGATTCAGATTCAGAAAAGAATTGACAGCTGTTGATTTAACAACATGGCTGCGATGCAGCGTTGCTACTTCCAAAAAAATTGCGCAGTAGATTATTCAAAGAAAATGCAGTAAATTATTGCTTTCCGCAGTAAATTTCTTGTTTTTATTGATTTGGAAAATTAAAAAAAAAATAAAACTAAAAAATCTTTCATTTATCATTTAAATTTGTTAAATTAACTCACCATTTGTAAATGCACAGTTTTTAAAGTACTCCAAGAGCCCAGATGAGTTTAATGTTGTCCTTACAAGAAATGACATTTTCAAGACTATTGAGACTGACTAAGTTTATTGCGGAATAAGTTAGTTAGTTGGGTTAGTTAGTTTTACAAAACAGAGAAGCAAAACAAATACAATACAAAATATGTCTTATGAAAGAAAGCAGCCAACTAATTTTTTACGTCATTTGAGCTTATGGAAAGTTCACAAATTGTCTGCGTTTAAAGAATATGAAAAGAGGACAGTAGATTTGATTATGTTGCAGTTGATTTATTCCTCGGAATATGCAGTTCATTTACTACACCACTGCTGCTACAATCTAAGAAATTTCGAGCATCCCATTTGAAAGACCATTTATTTTTAGTTTTTAAAGACAAAAATTGCTTGATTGAAAATATATTTAAATAACAATAATATTTTATTACAGTTTTTTTATTTTTGGTTAAAAATTGTATTGTCGTCTTGAAAACTCGATAGTTAAAAAATCAGTTTTATTTTAGAGATCTTATCGTTCGTCTTAGAGTTAAGCTAGCTTAAAATTTTTAACTTAAATTGCTAAGACAACTCCTTATATTATTAACACTTCCAAAGAGCTTTTTTGTAAAAATTCTTTGAGAAAATTGAAAATCAATAAAAATGTCATTATTTTTGAGAAATCATAGACGTTCTGATCAACAGCGCCAATCAACTTGTGTTAACCCGAACCCATTCCGATTTAAATACCAGTCTGGACAGCTTGACAATAGTCAAATGTCAGATTGGTTTTGTCTATGGTCAATACAGGAGTATTACATTAACTTGTGGAATTTATTATTGCACTTTTTTTTTTAGTTTATTTTCGTAACAAAAAACATAAATGTTAAAAAAAGAGAGCCATGTTCTCATATTTACAAAAACTTGTGTGTAACAAGACGGCCGTGATAAGTAGTGAGATCTAAGAGTATACGCCAAGTTCTAAGTTTTAAAGTTTAATATCAAATTTCATAAATAAAGCAATATCGAAACAGCTCCAAATTATATCACTGATTAAAATTTGGGGAGTTTATGGGGTGTGATAAAAGAAAATTGGCCAAGGAAACTGCATATATTATTCAGTAATAACAAGAACTAAATTTTCCCTCATAATTTCGAGTTGAGTGATATCCAACTCTATACTTAAGAAATTTTATATTATACCTATACTTCATAAGCATAGAACTAAGAACTCTTACGGCCTTAGCGATTTTTGAAGTCCTATATCTCAACAACCATTAATGCCAAAGAGTTGAAATTTGGTGAGGCGCTTGCTTGTATTTTATAAGCTCAGCAAACACTGTGAAAGTGAATTTGAAGTTTCTCAAGTTATGTGTAATTAAGTCAATTATGTACCTTGATTATAAAAGGATGTAGTGCTGCGAACTTGAATGGGCACTATTTTTCTTTTGATTGCTCAGATGAGAAGAATAGCACTTTTTCTCACTCATGATCGGATTAGTGTAGAAGGCAGATTAAAAGGTCCCTTTCAAACTTAAAATTGAAGGACCCCTTGTAATGTGATATTAATATTTTTCTCTCGAAAACTTGACTTAGTAGCATTTTTGAAATTATTGTCAACTTTGTTTAACTAAGCCGTCACCTTGAAAAAAAATAAGAATTTACCTTTTTCAAGTTTGTAATTGATCTTTATTTTCAAAAAAATAAATCAACTTTGTGTGCCGTTAGATCAAACCAAATTGAAAGATACTGCTTAAAAAGCGTCTACAAAACGACATTTATAAATGTAAAATAAAGCATTGCTTACACTTCATTTTCAATTAAAGCTTAAAATTTGTATCAGATTTCTCAAATTAATTGCATATTTAAATAAATGAATAACAGCTCTCTGAGAAGCAAAGTCTAGTGACTTACAGCTTTCAATAGTTCCAGTGCACTTGTTGCCTGGAATGGAGGGATCGTTGAATTTTCTGCCGAGTTCGCACTGCTTAAATGAGAAGCACTTTTCATTACTAGACATTACACAATGGACATACTAATTGTAGATACATTACTTTTCTTTTTTTGGCCTTCAGTCTGCAAAAATTGGCGTTTCACTACGACTACCTCACTTGAACTCATAAGTTTCATAGTGAGGGCCTTGTCAATACACAATTTTTGTTTAATTCAATTCATTTATACTCTTTTTCAACGGTGTTTATGTTTAAACGACTCCTAAACTTGTTTTTTATGTAATGTAGAGTGATCAGTGCTGTCTTTAAATATGTTGGTTAAGAATTTCAAAGAGAAGTAGAACATAATAAAGAGAAGTAGATTAAATTTTTTTCTCAAAATCGAAGTAGATCTACTTCGATCGAAGTAAAGTCCGAACCCTGGTGATCAGTGCTCCTTTCACCCATGGAGTAGATAGGTCATGGTGGGCTGTACGTGAGCTCAAAAAAGATTACACAAACAATTTTAATGTAACTCAGTGATTCTCTTTCTTATTTCACTGGCAATTTCTTAAGTTAAGGTGCCGTGCAAACAGCAGCAGGCACCAGTGTTTCTGAAAAAGCTCTCCCATAAGGCCTGTACTGCAAATATAAATTGAACAGAGTATAGCATCTACATATTTTTCGACAAAAGCTAATGTAGATTTTTCCAAGACTTGCCTCAGTGTGAAGATTTGGCTTATGGTCAATTTGTCGGATCGGAAGATACACTGGTACTTGCTGACTATAAGGTAATTTGTAAGTTATAACTGAGAATGTTCACGCAGTACGTTGGATAGGTTCTTATATGTTTAGTAGATATATACCTTGATAGTTCTTGCAGGCAATAGGCTCGCCTTTTTTGCATGTGGGACATATGAAGCTAATAGTTTAGTCATGGGACTTGCTTCCTTCCACCCATAATTGGTTGATAATAATGATGATAATTTAATGCACGGGCCGTATCAAATATCACTACTGTATTTGGAGAGCTCTGCTTGTAAGCTCTTATATCCTGCTTGTTGGTCTTAATCCATGAAATTCCCGGTCACAGCTTTGGGATGTTTCTCTAGGACAACAGAATTCAAATGACTACTGTTTGATTTTCAAATTTTAACGCTTTTCTAAGACTTTTACAAGAAGGAATTCATTGAATCGTCTCTTCTACAAAACTGCTCCCAACAAAAACGCTGCATATCGATACCTACCATACGTCAAAAACTATATAGAAAACTCGTATGTGAGGCTATATGGTATCACCTATTTCTTCAGCAAGTCCTAAATTTTAAGCCCCAACTTATCAGATTTTTGTTATTACACACATGATTAATTTTTGAATCACATCATGAAATTTTATTCAATATCATAAAAATCTAACAAAGTTGAAGGAAGATTGATATACATGAACTAATTAAAAAAGTTGTCAACAAACAAGTGTTTTTCCACACCAAACAGAAGGAAACATTTTGATCGTTTCATTACGCCCCAACTTAAATTATCACGTCTACAAAATTAGTTTTTCCCCTGTTGAACTGCATCAGTGCGTACGACGACCTGTTGAGATCGAGATTGAATTCAAGTCCAAGAAGTAACTCGATTTAAAATTAAACTTTTTTTTCAAATAAAGTTGGAAATTCTCATTAGAACTGTAAAAATAAGGAAGCGAATAGGATGACAACAGAAGTAATATCTTTGAAAAATGTGTCAAGTTGTTGCAAATGCGGTGTCACTAATCAACTTTTCCAACGACAGCACTGATTTTTAATTTTAATAAAGATCATGTCCGTCAATTTAAGTCAAAAGCAAGAAGTTATACAGGAACCAAGAACCCAAGATCCATTTGCAGGTATGTATACCTACTGATCACTCGTCTGCTTATCTTCTTCAAGTGCTCACAGTCTTAAAGTTTATGGACTTGTTTATTGAGCTTCATCTGCGAATAGAGACCTGGAGTGTTTATGAGCATTTTACGTAGCTAATGGTTAATCTTGAAACCGGAAAATTCTAACATAAAATTGTAATGGTTTGATCGTGTTCATGTCTTAATCTTTTGATTTTTTAAGACCTTTTTGAGTGTTTGCTCTAATTAAGTTGTAAATATACAGATGCATTCACAGATGCTCGTGCACATATAAAATGGAGTAAATTTTTGTGTTAATTTTATTTTATTTTATCTGACACCAAAAGGAGGAATGCAACTTTGAATTTAATTTCCTTGAACCTACATTCTCGTATGATGCGGATAAATGTTAATCAGATTGAAATTAAGGAAATGCAAGGCTAAAGCTGTTGTCTACTTGAGTGAAGTTGACAAGGATATAAAAAAGTAATTAAAATGTAAAACTTTTATTGCTAAAATGTTTTAGGTTTCTTTTTACACACGAAGATTCATTTTGGATACAACTTTTCTTTTAAATAAGCGATGTTTACATAATCAATTCTATGATTTCCACCTTCGAAGTCAAACAGGTTTGATTTAAAAATCATTGGCTTAAATTTGTAGGTAGCTAATGACTTACAGGCCATTTAAATTTATTTAGTTGCGAAACAATATCAAGTCTGAGAAACAGATTGATTTGCTGTTGACGAAGCAAGCAAACAAAATAATGTCAATAAACTTTGGATTTGTAAATGGAATATTTGGTGCCCTTATAAGCATATAAGAACAATTAACGGAGAGCCTAGGTTGCTGCAATACAGGTATAACAGCCATCATAAACATATACCACGACAAATACTACCAAGAACAAAAACAGAATTTATTTGGAAGTGAACTTATCATTGGAGCAGTCTAAGACAAAATATCTTATGACTATTCGCATTGAGGCTAAATTTTTCAAACTTATTAGTATTAATTATGCGCACAGAGCACCATATAGATGAAAGTGGTGACCTAGCTATGACATTCAAATTGTCTAAGGTGATTTAAAAGTTAAGTCAGGAAGAATAGCCATCTTTGTCACCATAGTCGAGTACCACCTTCGATAACGGACTGAGCTTGATCAACTTGTCTGTGACTCTTACAACGAGACACTAACAACCGTCAATAATTTCATCACATTAAGATCAATGCTAATCATTTTTCCAGTATTAAGGAAACCTGAATGTTCCCAGAAGTCAGCGTTGACACGTACATAAATTTAATTCGATTAATCGACAAAGGCTTAGTCCTACAAAGGCTAAACCTAAAAAATAATAGCAGAAAATTCGACATCAAACGACTACAATCGCAAGTGATCGCCAGGTTCTCTCAATATTGAGTTCCTTATAAAATTGTCCTATGCATCCACAAAATATTGCGAACCAGTGGAAGCATTTACATAACTAATGCGGCCTCTAAAATGCACTGCTTTACAGAATCTTCTCGATGAAAAACCTGAGTTGATGATGAATTTTGGCAACCACATGAACCAAAACAAGAGACATACAAAGATTCACTGAAGGATCAGAGCTTCCCGAAAGATCTATATGAATAGAAGAGGATTCAGGAACACCAATTTCTCAGAAGGAAAAAGAAACAAACGAAGTGCGTTATCGAGGAAATAGAGGCGAAAAAGTTTAAAAGAACCTCTCAAAGTTACAAGACCTGATCTGAAGCCTTCAAGGGCGATCAAGGAATCATCATAATCGAATCGAAGTAGGTATTGCGAATATGAACTCTTGCAAATTATAAAACTGCGATGATGAATCGAATCCTGATCTTAGACAGCTTATAATGATGTAGACTATAGCAAATCCGATATGTATGGAGTGAGGATACCTATATGTCAACTTTAATCCAGGAGCTGAAACCTGCTGCCTTTGGAGCCGATCTATTCAAAACGGTGTCTGGCTTAGGAGTTTGTGTAAGATCATTCATTTCGCGCTGGTAGATTTTGGCGGTCATATTGTTTTGATGAAATCTGTCAAATCGGTTGTTTATTATTCAATTACTGATGCCAAATCACAATGGCAAGTTTCACGACTGAACAGCACGTCGTTCGTTCGTTCGTTAATGCAAAGGTGGTGGGCCTTTATTTATTTATTTATTTATTTAATAACAAATGTTTCTCTGTATACATAAGAATTCACTTCTTTACAGTCGACTCTTGAACGTTTGGTAACAACGCAAAATTGTTTTTCTTCATTTTTAAAACTAATTTATAACAAATTTAAAATTTTATAAGGAACACAGAATTATGTATTTGATTCTTGCTTTTAGTAGTCAAACAAAACAATTGACAATCCTTGAGTGTTTTTGAAAACCGAAAACCACAGTAAATCGAGCGATCTTGTTGGCCATGCCAAATTACAAAATGGGAGACTACACGACTAAGAAACGCTTCCTTCACAATATCCATTGTATCTGGTGCTCTGTGTGTATACGCTCATCCGATTCCGACAGTAACAAGTGGTTTATCATGGCCATGTAGTGTTCGCCAGTAACAGTGACCGTATTGCCGAGAGCGTCCTCAAAAAAACACGCCCCAATCACTTCTCCCAAGTGAACACCGCACCACACAGTGTCTTTGAGTGGATGTCATGGCTCTTGTTCGTCACACGCGGATTTTCAGCTCCCCAGAAACGAAGATTTTGCTCATGATCATTTTCGACACAAAATAGTCCTTTTCGTTGTTGAGATTGAGGAAGGCTTGACAGTAATTCGCATGCGACGGATGGTCAGCAGGCATTAACTCATGCACTGTTTGCACTTAATACTACGTTTTCACCAAAGGTAAATCCGGTATTTAAGTGGATTTACCATAAATCTCCTTTAAATCACGTAGATTTACCATACAAATATAAATCATCTCAAATGAAGATTTAAAATAAATCTCCTTGAAATCTTCTCGCAATCAGAAGGTTTGCAAAACAAACAAACCTTATTTTGTAGAACGGACCTATTTAAACCCACTTTCTTCATTGACAATCAACACAAAATAGAAATATCTGTTTTTTTCCTGTTTACTATACAATTGCAATTTTTTTTCTCTTGTCCAAATTGACAACTGAATGACAAGACAGAGTGAAAACGTCAAATAAATCTCAGTTTCTTAGGTGAAAACACTTCAAGATTTATTTTAAATCTCTAGCAGATTTACTCTTGGTGAAAACGTAGTATAAGTCTTTCACTAAAATTCAATGTAGTCTTCGACTGGTGATGTCCAATTGCGTGGCCCTTTGTCTGGTTGATGTTTCTTCGTTCTCAGCGACATCGGCAATCACAACCATGGATCCAGTCTGTTCGAGTCGAGTAGCTCAGCGCTGGAATGTTTGCCCAGTTGGCACGACACATTGGTCAAAATGATCGACACAATTATTCCACACTCTTACCTTGTTTGTTTGTATAATTCCGCTGTCTTAGTTCACAAATGCAATATATGACTGACGTACGACGCCATTTGCAAAAATTATAACATCTTTCCATATGGTGGATAATTTTACGCCACGTTTTATTTCTTATTTATTTCTTTATTGTTGTCGCAAAAACAAAAATAAATTAACTTCTACATTTCTCATAATTCTCTTAATTTTGATAATGCATCTTCCAAACGATTATGTCAAACACAGTTAAGTTAACATCATACGGAAGTGTTCGTTTTTCATTCGTTGTACGTTGTTCGTTGTTCGTTCTTCTCTCAACAACGAACAACGAAGAAGCATTCACATTAATTCGGTTTTGTTTTTTGTTCGTTCTTAACAACAAAATGGATAACAACACATTGTTGGCAGTAGCGGCACTATTAATTGTTCAAAAAAAAAAGAAGATCCTGTTGGACGAAGGGTTGGTTGCTGAAAAGAAAACATTTATCACACACAAATATAATAGAAGAGTTAAGACTTCAGACAGACGATTTCCAGAATTATTTGCGAATGCCCGAAGAAACACATGTTAAGCTTCTTGGTTTGGTGAAAGCTTTTGTAGAAGTCAATAAACTCCTCAATTACTTCTTTTGATAAATTCCTTAAATCAGACATTTTTTTAATCAATGCAACATAAATATGAACGTACACGATGAAAGTATTTAAAAAAAAATGATTATAAAGAACATGAGATAGGTGTATTTTTTTTTTCAATTCTCCTCATTGTTTTTGTTCGTCTGCTACTATGAACTGAATAGACTATGTAAGAGCCCACGGCAATTTTTAGGTGTGATTGATAACAGAAAATAATTAGCATAATTAGATAGGTCTTTTATAGTTATTTACAAATGTGAAAGTCATGCATACTTTAGTGGGAGGAATAGTGCATCAAGTATGCAGTTCTTTCCAAGTCCAAATAATTGTGATAACAACTTTGTCAAAATGTAGAGTTTAGCCCCCTGATTGAAAATATCGAGGTTCAAGACGTTTTACAGACAGCCTTCTGCCTGCCAGACGCGATAAGAATAGGCTACTTCTTGCACCAAGAAGGCCACCTTCAAAACGTCTTGGACCTCGATATTTGCAATGAGGGCACTTAGCTGGTCATTTTGAAGTTATGGCAAATTTTGTATCCCATTTTTTTAGAATTTGGAAAGAACTGCATACTTGATGCACTATAATGTACTATTGTGCCCGCTAGAGTATGCCAGACGTTCACATTCATAAATAACCATAAAAGGCCTATCTAATTATGCTAATTATTTTTGGTTATCAATCACACCCAAAAATTGCTGTGGGCTCTCGGTCTAGAAGGATAGTTAAAAGTATAGTGATAGTTGTACATATACATATAAATATATACATATATAAAAAAAATTTATAAATGTCCCTACAAGTTGCACGCTACTGCCAAACAACGTTTATTTAAACAGTTTTCATATTTAAACACACGTTGCCGGGGTAACAACGAACAACGAATATGGAAATTTCCGAGCTCCTTTGAATTTGTACGTTCTTCATTCGTTGTTAGTTCGTTGTTCGTTTTTATCATTTACATTCTCGTTGTTCCGTGTACGTACAGCAACGTACAACGTACACAGCCGACAAGAACGAAAGTCTAAATGAAGCTTAAACGAAGCTTTAAGTTTATCGGCAAATGTGTTCATCAAGTGGATAAGTGCATTTGACATTTCGAGTGATATTGTATTTTCCGAATGCGCACCTCGATGAGGCCGTAATTCATCCCATTGACATCTACATGAATGACGCTTTGCCACATATAATCAAATCTCAACTTTAAAATGCTCACTCGCGCAGAATACTTTCACAACACGTCAATATATAGAAATTTCGCATCATTGAAGTGGATTTTAATTGGAAAAAGTACCCATTTGATTGAATTCACATTATCCTCCATCCAAATCTAAATTGTAATCTTTCGATCTTTATGCTGGTGATTGACATGTGAAATTTAATCGCAACATAAAATCATCCAAAGACCCTCTCGATAAAGATATTATACATCTCAAGTGAAATATAACAAAATAAAATCATAGATAACTTTCGCTTTAGCTTTCGCTTTGCAAAAAAAATCTTTAACCACATGGTGCAAGATTGTAAGATCTTTTATATTTCGCATCTCCCTTCGTGCCGCGCATCTTAGATTCGGTTGACAAATTGATTTATTAGACTTTAGACAGCCATGCGTACATCTTGTTAACAATAAATGAAAATCGCAACAAGTTATTTTCTAAGCTAAAGCTGGTATTATGTGAGACCACCGAAACGCCTATTGCGGTCGACTGTAATTAATAGCTTTTTTTCTAAGCGAAAGAGGGTTTAAAAGGCGCCTCCATCTAACGAACCGGTCACGTTTGGTTTGGTTTTGGCCATTAAGACGAAGAAAGTATTTTTGAATAGATAAAATGCAAATTTTCATCATTTTTTTTTTTCGTTTTTCAATTCAAGATGCGGTCAATGTGCTCTTAAATAGATTGCACGCTGTATGAGCATGGAATTTTTGTTAAATTAAATTCTAATGTCCGATATCCGGCAATGGATTATAGCCATGTTTATAGTGTGCTTATAGATCATTAACTTTAATTGACTGCACTTTAACTAGATTGCATGTTCAACACAATTTTTCTCAATGTGAGAATTTTTGTGGAAGGCAAACAATAATTCATCGCCAAGATGTGGCAATAATAAATGCCGAAAGGTTAATAGAGCAGAGAGTTCATACCTTAATCTGACCTTCATTTAAGCCCTAAATACATTAATCTTAAATGCAAGGTTTGAGACTGATGCAATACTTTTCTATTTTCATTGTCATTTTAACTTTTAACTAAAACGTGCGTGCAATGAATCATTTTGATTTTTCATTTAACAAAACTGAAAGTTCAATGGACCTGTGGATATAAATTTTTGGTTAAATGCCTTAAGCAAGAAACAAAACAATGTTTTTTTTTTTTCAATTTATGAATTCAGGTTGAGTTACAAATTTTTACGACGAAAAATGTTTATAACTGTTAACAGAATTGGTAACATAAATTGTATCTGGTTCACGAACATAATTTATATTTCATACGCGCTTTATAACTAAAGAGTTGGCTAACGAGTTACAGTGGGAGATAGTTTTTAGATATAGGGACGAAATTGCAGCAATTGATGCTTCAATATCTCTATGTATATTCTGAACAAACGGCGTCGCTATGGTCATGAACTTTGAGCTCCTTTTCAAGTTGATTGTCTGATCGATTATCGAACTGGTCGTCCCAAATTTGGCCTTGGCCACCAAACGTTCAAGAGTCGACTGTGAAGGCCCACTATCTTTGCACTAACGAACACTCGTTTTGATAGTAAAGTCTTATCATTTGGACTTGCTGTTCAATCGTGTTGCTTGTCATGCTGATTTGGTATCAGTGATTGAATAATAAGCAACATATTTAACATTTGTGAACAAAACAACATGTCCGCTAGAGGCTGAAAAAATCTACCCACCCCAATATGTATCAAATGTCAAAATCTACCTACACAAATGGGCCTACACAAACTAAACTCTTCGTAGCTCTGGCTTCAGGGTTAAATATAGCTAGGCTCGAATTTCACACTTCACAGTGAAGCGTGTACTACTTCTTGAGAGGAATTGACAAGTCGTGTCACGTGATGTGCTGCTCATTTTAGCCGTTTGTAGTCGGCTGAAAATAGTAGGTCCCTCCATTCCTGGTAACACCAACACAGGAATGGTTGAGACCTCTAATATAATTATTTTTTTATTTTGTATGTGCACCTGGATGTCCACCAAGCTGGAGCGTTAGCGGGGGAACGATGAATTAAAATTAGGTATAGAACATTTGTATGGGATTTACAAGGAGAGAAATTCGACTTTTTGTTTTAGTTCATCTTGAACGGGTATAGCTGCACTAATTTTTTCAATGTTTTTTTTTTTTTTGAAAATGTATCCGACAATTTTGATTAAACTATCTTAGCGTGACATAAATATAATGAAAAGAATATTTTTACGGTTTTGAGAAATTTGTTTAATTTTTGGGATATTTCCATTTTTTTCGTTAATGGTTTGACCATATAAACTCTTAATATTGTTCACTCTGATTGCTGATATAAATTATTTTATTCAATTTTAGTTTTGTTTTTGCTTGCGGGTTAAAATTTGTTGACCTGGATATTATCTTTTTCAAAAAACCACTGCTAAAGTTGTATTCTAAAAAAATTACAATAAAAAATCTGTCTATCTATCTATAAAAAATAATAATTTTATAATTTTTTTTTGTTTTTACTTTTTTCACATTTTTTTCGAAATAATAATACTTATATCCAATAATTTTTGTCTCATCCTTGATTGAGAAAAAATTGTTACAGAGAATATTTAAAGATTTGTGATGAATAGTAGTAGAAGAAGGAGAGCCAGTTCGTGGTAGAGCAAACGAAAATAGAAAAAAGAAGACCGCACATTATCAACAATTGATTGACAAGCTGAAAATCTGGATAATTAATGAGTTTATTCTTACATTTCACTCATTTGTAAGTTGCGTTGCAAGACTCAATGATAAATCTAAAAACATTTTTAACAAACTCTTGTAAGATCTAGTAAAATGTAAAACCATTGCATTATCAATTTACAAAAAAAAAAAATCTTTTTTGAATTGAGTGAAAAAATATCCTAAATATGAAATTAATTAACTCACAAAATTTCATCGAAATTGTATTCTGAGGTTCTCGAGAAACACTCAATAAATGATGCTTTTGGAGAGAATTGTTAACTTCTAGATATTTATAATTTTTACTTTTCTTTTATTCAATAAATATATGTTCACACATTTGTGTCTTTATTTCTAAGAACCTATCCCACTGTATGCATAGCAGGAACTCTTTCTCTCACCATTGAAACATTTATGTTTTACAGCTGAGGCAGAATGACTTAACGATCTTTGAGATGTGTTTTACATCAAGTTCAAATTGTGTACAGTAGCCAGCCGGTTATTAACTGAAGATTTTTGTGTGTAGGAATAAAACAACATGACGACAGGTAATAGATTATTTTTTTGGTTGACGTTTGAAGATTTATTTAATGTATATAACCTTTAAAGACACTAAGATACGAGAAAATTGGACAATTACAAATAATTGTTGACATATCTTTTGTTCTTTTTGTGTTGTTATTTCCTTAACGACAAGTGTGTTACAACCAAACTTTCTTTTGGAATTCCAACCTCATTCTGACACATTGGCAATTTGACATTCGTGTCAAGCACACTGGAAAAAAAAAGAAAACATAGCATAACTCTGTTGTACTGTCCTCTTCATGATACTTCAATTGATTTTGAGAATTCAAAATCAATATAATATTTCAAGTCGATAGAACCTTTATGGAGCTCAGATTGCTGTGTGCTTATTATATGAGCCCATTTTATTTGTGCTGAATAACTATGAAACCTCCAGTGAATATCAATTTTGTGAACAAAATGACGACAATGTGCAAAAAGAGAATGTCAAATGAATGTTTGCTATAGAGCTCATTGTTATTCCAAACGAATAAGCTTGTAATATTTAGCACAACCGATTTTGAATTTTAAGCCAAAAGTAGCAAATTTAATGGCGGCAATAAAAGAATTCTCCCAAAATAATAGACTAGAGCTGGAGATAATCTTTTTTATGCCGTCACATAATCTATTAGAAGCAAATAGATTCTTATTTATCGAACTAGCCAACAACGCAACGTAATGAAGGCCAAAAGAGTGCGGTTTCGAGTTGATTAGCATAATAATCGGTTTTATTTTTTGGTTGATTAGATGAATTTATTCAAATAAATAATTATTTGTTTACCGATAATGATAGAAGATTTGATTTTGGTCAAGTGATCGAGCATTAATTATGGGCTGGAATCCATAGGAGCATATTTTTGGTTGATTGTTAAAGATAACGCCTTTTAGTTTTTTCCAAATAAATTTATCAAAAGATGTTACTTAACGTGGTGGTGCTTTGGAACCATGATAAACCTGTTAACACTTTTTGATTTTTATCCCTAATATTTGTGTTCTGCAGTTAATATTCTGAGTTAGGGCTTAATCAACTTGAGACAGTAGCTCATACTATGGCAGAATTTAGAAAACTCTCTTTAAAAAAAACTGCTGGACTGGATGCAAAAGGACCATGATGACTGACTGTATTTATTAAAAGAAAAAAAAAATGTGAATGTTTTTGATTTGTTGCAGCTTGAAATATTTTGATATTTCACACGAGGTTCACCAGGTGGCAATGAATTTTTAAATTGTTTGGTGTGGATTTTGGCCGCGACAGCGTCATTGGTCGGTAGTTTTTCGAAAACGACGTTTGTGCGAAGGTCAATGTGAATGGCGAGCACTACAGAATAATGATTGATAACCAATTTCAATTTGAGCCCTATGGAACGACATGTAGAAAAATAATTACCGTGGGCTGCCGAATATAAGAAGGGGAAAGAATTCGCTACACCACGGCCATTATATTTCTAATAGCAAGTATGTAATTAAATTTTCCTTGAATTATATAAATCCCTTTGCTCATGTGCTGTACGTCGATAATTATCGAGCAATACATTGCATCTTTGAATGATACGAAAACATATAACTTATGAACGCAAGTGTCGTGCTTGTGAAAACGTAATTAGATTATCCAATAAACCACAACCGATATTGATTTGTATTGTCAATACAAAAATGGACCTTATATAAAGTAAAGGTACCCAGTGGCGTAGCGTAGGGGGGCGGCAAAATGTCGCCGGTGATGCGGGTAGAGTAGAAATCATATGTTTCATGACAGATCGTTTGACAAGTCAACAAACAACAATGATGTAAATTTGAAAATTGCCACCCTATCTGTGGTTCGTCGTTGACCGCTTTCGTGAATTCGTAGACGGTGAGTAGGGCCGTAAGAGTGCAATCCGTATTGTCGCGCTGATCGCGAAACTAAAACAAAACGTTCCGAAACTCTCGCGGAACTGAAAGGGAGTGTTCCGAAACATATGATATGCATATGCGAGATATGATAAGATAACTAGGATTCGACGGAAACGTTATTCTAGTCTCAGCCAGCTCAATGTTTTTGCTCCCTCCCGCATCACAGAAAGTTATTTCGATTGTGTTGTTTATAGTTTAAATACTGTTGAATCTTCTAAAACTAAGCACTTAGTACTTCACTCAACCTTGGAACTAGTTTTTGAAAATGAAAAGAGTTAAAGGAAGCGGCGCTGAATACCGCAGGAAAAAGGCTAAGAAAGAAGCAGAAGCGAAGACGCGAAATATTTCAGTTCTAGTTCTGGTTCAAAAACTACGTTAACGTCTTCGGCGGCATCCAGCAGCAGCGGAAGTGATTCCAATGTAAGTAAGATTCCTCCATCTACAATCGTGAGTGGCCTAGAATTGTCCTCCGGCCAATATTCATGGGAATGCATAACTTATTTGACGGGCAGAAGAAGAAGACGTGCCTGCCGTCGAAGTTGGAAGTCGTTCTGGTCCCACCACAGAGCAGGGTCAAGACGAAGTCGACTCACCAGAAGTATCTCAAGCATCTAGTCACAAGCCTGCAGAAAAAGTGAACCTGGTGAAGCTGTAAAGACGCTTAAAAATAAGTTTGTGGAAGTTCTTGAGGTACTGGAAGAATTGACGGATCGGTAGCCAGTCTTCTTCTGACAGTCATGCAGTCATTCAACTTCCTCACTTTTCTTGGCTTTTGAGCTACCTGAAGAAGATGACGCACAGATTTACCTGCAGCAATGTGGACTGAGTGTGGATAAGTGCGCTCAGAAACTTTGCGTTTTAAAAGCTCTCCTGGTGGGGAGCAGAGACCGTTTCGTCCAAGCCGCAATCGACTTTTCTAAGACTTTTTGCAAAAAACTCGGAATCGATCTCAAAACGAGTACAATTCGCAGGAAAAAACGCATGCATGGAGATGAATCCGCAGATGCAGCTTTGTCTCACGAGCCTCATTCGTAAGGCTCGTAAAATCCGTTTATGAAACCGCTAATTCTATTTTACTTTCAATAAAAGATACTTCATTGCCTGTGAAATCATGTCTCGAAATTTAATTTTAATGTAGTATTGAATGGGGGCGGCAAAATGGGTCTCCCGCCCCGGGCGCCGAGATGGTAAGTCGAACACACTAAATAAGGCGTACTATATACTCTAAAAAGGGCATTTCTTAAAAAAAAAAACAAAACTTGCTCACAGTTAGCATAGTTAAGCCCTTTTTATTTTACCATAGGTAGCTTGAAACCGAGTTCTTGAACATCAACAACTCGCAAAATGTCTGCCATCTTAATTCAAAGAATGAACTCAGTGATTGTGAAATTTAAATTGATGGTCAAAAATTCTGATGAGAGCCTTCAATAACGTACCCTAATGCACTTAAAGTCTATTTAAAAAAAATATTCTGCAAATTAGGAAGAAGGAAAACAAAAAATATAAATACAAACATTTTTGTTTATAGTTTTTGTTTTTGTTTTCATGGACTCTATTGATTAAATCAATTGAAAGTTTTTGCGACCTAATAGTCCAAATGCGTCGTTTCGCCCCAGGTACGACAGTTGAACTCATCAGTTAGATGCTGTCGTACCCTTCTAAGACGCAATATATTAAGTGATGAGCCCAACTGTCGTACCTGGGCGAAACGCATTTGGACTAATTTGTAGGTCGCAAAAACTTTCAATTGATTTATTCTGCAAATTTTTTATTTGGATAAACAAATGAAAAAATAAACATTTCAGAAACATAATTCAATAAAAAGTCAAAGGAACTCAATTCGAAAATTCGTTTCAAAAAATAAACAAATTATTTCTGGAGTGAGTGTCGAGCAACATCGATGTTATTCAATCAATAAAAATGTATATAAGGTGGCGCAAAATCAATCAACCTTTCGGAAGATGTTATAATTTTAGCAAATGGCCTCGTACGTCAGTTATATTTGGCATTTATGACTACAAGTAATGCGCTACACTTCGCAAGAGTGTGAATAATTGTGTCGATTTTTTTTGTATCAATAATAATCGGTCGGTGGTGTTATCACAGCGTGAATTTCGATGTCGATTTTACAACAAGAGACGATGCACCGGACTGGTCGTTTGACCGAGAACAGTGTTGGGACTTCGCAAAAGCAAAAGAGTGGTAGAAAGCTTGTGAAAAAAGTGGTAGAAAAGTGGTAGAAATTAAAAGCCATTTTTATGTAACAAATCATATATGGAGGATCAAAATTTTGATCATTGAAGAAAATTTAAAATTTGCAGCTAAAATGTTGTGAACAGTTGTTGTTTCCAATTTATTTCTCTTTTCATTTTTATTATTTTTTAAACATGAACATTTACGTTCCGCAGCAGCACTGCTATGCGGTAAGCAACAAAGCTCCAACATATATGAATGTTTTTAAACAATAACTTGTGAATACCATCAGTTTTAAAAAATTGGAATAAGTGATTTTCTCCTATTAGTTTTCTCTACTCATTATTAATCCATTCTAGGTTCGTTATATTTGGTGAAAAATGTCTCGTAAGACCTAAAGCTGATGGCATGACGTTTTTTGGATTTAAATATTTTAATAATTTTAATTTATCGTTTGAAAAGTTAAATCTTTCCCCAATTCGAAAACCTAATTCGACATAATAGCTGCATATCACTTTTCTTAATTCCATTCGTTTCTGTTAATAGATGCCATTTTCTAATGAGTATAGCAAATAGTTTTCAGGATTTCTTACATTTGTGTTTATATTAATATTTTCTGACTTTACAAAATTGTTCATTATATTTAGTTTTAACATATTCATACTTTCGACCAAAAAGTGTATTTTTGTGTTCTCAGATTGAAATATTCTGTTTAACACATTTATAATTTTCAGATTTATTGACAAAAAATTAAAAAAAAAAAAACTAAATTGTCTTTATTAAAAAAAAATCAAAAATTTTATGAAGCCTTAGAAGTAGGTTCTTCAAATGAGTGCAGTATAAAAAAAGCAGAACTTGCCCTATAGTCCCTATAAGTAAAAATCAAACAAGGGATTCCACTGCTCTATGATTTTATTTAAGCCCATTTCCAGCCAACGAGTTTTGCAAAATTTTAAAATTTGATGGTCATTAACCCCAAGCGCTTTTTGGAAAGTAATCAAATCTTTTTGTTTTTTTTTTTTCGAGCCGTCGCAAAAATACAAATAGATATATATCCCTTAATGATTTTTCAATTTGCCCAGGTATACATTTAGCAGCATAAGTGGAGAAAAACTTAAATTATGACATGTGTCTCCGATCGTTAAAATATTAGGATTATCATTTTTCATATGTGAGGCACCATACTTAAAGAACCTATCATAACAGCAGCATTGTTTGAAGCAAATCCAATCATGTTTTGAATTAGAATATTCAAAAGATTCAAAGTTTCTACAATTTTTTTGTAGATTGATTCAGCTGTTGAGTCCTATAGCTCAAATAACCCAAAAAACTTATCTTTTACTGCTCCCTCAACTGAATCAAAATACCTCACAAGGACAACAAAACAAATTTTTGATGAAATATTAGAGTTTTCATCAATTAGTATACTATATTTTTTGATTCTTAAGACTTTTGCAATGTCTTCCAAGGCATATTGTCCTAATCAAATTTTAGGTGTGGTTGTGGTCGTATGGTATATGGTAAAGTTAAAAGATAGGTAATAGATAAAGTTGCAAAAAGTGGTAGAATTATATTTTTAGGTGGTAGGTTTTCATGAACAGCAAAAAGTGGTAGAAATACCACTTAAGTGGTAGAAGTCCTAACACTGACCGAGAATATCGCGGTTGCGGCTGCCTATGTCGCTGAGAACGAAGAGAAGAAGGGCTACCCAATTGTACATCACCAGATGGACCTTACAGCGAAGTTTAGTGAAAGACTTACACATGTTTTTGTACAAAGTGTAAACAGTGAATCAGTTAAAGTTTGCTGACCGTCCGTCGCGTGTGAATTACTGTCAAGCTATCCTCAATTTCAACAACGAAGTGGACGATTTTGTGTCGCAAATCGTAATGAGCGACGAGGGCATTTCCACTTAAGCGGTTATGCCAATAAGCAAAATCTCCATTTCTGGGGCACTTAAAATTCGTGTGTGATGCACGAAGAGCCATTACATCTACTCAAAGCCACTGTGTGGTACGGCGGCGTTCATACGGGAAGAGTGATTTGGCCGTATTTGTTTGAGGATGACATCGGCAATACGGTCACTGTTACTGGCGAATGGTACAAGACCATCATAAATGACTTCTTACAGCGGTTTAAACAAGGTAGTGCAACCGCGCACACAACACGAGCAACAATGTATATTGTGAAGGAAGCGTAATCTCCCGTTTTGGCGATTTGGTATTGCCGGATTTAACCATCCTAGACTCTGTTCTTTGGGGCTACTTGAAGTCGGGAGTTTATGCCAACAAGCCTTAGACAATCGCAGCTCTAAGGAGAATATTCGATTTTCATCACTCAAAATCGCCACCTTGTACAACAAAAAACTTTTGTGGAATCATCCCAATAAAAATTCGAAAAATAAAAGCAAAAAAACAAATTCTTTGCCTCTGCCTTGGTTTTTTACTTATAACACATACATATATGTATGTATATGTATGTACGTAGGTACGTCATCAGTTATGCACTCGTTAAAAAATTCGAACTCGAGATTTTGATGAGACTTGACATTACGATGATTTGGACGACGAAAAAAGTGGGTCTCGCAATTCTGTCTGTCTCTTCGACTATAACGTAAGCAGCCGATTTTCTTTAAATTTAGTAAATAGCATTTTTAAATCCCCCACATGTTTGTTTTTGAAGACCACAAAACACGGTACCTGAATCGAAATTTTATAAAATATTTTTTTTTTCTCAAAAACTATTCCGCAGATTAAAAACAAATTCTATTAGTTAAAGATAAAGATGCTTGAAACAAATTTCCGAAAAATGGTAATTGATTATTTTTTTTATTTTATTTATTTTTTTAATTATTATTTTTTTTTTTTTGATTTTCTCAAAAGAGTACAGTCGAGTTTGATCATTTTTTTATGCGAAAACTAGGCTTGGATAGTAATTTGTATTCAAGAAAAAATTAAAAACAACTTTTTTTTCAAAACTTAATATTTCGAAAACCCCATGATCATTTTTTTTTCAATGCTTGACAATTAAAACTTTTTTCATACAATCTACAAGATGTGAGAAAAACAAATTATTTTATTTAAAAATAATGGAATCTAACGTAAAATGGTTTATTTATTTTTTTATTTTATTTTATTTTATTTTATTTTATTTTATTTTATTTTATTTTATTTTATTTTATTTTATTTTATTTTATTTTATTTTATTTTATTTTATTTTATTTTATTTTATTTATGATTAGCTAACACTGTAAGATATAATATCTTATTTATAGTGAAGCATTTTAAATGTACAGAAGCTACAATAAAGTTTAATTTGGCAAATTCAATACATAATTATTTAAGAGATTATAACATTCATTAAAACAATATAAAGATACAAAATATTCAATTATTTCTTACATTCATATTTGCAAAATGAAATGTAAGTGCTTTCTTTAATCGAATAGTGCTGTTAATACTTCTAATTTGTCGTGGTAATGAATTCCACAGGCGTGTTGCGTTGACAAAAAACTGGCGTTCAGATGTAAGACAATTAAAACGCGGGATAACTAAGAGTCCCAATCTATTTGAATTGAAAAAACATATTTCTCTGAAGAGATCGACATTTCTGAAATGTTTCTTAAATGTTTCTGAAATGTTTCAAAAATGTTTCTTTGGTCTGGACGCTCGCGAAACATTTCTGAAATGTTTATGAAATGTTTTTCTGTTTCCCATTTCGAATAGGAAACTTTAGCAAGCATTTACATCGGTATAAAGTGCATGAGTGGTTATTAATATAAATATAAAATGTCACGAAAAGTGTGGAGCAACGAGAATGTTATCCAATTTATAAAAATTTATAAAATAAAAAAAGTTTTGTCGGATCGACTCTTGACGAAAAATATTAAAAATAAAATCAAAAAAAGCCGATTATATATCTGAAATTTGCGAAAGTATAAATTGTGATAAAGATGAATTAGAAAAAAACTTCATGAGCTTAAAGTGCAACACAGGCGATAAAAAAAATTGCAGACAACTCAATCTGGAAACAATGGGAAACAAAGAAACATTTCAGAAATGTTTCTCAAAGCATCCACACCAAAAAAATAAATCAGAAACATTTCTGAGATGTTTCTGCAATGTTTCTGAAATGTTTTTAAGCAAATGAGAAACATTTCAGGAACGTTTTTTAAACAATGTTTCCTGAAATGTTTCCCTGGTGGGGACACACCTTTAGAAGTATATCTGAAAACAAAATCAACGTTCTAAATTTGAGAAGATTTTCAAATGACATTCCAAGAAGCCGGGATGCATGTAGTGAAATACTGTCGAAGCGTCGTAATCCCTGAACATATCGCATTGCACTATTGAAAGCAACAGTTAGTTTTCTTTTACTTTCGTAATCAAGTTTGCAGAATATTTCAAAGCCATAAGTAACCAAAGGCAATATCAGTGTTTTGACAAGTAATGTTCGGATATTCAAGGGGGTATAATACTGTGTTGACCAGAGTGTACGAAGGACGCCATAGGTTTTACCAACAATATATGAAATATGATTTTTCCAGCTTAGACTGCAATTAAATACGACACCTAAATTTTTCGCTGATTCAACATATTCAATAGGGGAGCCATTTAACAATAACGAGGGAAAATAAGAAACATCTAACTTACTCTTTGAAATCACTAAGCATTTCGATTTCTTGGGGTTTACATTAAATTATTTTGTTGTGACCAACGTTCAATTTCCAACAAATCATCGTTTATACAAGTGGCATAGTGTTCAATTAGCCCCAACGGACTAAGGTTTAACTGAGCATCATCAGCGTATAGTCGTATAGAGCAATATTTAATGGTTGTTGGAAGTTCGTTTACATAGAGGGAAAAAAGAAAGGGCCAAGTATAGATCCCTGTGGGACACCATTATTGTTGGGTAGGAAATTGGAGAGGACTTTGTTAAATTCAACAGCTTGTGTTCTTTTACTCAAATAAGAGAAAATCAGCTTGACTGCATCAGGAGAAAAGTTAAAAGAATGGAAAAATTTTTTGCAAAGGGTAGAATGATTTACCATATCAAATGCCTTGGAGAAGTCAAGGAGTATCAAGAACGTGACGTAATCATTATCGATGGATTTCCTTATGTTCTCTAAAACACTTATTAATGCAGTAATGCAACTGTTTTTCTTGCGAAATCCAGACTGTTTTGAAGTAAGTATGTTATTGTGATCAAGAAACGTATTACTCGTAATTTGATTTTGAATAATTTTTTCAAACACCTTAGCCAGGATTGACAATATAGAAATTGGGCGGAATTCGTCTCCTTTCGATGTTTTCGGAATAGGTATAATTTTTGAAATTTTCCATTGTGTAGGAAACTCGCTTGTGGATATGATTGAATTGAAAAGATGAGTTATATACGGCAAAAAAACTGGCAGCAGAAGTTTTAAAAATAAATGGGTGTATTTCATCAAATCCAATAGCATTTGATTTAATAGATAGGATTCCTTCTACTACATCCTCAGGAGATATATTTTAAAAACTAAATGAGTTTTGACCTTGTGAAAAGCTAAAGCGGAAGATGGAGGTGTATTGGTGGTAAAGAACTACTCGTAGATACGAAACTTCGGTTCAGTTCATCAATATCTATAACGGCAGCGGCGGGCGGAAGCGGAAGAATCACTCCGAGATTTACCAATACCAATTTTCTTAAGATTTTGCCAGATTTGCTTGTAACTTAACGAGTCATTGAAACGGCTAGAATATAAAGCAACTTTGGCATTACGAATTGTTAAAACAGCTTTGTTAAGTAAAGATCTAAACTCTTGGTGGAAACTATCAAGACGAAAAGTTTTGAAGCGTTTGTAGGCGAGATCGCGAGCCCGTATTAATCTCTTAATCTCGTTCGTGAACCAGGGTTTGTTGTGGGGATTATTAGTTTTTGTTTTAATGGTACATGCATTTCAAAGGTATTTGCAATGTTTCTGTTGAGGAAAGCTACCTTATTACTAGGTGAAGTCATTAAGAAGATTAAGTCCCAACATATATTATGTATATCCGAATGAAGAGAAGCATAGTTTATGTTCTTGAAGTCTCTATATTGGAAAATTCGGTCGTGAATCTCAACTTGAAAGTCGAATGTTAAAAATATGAGATCATGTTTTGAGAAAGCTGGTGCCGATAACTGATCATATAGAATAACTTTCCTTTTATTAGTGACGAGAAAGAGATCCAGTAATGTAGGGAATAATGATTAGGCGTAGACGTGTTGACGGAGTGAAGATTTAGAGAGAGAAATTCATTCAAAAATAAGTTATTTTCCTGTAAGAGGTTACTATTGAAATCACCGCAAAGTATAATATTAGGATAAGTAGCAGAGATTTGCTCAATAAAAGAAATAAGTTGTGAGAAACAAATATTTCTATTTGGTCTATATACAGCACCAATGAGAAGTTTTTCATTAAAATTAGACAACTCAACTCAACAAAAACGAATTCTATTAAACTATCTTCGGGAGATGAGCTTTTAATTCTACATTTTAACCCTTTTCTGACATAAATTGCAACACCCCCACCTCTTCTACGTACCCTGTTAGAGCGGAATATATTATAACCTTCAAGTGAACACATCTGATCATTTTGCTCGTCAAAAATCTTTTAGTGTCAATGTACTCTATTTAAAAAAAAAAAAAATAAAAACCAAAAGCTCGATTTGTTTTTGAAACTAACAGTTTCTTAACCGTATCTTAAAGATGTTGAGGAAAAATATAAATATTGAAACATCGTGTGAAACTTGTAACCATAAATATATTATGTATCAATTAAAATAAATCACTGTTTCATTTTTTGGCAAAAGATTCAAGTAACCGAAATAAGGGTTGTTTGAGAAAATTTGCCTTATTTTTGGTCTATTCCCAGTAAATTTCGTCAATTGGTGAAACGATCTTGTTTTTAGTTTACACGATGAATCTTTGTCGCTGACCCTTTTCGAAATCTATTGATTGTGGTTGTGAAATTTGATCTATTTTATTTTTCAAAATATTGTTCATGGTTTTCTAAAAAGTAATTAAATAAGTGAGAGAAAACTGATAAAGAAAATACAAAAAACCATAAGCATTTTTAACTTGCATTTATGTATCATTTAAACCCAAGGTTTGAACAAATCAAATCAAAACCCACACACAATATTTAAAATGCACAATTCCGAGGAAATTTCATGCAATAGGTTGTTAATGTCAAACTTACTAATAAAAACATCAAACCACTCGCCCATCAATGCCAATTCCTTTCGTAAGCCACACCGCCAGCTATGGTCAAAATGAGTGTGACATAATCAAAAAAAAGATTAAAACTGAATAAAAATGCGGTTTAATCTCTGGAATTCAGAGCAAAAACCACAACAAGATTAATTCGAGCTTAATCATTCGAGTTGATTAAACTATGTATATGTTGCATCTGTATCTACCTCCAGGTTTGAAAATATATTTTTATTTTTCCTCAAGACAATCTGCCTGCATATTGCTTCTTTCTGCAGTGAAAGTGTTGTTCATCGAATGTCTGCAGGGTATAACAGTTTTTTTCACAATGCGGTCTCGGTTAATTTATTTTCCCTCTCCACGGTTTTTAGTTTTATAATCAATTCAATATCTGGTTGTAGTTAGTATTTTTTTTATTTTTTTGATGCATATAGAAATATCTTTTAAATTTTGTTTTTGTACAATTTTAGCGGATACATATTTTTATTTATTTCTTAAATTCCGGTGTAAAATATTTCAGTCATTTGAGAAAACTGGTTACAAATTAATGACAAATCAAAACAATTTTAACGTTTGTTTTGGTTTTGTATAGACTTTAAATGCCAAAAGTTTAAGCCCACACGCTAAGGTGGGCAATTATGACAACTTCTATTCCATGCTTGTTGGTTTTCTGTACCTACTGATGCTCGTAGATTTGGCTTTAAGTTTTAAAACTAAAATTTTAACTGTATTGGCTAGTTAAATGAGCTGACACCATGGTGGTTAGGCTTGGCCACTTTCGATCAATACCTTCGCTATTACCATCAACTTTTGTAATTACGTATTTTTTTCGCAATCCTACACGTTCGAATGCACAGGCTCTTGAAACTTTGATTAACCAGTATTCGTTGCGTTGTGTGTATATCTGTTTTCAAGTTTTGTACACTAGCTTTCACTAAAGGCCGCCCGTATGTAGATAAATAGTTACTCAATTGAAAGCTCAAGTGACTTCAACTTCAAGGTGCATTTGGCCCAGGTACGACAGGGGGCTCATCAGTTAGATGCTGCTGATGTTTACCGAAACGCACCTTGGAGTTGAGGTCACTTGAGCTTTCAATTGAATTAAATTCAATCACTCCACTTAAACCGAAATAATTTTCGTATCTTCGTATCTTGATAAATCGTTATTTAAGTATTTAGTTATTGTGTTTTAAAACAATATTTAGGTTTGTAATCTATTTATGTATTTTTTTAATAATTTTGATATTTAAATATGTAAATTTGTTGGGTAACTGTGGCGTATACTTGTTTATTATTTGGATAGTTGAATTAAATTTTTTCATTTTCTCTCAAGTGGGCAACTTTTGAATAATTAAACACTGTCGGCACTCATTTCAACGGAAGATCCAGGAGATTATTGGGAAGTCCATTTCTATAAAGCGAGGAAAACAGAAATCCTAAGGTCGAACCCTGAGGGACTCCTCTAGTTGTTTGAAGATAATTTGGAATTTTATTGGCAACTGGTAGAGCTATGACTAATAAAACCAATTAATTATTTTTTTTTATATAAAATTTTAGGTGTAACAATTATTTGAAATAAGAGGAGTCAATGAAAAAATATTGACAGCTGGAACAGCTTGTTTTATATACTTTCGATACATCGCTTTAAAACATCGATGGGTTTTCAACATCGATGGGTTTTCAACATCGAATACTTTAAGGGTATTCATGTAACGAAATAATTTTCCGCTTTGTAGAAAGATATAACTTTCCGCAGCATGTTTTCATGAACACCCCCTAAGAAATACTGGCGTAAATGTGGGAAATATTTTGTGAAATGTCAAATTAAAAGTCAGAATCCATACTTCTTTAGTTTACGAGGTTTATTTCTGCACTTTCCGCAGCAAATTTGTGAGATAATTTTATGAGATTTGCAGAAACTTTTTCCCATACAAATTTTGACAGCTCGTTTCTGTGAAGATAAAATTATCTGGTTTACGAGGGTTTTCGGCGCTTACATGAATACCTTTCTATTTAATGATTTTTTACTTCAACAAATAGAAACTAACAATATGCGTTGGCAAAAATATTATCTGTTATTTTAAAATTCCAAAAAAAAAATTGATCAGTTTAATTGTTTAATTGATTTAGATAAGCGTAAAAAGGCAAATTTCGATTCACAAATCACACTCTAGATGAGTGAGAGCAAGAGCAAGTATATGAAGCAGTACAGTTCAAGCAGGAGTATGCGTTATCACGGTTGCTTAGTTGTCATTTCTACAAATTCGAAAAAGCCGATGCTAACATTTTTGCAAAAGTATGCGTAACCTCAGTTGCTCGGCTGTCATTTCCATTTACATAATATCCAAAGATAAACTCGTAAAAGAGCCGATTCTCATATTCACCGAACTGAATGAAATTAATAAAAATAAGTCTTTATGTTCCTTATCATAATTAGGTGTTAACCCCTACAAGACTGAACTAGTCCTCTTCACAAGGAAATACAAAATTCCTCAACTAGACCCTCCATCGATTAAAGGTGTTCCACTTACTTTCTTAGATCAAGCTAAATACCTGGGTCTTATTTTACACCAAAAGTTAAGTTGGAAACCTAATATACAGGGAAGAGTAAGGAAAGCCACGGTAGCTCTCTTTTCTTGTAAAAAAGCCGTAGGGAACAAGTGGGACTTGTCTCCACAAATTACTCACTGGCTATATACTGCGGTCATCAGACCGATACTCATTTACGGGGTGACCGTATGGTGGACGGCCTTAGATAAAGCGACAAATCGCGATAAACTAAGGAGAGTTCAGCGTGTATGTGCATCAGCGGAGCTCTCCGCTCGACACCTTCCGCTGCACTAGACATACTTCTCAACCTGACACCCCTAGATATTTACAGCAAACAAATGGCCGCGAGCACAGCCATACGTCTCAAAGCCATCTCTCAATGGACCAATAACTCTATTGGCCACACCACCATTCTGAATTTATTCGGAACTCTCCCAAGTCACTCTGACTACATCACTCCCTTTTTGGATTTCGATAAAAACTTTGAAGTCACCATTCCCTCAAGGTCAGCTTGGGAGGAAGGGGCTTTGACAGGAAATAAATCAGTAAACTTTTTTACAGATGGATCGAAGACTGAAAACGGAGTGGGTGGTGGAGTGTACTCAGATGGACTAAACCTTAGTCTCTCCTTCCACCTACCAAACCATTGTAGCGTATTCCAAGCGGATAAAGGCGATAAAGGAAGTATTGTCTTGGCTCAAAGAAAACGTGATTGCCAGTGGCCAGGGTCAGTGCATGATTCCAGAATTTGGAGCAATAGCGCCGTGGAATCAAATGCGAAATTCAACAGACGTTGTTTTGCTCAGAGATGAGGGCTATGGAATTACACCGTGGCTTAACTCCATTTAAAAATCCAAGGATGAATCAGGAAAACGCATTTAATAAACTCTACTCTAAGAAGAGAGTCTTCATAATAATATGTTTTGGGCCGTTAAAAAGAAGATTTCCGATTCTTCAAAACTGTATACGGCTAAATTTGATAAATGTTCCAAATTTAATTGTAGCCTGCCTTGTCTTGCATAACATTAAAAATATTTAAAGGACGACAAAGATTTTCAACCATTTGAAGAAACAGAAAATAATACACGTATTCGTGAAAGCAAACATTTATCGAACAGCTCTCTTGAAACTTGAAGATACGTCCAAATGAAAAAAATCGAATTTGCTGAAAAGATATATGTACAACCATTTTAATTTGTAGAATTTTGATATTTATTATTCAAATTATTTGCTTTATTTTGTACATTAATTAAACTAAAAATAAATTATCAAAAATAACTTTTTTTCAACGCTTGCATAAATTCGAAAAATGTTTTTTTTTTTTACAAATGAAAGGTTGATCCAATGTCTGTTATGATGTTGGTGGAGCTATGGGAAGAATAAGTTCTTATTGGTTCTTCATCGTTGCTATGTTTTCTGTTTTCGATTTCATCTTGCTGCATACATATCAGTTTTAATTGTTTCAGCAGAACTAAGCGCTGGAGCTCACCATTGCATTGGTTAGGTTTTTCGTTTCATCAGTTTCGTTAAACTTTCTTTTTTTAGGTGCTGGAACTCCTAACGTTTCTTCTACTGACGTATCTTATTCCGCCCGTCCTTGGTTGGCATTATCATCTGCTCCAACAGATAAGCCACCTTTATAAAACGAATATTAATTAAAAGTCATGTATAATTTTGATTTTGAAACTTACCAGGAATACAATAATTTATTGTTGGATTTTCATCGGCATTAAGTTAAGAATGTCAAGGAAAACATTCTTCCAATCTTTCAGTTTTCTTCCCGTTTTCTTCAAATATTTTTGGATGTTAAACAACAGTCTTGAAATTATTATTTTTTTTTTGCCCTTTGAAGAATCGAATTAAGAATGACTTAAAACCTCAAGGTCATGGATGTTTACAATAAAAACGAAGTATTTACTATGTTTTTGGATGAATTTTAAGTATTTACTTGAATGAATTCAGTAATTACTTATAGTATTTGCAATCAAGTAAAACCTTTTTTTTATGCATACGAAACAAAGTAAATACTGAAAATCGGAGCTTCTACTTAAATTTTAGTATTTACTTAAACTTTTTACTTTAAGTAAGTACTGCAATTTTATGCATACCACCATGAGTCGGCAAATTTCTCCTTCACAACTTTGAGCGTTTCGTTAATGCAATGGAATATAGCTTCGTCTTTTTAGAACCATGGCTCGGATATATTAATGTTGTCGAGGTCTGGCATAAAGTTAGTTAATATCATCGCTCTGTACCCGAGGCCATTGGCGGTATAGGTATCTCCTTCCTTATTTCAAAAGAAATAATGATTCTGTCATGCTATTAAGCGCAACTAATAATCAATCTTTTTAGATACCTGTGTCGAGCACTTGTAAATTGTGTTTCCAACAATTGAAATTTTGCTTGTTGACATATGTAGCCTCGTCCGAAAATAATATTTTTTAGCCAATCGCTAACTCACTACGTTGTCTTGTATGGTAAACATTACCTTTGTATATAAAACTTGTAGTACTTCCATGAACGATTGGGGCGACATCTTAAGCATAGCGATAGTACTTGTTAGATTTGTCACCGCTAAATTTAATAATAAAATATTCTCTTTTTTACTACTTGTTTTGTATTTTATCCTACTCTTCACTGTATAATCGTGCGCTAATTTCAGCGCCACCACTAGGATAACGTTGGTACCACAAAATCACGCTCCATGATAACACAAAGGCCATACTGAATATTTTGACAGTTTTCTTATATTTTGACAACTGGAAAAACTGTCACTGCTATCATTGTCACCCTATATTATTTGTATTAATGTGGCTGCCCGTCGCCGCTCTGTGGAATTTTATGTCCAGTCACTTAGTAGTAAGTTGTTATTCAGTCAGTTCGTCGAGAAGAAATAAATTCATCCAACCAAATCAATCCTTGAATTTGTGTGAATTAAAACGAAAAATTTTTCAATATGATCATGAATACTATGTATATGGAAATAAAATAAATTAAAATAAATTTTATTTGATTTATTAGTTTCGTTAAAACATTGTGAATCATTTGCTTTATATATATTGTCTTTTTCAGTCGAAAAAAAAAATTTGGTTGCTAACCTCGTTCCCGATAATATTTGTCCTACATGATGTCATTTGCATAAAACTGTTTTGATTTTGTATATTCTGCAATTATTTAAAAAAAAATATTTTTGCAGCAGAACTATCAAATTGAGCGTTACATTTTTTAACTGAGGTTTTCATTCAAAAATACCATTCAAATTTTCTACTTTTCTGGTGGAATTTTCCAAACATTTTGTCCATACAAACTTTTGTGTATCAATTAAGATCACAACCAAAAATCAGCCAAATTGATCCTGCTGTGATGCTTAAGTGATGACCTTTAAAAAAAATTTGTTTTAAGGGGTACTGTCTCTTGCAAAGAAGTGACAAATCACTCAATTGTATCCCTTCACTTGGCTGTTCGCACTTGTCAGAAAATTATAGATTCCTTCCATTTACTATACACTAAAATGGTTCTATTCGAGTCTTAACGTTGTGCCTCTATTTTTGAAGTAAAACTTCTTTTCCGGCGACACGTTATCAGTCAAAGACAGCGACATGTTTTTAGAATACAAAATGTTTGTACGTTTATAGGTTACGAGTACAATCTTAGAGAGTCTTTGCTTGAGGGAAAAGAAGTTTTACTTCTACCGCGCGTACGTCTGTACACACAACCTTTTTTTTTCTAATTCACAACCACCACACTGTAAAGATGTTTTATTGCAATCACTTAGGGCAGGTACAGAAGACAGAACACTTAAGTGAAACTTTTTAAGATTTTGTATACAAGCATGTTAAAGGCCTTAGGGAAAATCACCCCCAATGAAATATCTCTCCAAGAGGGAACTAAAATTGGAGAATACTTTCAACTTGAAATAAATCTCTCAATAGAAGATGAAATAAGTCCCCTTCAAAGTATGGAACTCTCCAAATGGGTAAGTAATACAAAAATCTTATGTTAGAATTTTAGAATTATGAAGAAGGTTTCTAAAATTATTTGAAGAACTGCAGATGGCTAAGGCCCTAAGCATCAGAATTTTTCACCGGTTTGAAAACTCCATCCAGAGTTTTATTATAGACCTGGCCAACTGAGCTGTGCCACAAAAAAAGAACAGAACACGTCTACTACTTCAACTAGAACCTGCATTAAGGAATTTAACTTTGGAAATCTCCTACTAACGCTAGCTCTTATTGAATCGTTTTTGATCTTCAATTCTCTTTTCACATGCTTTCTAGTTTTACCAAAATTTCTACGAGCATTATGACTCCCATATCGAAAAATTTGTGCTCTAGAAGTTTGTGTTTATAATTTAATTTAAAAACTCGTTCCTTTAAGATCTTTAGAGTGTTAATTTCCGGAAATTTTCATTTCTCTCAATCCATCCCTCAACAATTGTAAAAGAATTTTGTTCAGTAAAGATCAAATCTTTAGTCGATTTAACTATGATAACGTCCTTGCGAGATCCTTATAGCATATGCGAAACTAAAATTTATTTTATTTATTTCCAGAGTTTCATCCGATGTCGCATGATATGCAGCCAATCGAAAGTATATCATTTCAATAACGATGACTTCCAAATACGAACGCATAAGAACGGAATGCAAAAAAAAGGCTACCCACTGGGAAGATCCTGATTTTGCAGCTGTCCAAACATCAGTTTTCTACTACCAAACACCTCCGTTCACATTTCAATGGAAGCGGATACCCGAGATAGCGCCAAATGCATGTTTCATGAACGAAGGCGAGAATTTCGATATAGTCCCGGGCAAAATGGGTGATCGTTGGCTTGTCTCATGCCTTGGAGTTCTGTATTCGCTGAAGAATCTCTTCTACCGAGTTGTGCCAGCAGATCAGAGCATCGATAACTCACATGGATTGTTTCGATTTCGGCTTTGGTGGTGTGGTGAGTGGGTGGAAGTTCTGGTGGATGATCGATTGCCAACGATCAATGGGAAACTGGCATTTTTGCAACCACAGAAGTCAAATTGCTTTTGGGCGTCATTGCTGGAAAAGGCAGTAGCCAAGTGAGTTCTATTATTGAAGATCCCTTAAACTCCCGATTTACCTATGTTCTATTTAGATTACATGGATCGTATGAAGCTCTTAAGTACGGCACACGGTCCGATGGGTTGAGTGATCTCTTAGGTGGAATCGTAGAAAGCGTACCGATAAAAATCAACAATGATCCCATCAGGCCCGTCCAGTTGAGATCGTTTCTAGACACTACCTGTATTGTAACCTGCATCGCGACCAAGACCGCCAACGGTCAGTACAAAAACATTCCTGAAAGGCTGTCAAATGGAATTTGTGTTAATGTCAACTATCGTCTGTGCTCGTTAGATAAGGTATTCATACGCTTTGGAACTGTCCCAAAACCTATATAACCTTTTATTCTCAATCTAGGTGGAAACACTCCTCGGAGACGCCGTACAACTGGTTCGACTGAAAGATCCCATGGCATGTGAAACATTTGGCACCAAATCCGGCTACAATGGTGAATGGTCAGCTATGTCCCAATCTTGGGACAGAGTATCAATTCAAGAAAGAGACCGCCTTTTGGGCCAATTGGATGTTGGAGAATTTTGGATCTCGTTTTTGGCCTTCACACAATCCTTCACGTTTCTCGAGAGTGTCCATCTAGACACCGATACAGCCAAAGATGAACTTTCACTGTCAGATCGTCCCAAACGATGGCAAATGAAAATGTATCAAGGGCAATGGCGACGAGGTGTCACAGCTGGTGGTTGTCGAAATCATGAATCGTTTCATATAAATCCGCAGTTGCTTTTGAGCATACAGGAGAAGGAGGAAGTTGTGATAGCACTGAACCAGCACACGGCTATTGAGCCAAAAGTCATCGGTTTTACTATGTACAAACTGAACACAGGTAAGGGCAGATCTCCGGGAAATGAGCGATCATTGTATTTAATTCGCTTTTTATTGCAGTCAATAAAAGTAAATTAACTGAATGCCTGCCAAAGGAATTCTTCAAAAGTCAAGTTAGCTATATCAATTCTGACTACGGAAATACTCGACATGTGTGCTACAGATGCAACCTTGAAGTGGGGAAGTACCTACTCATGGCCACAACCTATGAACCAGGCGAAGAGTCTTGTTTTACTGTTAGAATTTTGGGAAGTTCTCTCAGATTATCACAATTGGAAACTCAAACAATGATGTTATTGGATCCGTTTCCAACGCTTAATTTGAATAATGAGCCTGATAGTGCTAAGGTGAAAAAGTGCCAGTATGAACCAGTTTTTATGCAACTGGCCGATGAAAATAAGTAAAAATATTAAATTGAGTTCTGATTTGTTGGAATTATTATTATTTTTTTAAATTATTTATAGATCAATAAATTGCTTTGAACTTCAAGAACTGCTAGAGGCATGCTTACCAAATGATTATATTAAAGGATGTGCTAATATAGACATCTGCCGGCAGGTTATTGCCTTGCAAGACGTGAGTATGATGAAGGTATTTCAAACATACCCCTTGCAAATTCCTATAATTTTATTAATACAAACGATAGGGGCATATAAGTTCTTGAATTTGTTTAAAATTTATAAACCGACCTAAAGATTATAAGGAACACTTAGACTTATGTTTGTAAATCAGTGATTACTGCTGAAGTACTCCGTTATATTATATCGTTACGTCGTTCAAAATAAATGTTTCTGGGTTCGTTTTCCAGACGCTGAATAAAAACCAGGGATTGTGCCTCTTGTTAAGAAGTGACAGATTCCTAGAGTATATCTTCTCATGCACAATGACATCTCTCCATTCCTGAACTTAAGCTATTTCAATTGAATATTGTCAATAGAAAAAAGTGATAAAACAGTGAGAGACCGGTGAGATGGTGTTCAAGAGAAACAAAAGTTTCCGTAATGGATGTGCCTGCTTTAAGTCTTGAGGCTCTATTCTAAATTCTATCCAACAGTTTCAAATGAGCAATGGGGGTTGCATGTTATTGTTTATGTTTGCAATTAAACGTTTGTTGTACTCATCAGATGAAGTAATAACGAAAAATTGATTTTGTTCAATTTTATGTAATAATAATTTGTAACAAATTAAAACTTTTTATCAAAATACAAAACAATTGACACCTCTTGGGTGTTTTTGGAAAATCGAAAACCCCAGTTTTTTTGACAACTCTCAGGGTTGCCAAAAATCTGGGTAAAGTTGAACATACGAACCAAATGCCTTATTGAAACAAATTAGTGGAATGGTGATTTTATAGTTTGTTTAAGGCCAACCGCGCACTGGCAACTGTGATCGAAATCAAATAGTTTAATCACCAGTTGATAAAGTACCGCGCACTGGCAACTCTTTAATCACGCTCACACTCTTTTCTTTCTTGCGCTTATAGAAAACAGCTCAACTGTTGCGAATTAATTTTAGACAATCGTTTAGTTTGTGTCAAAACACAAACTTTTTAGTTGCTCGAATCGAGTTGCTCTAAGTGCGCGGTGTTCCATATAAGCCTATCATATGTTTCATTTTAGAAACTAAACAGTTGCGAAACTAAAAATTGAATGTGCGCGCCTAGCCTAACTATCTTAAAAATTAAAATCAAAATTTTCAACTACATTTTTCTGGTTATATCTTGGTCTTTTTCTGGTTTCTTCATTTAAAATGTAATCAATCAGTATAAATGAAGGTTAAGTAGTTGGATTAAAAGCTCAAGTTCAAAGTTCTGAGGAAGGAATTTAAAATTTTTGAAAAAAAACGAAGACTTCTTGCTCTTAGAAAACATTTTATCTGAAGTGCTTATTCTTGATCAAAGAGTTTAAGCTAATTAGTTTCTCCTCAATTATTTTTGTATTCTAAAAAAAATAAATATATGTCTTATATAATTGTTCTTTTTTTTTTAGAAAACTGGAACTGGTCGAATAAATTTCATACAATTCAAAACATTCATGGTGAATCTCAAGTCCTGGCAAGGAGTTTTCAAAATATATACAAAAGAAAAGGCTGGTGTACTACGTGCGGAACGCCTTAAAGATGCTCTATGTGATGTGGGTTTTCAGTTGAATACTGAAATTATGAACGTTCTAATGCATCGATATATCCGAAAAGATGGTACCCTGCGATTGAGTGACTTTACATCGGCCATTTTACATTTGACAACAGCTTTTGGTATTTTTATTTAAATTATTTTATTTAAAAACTAAAAGTTTTTACTAAAGTAAACATTTTCTTTTTTATTTTAGAAATATTCCAAAAGAAAGACCACGATCAGGATAATGTAATTAAAATTGAAATGTCCGACTGGATAAAGTCGGTAATGAGGTGCTAAAATTTACATTTTAAGAAATAAGAAAAAAAAAAAGAGTATTCTCGCTAACTAGTATATTATTATGGATGTCTATTTTGTTTGTAAGAAATAAATATATTTTTTTTTTAATTTTAAACTTTTTAGCAAATAACGTTATTTTTTGTAATTAACTTTGTTATAATCTATATAGTGTTACTATTTTGTTTTATTGTTTAAAATGTATATTTTAATAAAATGAAAACAAAAAAAATTGGAAATCATATATTTGTAATTTTGTATTCAAATTAGGTATTTACAGGAAATTTAGAAATAATAGCTATAAAGAAATAAAGCGTTTGTTTCTCATTTCTGAACGCACTCATTAGTAATGTAGGTTTTGAAAATTGAAATTTTATTTGTATGCAAATTATCGGCTATATCATCTAGGGTTCGCTGTCTTAAGATTCAGGATTAGGAAATACTCTTAAATTATTTGTTATATTATTTCAGTTTAAAAAAAAATCAGACCCTTTGACCCTAAGTATTTTGTATGACCTTTTGATTCTTCATTTTAACAACGAATTAATCTTTTTTGTCAAGTTTTATGAGTGGGCCATTCTTAATACCATATTATTATTAAAGCTCACCTGATGGACTGAAAATATAGTATTCCATACAAAAAAAGAACAATACGAGGGTGGGTCAATAATTCCCAAATTAAAACAAATATCCATCATTTTGCATGTCAAGAAGTATCTTTTAAAAGAACGTACCCAAATTTTTAGACAGATCATTCAAATATTTTTCCTGTGGCAGGTATAAGAGCATTTTAGTTAAAATGGAAAAAAGGGATTATGACTACCCTTAGAACGTTTGAACACAGTGCGAATTTTTTAGGAAAGTTGTAGAGGATTTTAAAGGAAATACCGAGGCACATTGGTTTTGAATCTCTGAATATCATAATGGGAGGAAAATATAGATTCGGGTAAAGTATTCCACAATCGTGCAGCATGGCTAAAGAAAGTATCTCTGAATTTAACAGTACGTCCGAAGCTGATGTGTACAAGGGTAAACTGATAGGCATTGTCTGAAACACGAATTTTAAGGTTAAATTGTTCAAGAGGAGGAATGCTACCGGCTATTTCATCAGAACACTGTTTATAAAAATAACGGTAAAATAATGAAAGACAAGAAACATTGCGGCGATGCTAGAGAGATTCAAATATTTCTGTTATACTTCTATCACCTATCATTTTTAAAGCGCTTTTTTGTATTGTATTATTGGAGCACTTGCCCAAATATGGGAATTGTAATCGAGCTTTGGACTGGCTTAGGCCTTATAGGTTAAAAAAATGTTGGTCTTATCCACAAGAAGACACCCCAGTAAAGTTGATAGTACATCTCACTCAGGACAGCTTCTTGTTGTGATTATTTTTCAGAAACTTTGTTATGTATATTTTTTCAACAATCTAGTTCTTAGCGTTTTACTTACCCATCTAAAAATGAGTAAGAGCAAGAGAGCTCAAATACAAACAATTCCTGTCTTATTTTTAGAAATCTATGAATTTATGCTATATATGCAGATTTAAGGAAATAACTTCAAAAACTAAACCTTCAAGCGTTTTCAAGTTATTGACTGCAAAAAAATAGGATTTTTTTTTTCAAAAACCCAAAAAACATTTGTTCGAATATTTTTATGTATAATATTATTTTAAATATGTACAAAGGACCTCCTGTATGAAAATTTTCTTCAAAATCGTTAGAGCCGTTAATGAGAAAGTCTAAATAAAAAAAGGTTATATTGCAGGTATCGTTAGTAACATTTTTTCCTAAAATTTGTTTCGACCAAAATGTAGTTCAACCATAATAGCAAACCTAATTTTTACTTGCGATATATGTAGGTACTATAGGGCAAATTCTGCATTTGGAAAAAAATCGAACTCGAGATTTTGATCAAAGTTGACATTACGATGATAGCGAATACTAAGAAAGTAGGTCTCGAAATTCTCTCTGTCTGTCTGTCGGTTCGACTACAGCCTAAACGGCTCGGCCGATTTTCTTTAAACTTGGTAGATATCATTTTTAATTTTTCCCCCCATACGTTTTTTTCCTTTTTTTTAAGACCAAAAATAAGGGTACCTGCCGTACGATTTTTTTGAAATTTTATAAATATTTTTTTTCTCAAAAACTGTTCGACAGATTTTAAAAATAAAAATACAAAAAAGTTGCATTTAGTTAAAGCTAGGTACCTAATGGTTAAAAAAAAATTCCGAGAAATGGTTATTACGGGTACCCCCCATGGAACCATTTTTTTTGATTTTCTCAAAAACGGTACAACAGATTTTGATCATTTTTTTATAAAGCTCCCCAAAAACATAAATATAATTGTGTACTCAAATTTTCAAAAAAAAAAAATTTGATTTTTAAAAAAAACTACAAAATTTTTTTTTCAAAACTCAATATTTTGAAAGCTCCATGCTAGATTTTTTTTAAACTTGATAAATAAAAGTTTCTCAATATAATCTAAAAGATGTGAGAAAAAAAATTTATTTTACCTAAAAGTAAAGGTACCCACTATACAAGTGTTAAAAATTAAAAAAAATGGTTTTCAAAAATCGTTTTTTTCTCGAAAACGGCGCCTGGAATTTTGATATTTTTTTTTTCAATTAATTTGTATGATCTTTAATTTAATAAAAAAAATAAAATAAGATATTACACCTTGTACCTACCATAGAACCATTTTTTTGAATTTCTCATTATCCACATAACGGATCTTAAAGAAATTTTGAATAGAGAAGCTTCTAAAACGTCTAAAACACATTGCATTTCAAAACTTTGAAATAAATATTTTTTGAATTTTTGGAAAAAAAATCTATCTTTTCTTTTTTTGGAAAATCGATATCTCAGAAACGACTCAATATTTTTTTTGTAAATTTAATTTTTATTCGAACAATAATAAAAAATTTAAATTTGCGTACCAAAATTTTTTCTTAAAAATCTTTTAAAAATTTAGTAGTTTTTAAGAAACCACTAAAACGACTTATAATTTTTGTTCTTGCATAAATTCATATTTGCGTAGCATTCTGTTTCTATCTCTTAGAGTTTAAAAATAAAATTTATCCTTATGAACAGTTTTCTCTAGTAACATTTATTTTTAAATTCCTAGTATCAAGTTCGTGCGACCCAGTCGTACATTTTATTTCTTTCGGTGTGCGTATTTCGTATACATGCAAATCCCTCTTCAATAACGGATTCGCAGATCTCGATCTCTGACAAAAAAAAAATCGGAGCTCCTATATGAAAATTTTGGTCAAAATCGTTGGAGCCGTTAATGAGAAAGTCTAAAAAAAAAGGTTCTATTACAGGTATCGTTAATAACATTTTTTCCTAAAAATTTTTTCGACCAAAATGTAGTCCAAGACCCAGGGACGAAGCGTCCATATATTGAGTGGAATGAGTGCTTCCGTTGAACCATTTGGAAAAATCGTAGGTACCTAGCAAGGAATTAAATTCAAAATTAATTCCAAATTGTATTATTATTTTTATTATATTATTTGTATCTATTAATGAATCTTCATTTACTCTGTAAATTACATTCCAACATCATTATGACAACATTATCATCTTTTACTAAAATTACTAAAGGAAATCAAGATCTCTCTGGTTGGTTATTACAACTTAAAATGCCACTCTGCAAACCAACTGAGAATGCTCAACATCACTCCATTATTTATAATGCTCAATCTCATGAAAGTTCTTGCTAAAATGCTTAACAGCTATGCATTCCTTATTATCGCCTCCTTAACTCAATTTCAGAATACCCTTCCACTCCAAGTCAACTGAAAATTATACCTACAACATCACTCACCAATATTCACGAAATGCTCAAACAACAATGATTCTCAAACAATATAGAATGCGCAACAGCTGGGCATTCCATTATTTCGCATACATAACTTAGATC
This sequence comes from Philhelius festivus, assembly GCA_963931855.1. Classification (NCBI taxonomy): domain Eukaryota; kingdom Metazoa; phylum Arthropoda; class Insecta; order Diptera; family Syrphidae; genus Philhelius; species Philhelius festivus. The sequence goes on from OZ007557.1 coordinate 62,538,002, forward strand.
TCAACCCAAAGTCAAAATAATTTTGTCTCGTTTCTTGCCTTTTGCCCAATGTGTGAAGAATGAGTTGAGTGAATGCATTACGAGAATTTCCTACAAGAGATAGATAGAAAAACAAAGATGTATTTATTGAGTTGCTTATTGTCTCAAACTGATAATGAGTTTAATTTCATGGACAAAAGGGGTAGAAAAGTTTTATTTTAATGTAATGTGTGTGCAAATTTAGGTGCAGAAAACAAACAAATATGAATTTAAAAGGTTGTAGTTTTTTAATTATTTTCGTGGCGATAAATACAATCCACCTGTTTTCTTTTTATTTTTTGTTATGTATTTAAAAAAAAAGTGGTCAAAAATAGTATTTCTAATATTCATATCTGAGGTTTCTTGACATTCCAGTAGAAATATAACTAAAGGTTATTTTAATATCCCGTAATAATGGCATCTGTAGAGAGATCATATTCATGTTTTAAGAGAATTAAATATTTTTTTAGAAATAAATGTGGACAAGAAAGGTTATCTACTCGTAGCTTAGTTCTCATCAAATCGTATACTTAGATAATTTTGCCTTAAAAGAAAAAGGATAAATCCTTGCGCAAGGCATCAAGCTCTTTTTTTAATTAGACTTTACTGGACTGGAATATATTATTTATGTATATTATTTTATGTGTATTATCATTAAGTGGAATTTAAAAGGTTGGATCTCAAAGGTCTTTCAGTTTTGGTTTAATGTTCAGTGCTTCCGCTATCGAAAAAGTCACGCCTCGTGCCTGCCAAGACCATAATAGCACACCTAATTTTGTTTTGTATGCAGGTACCGTTAGTTTTGGATCTAAACAAAAATTTCAGCCATGCCGACAAACAGACGGAATTGCCGGATCCAGTTTTTTAGTGTTCTTTATCACCGTACATAAGTCAACTTTGATCAAAATCTAGAGTTCGATTTTTTTTTTCAAAATGCATAACTTGCCCCATAGTATCTACATAATCGCAAGTAAAAATATTATTTTATTTTTATAGGTCGCAGCGAATCTATCGATTATACTAATTCACAAGTACTAATTCGCAGAGCTTAAAACAAATTGGATTGAAAATGATAAAAAAATGGAATACACTAAAATACGGAAAATCGATTTTCATGTTTGAAATTCCGAATCACAACTGTCGAACTGTCCAATTTTATGCTATGAATTCAGAAAAAATTAAATGAATTTCAAGTTTAATTAAAATTTCAAATGCGCATAGCTAAGTTAATCGTAGTGTATAAGGCGGATGGGTTTCCCTAACAAAATACATGTATCTGAAGTGCTTTAAAGGCAAATTATGAATTTGTAAAGAAATCGATTTTAAGATTTTCATCAACTAAGTATAAGTATGCATATTAGAGACTGAAAAAAGTTGTGTGCTTAGTTAAAAATTCTAAGCTTTTTAAATTTATCAATCTCTTACATTTCTCGCCTCATTCATTATCTGCTCTCCTATAGATAACCCATCTCACTTTCAACAATCTCGATTTATTTTTGACTTGTGTATTCTCTTAAAATGCATTTAGTATCCCCAAAACATTAATCAGGTGACAACTACACTGCTCGTACTTTCTTCACAATTTGTATAGTCCCGAATAATTAATAAAAATGATTCGTTTAGCTGGGAAAGTGGCTATAATTACTGGGGCAAGTTCAGGAATTGGCGCTGAAACTTGCATTCAGTTTGCCAAAAGTGGAGCACATATCGTTGCAGTTGGAAGAAACTTCGAAAACCTAAAACAAACCCAAAATTCTTGCCTCAAAACAAATCCAAATGTGAAATGCTTACTGATTCAAGCTGATGTAACAAAAGATACAAAGAAAATCGTCGATCAAACGCTTGCAGAATTCAATAAAATCGATGTTTTGGTTAACAATGCTGGTATTTTGGCGAATGGTGGAATTCTCGATATGGACGTAGAACAACTCGACACAGTTTTGGATGTGAATCTTCGATCGGTTTTCCAGCTAACCAAATTAGTTCTCCCCCATTTGATTAAGACCCAAGGAAATGTTGTGAATGTTTCGAGTGTAACTGGAATTCGTTCGTTTCCGAATGTGTTGAGCTATTGCGTTTCGAAGGCGGCATTAGATCAATTTACCAAGTGTGTCGCTCTAGAGATGGCACAACATAGTGTACGCGTGAATTCTGTTAACCCAGGCACTGTTGTTACCGATATTCATAAAAGAGGTGGAATGGACGAGAAAAGTTATGCGGAATTCTTGGAACACGGAAGAGACACACATGCCTTGGGAAGAGTCGGACATGTTGCAGAAGTAGCTCCAGCAATTGTGTTTCTTGCTAGTGATGCAGCGAGTTTTATAACTGGAGCTTTGTTGTCAATTGATGGTGGAAAAGGTATCATGTGTCCGAGATAAAATTGTTTTTAAATTAAGCTTTCGTTTTAAAGATATAATTATTGTTTGCATAAGCATTATGGATGTGATAAAGTAATCGTAATTGCTCTTTAATGATAACAGAAGCCATAATGTTACATTGTATTTAGTTACTAAGAGTAGAGGTTTAATAAACAAATTACCTGAAACATACTTTTAAAGAATCATGGACATACATCTTATTTGTTTGAAGCTTGAGAGTGGTGATAGCCTATCAAGATAAAGATATTTAATAAAATCTTATGGTAGATTTCATTTTATAAGATTTGAATTTTAAAGAACATATACGAACATCATAGCCAGAACCTGCTATCTACAGTTGCCGGATATGAGTATACATACAATTTAGCTGAAGTCCATCTTTTCTTTTCATCACAAATTATACAGTTGATTTTTTTTTTGTGTGAATCTATTTTGGGAATGTTATACTCCGAGGACAAAATTTTATGTTTTTTAACTATTTTTAGCGCAAGAAAAAACTAGTGAGTGTTTAATTAATATCTAATTCAAGAAGAAACTAACATAGTTGCGTAACTTTCTAGACATTCCGAAAAAAGGGATGATTCGATCGAAGCCAGTAATAGATTGTTAGTAAAGTTAAAGGAAGTTTTTTTTTTTTTTAATATTCTAATTCAAAAAGCATATTCCTACCAAATGACGCATATGTATATGTACATAAGATCCGATCCAACATGTTATGTGAACGTTTTAAGACTTTCAGTAATAATTTAGTCGGCAAGTACCATTGCGGTTTCCGGTGATGGCCAAATTCGGGATCCCAAGAAAACCGATCCAACTGTATTGCTTGACTTTGGAAAATGCGCGGTGCAATGTACAACTATCGACATCATTGGCCGTTCCTAATAGGACACTTTAGTGGAGATCCGACGAAGTAAACTTCGGCTTAGCAAAACAAATAGGTTCAAAACTTCTGACTCCTGAGCCAAAGTGCACGCTCTAAAAAACTGCTCTAAGACGTCGAGTGTTGGACGAGTCTGTACCAAGATGTGTATGTAGTTCAGAAAGTCAAAACACGTGGACTTCATTGGCTCTACCACATTAAGCGAATGGACAACAATGCTTCAGCTAAGAGTCTACGAATGCTAGCTCCCCCATGTTCACGGGGACAAGGAAAATCGAACCTCCGGTGCAAAGACCAAGTCATCGTGCTCGGGATCGCAAAGGTTTGAAAACTACCGTGCCTTAGGCAGATACCCTTAATGGATCGGGAACGGGTTAAGTAAGTAATCTTAAAGTTCAAAAATCATTTTCAAGGCTCCCTCCCTGGAAATAATATTTGTCCTCAAAAACTTGCAAATGCCTTCAGCGCAGTCTTGAATAATCCCAAATATTTTAGTTTTTTTTTCTGAAAAGTTCTCAAAATTTAATTTGAATTTTGAAGGATAAAAATTTCTTAACAATGTATTGTTGAAGTTATGTGTAACATTCGTACATATACCTATTACTTATTAAATGTAATGTAAACTTCGGAAAAGCATTTACGGACTCAAGCAGGCGGCGCATGTTTGGAATGAAACAATCCATAAAGTATTAACGGACGGTGGTTTCATACAGAGCAAGGCTGACAAATGTTTATATAGTAAGTCAAAATGTTACATTTTAATTTATGTAGATGAAATTCTGGTGAATTAAGATTATTATGTGGAATTAATACGAATAAGGAGGAGTGTTGAAGTTATGTGTAACATTCGTATATTACTTGTTACATACATATGTACTCTAACTTTGATAAGATATTAATTTTTTAACCTCATTGAATATCCAATCAAAAGAAAAATTATTATTGTATGTATATTATTCAAAAATAAACATCTGTTTTGGAGTTAAATCATAATTTTTTTAAATTCTTTTAATTACTTAATTTGGTTCGATCATTTTAACTACAATATTAATTTCATCAAAATAATCATGTAAACGAAAACTTTTAATCACCACATCACGTTTTTAATTTGCTGTTGTTAGTGGTTGACTATTTTTGATTTAATTTTTCTTTGCCGTTTAAAACTTTATCGTGAAATTAATTATTTACCTGCGGTTTTCTAATCTTTTTAAATCAACATCATAAAAAGCTGACGTTTTTTTTAGTTAAAGGAAAATTCCATTTAGTCCAAATAATTTCAATATGTATTAGGTATAACTACTATTTTTGTAATTACGAGCTGGCCAGTTTTGCATTCCAATAACATTGTCACCCATGCAACCATTAGCGAAAAAACTGACGGAGTCAATTAATTGATTTTATTGAAAAAAGATTTTGAATTCATGGTTCAAAGATTATGAATTTCACGGGGGTGATAGTCATTGCACTGCCAATTATGTCAGCTCTCAAGAAAAAGCCAATTTGCTTGCAGCACAATTTGCTGTCAATTCGACGCTACCAGAGAGTGCCATGATTCATCCTGTAATTGAGAGCGTTAATGATTCTATGGGACAAATCTTCTTTCGCACTCGTTCAGTTGCAAGAGTTCTGAAAGATCTCGATATACATAAATCCGCTGGCCCGGATAGTATCGCCCTAATTGTTCTGAAGATGTGTTCTTCAACGCTGGCAAAACCATTGCGTAAGCTTTTCTATCTGTCCTACTCTACTGGTCTCTTTCCGAGTGGATGGAAAACAGCATTTGTCCAGCCTGTCCCTAAAAAAGGCGAATCTTTTTCCCCTCCAACTATCGTCCAATTGCACTTACATCCCTTCTTTCTAAGGTCATGGAAACGCTGATAAACTATCAGCTCAAGAAATATCTTGAAGAACGAAAGCTTCTTAATGACCGGCAGTATGGCTTTCGTAGCAATAGGTTCACTGGTGATTTGATGGTATATCTCACCGAACAGTGGCACAAATCTTTACATCGTTTTGGAGAAAGTAAGATTATTGCGCTGGATATTTCAAAAGCATTTGACAGAGTTTGGCATCAAGCTCTTTTATCGAAAATGCGTGAATTTGGTATTGATGAATCTCTTCTTCGATGGATTAGACACTACCTTTCAAACCGCCCAATGCAAGTTGTATTGGACGGTTTTAAATCTGTAGTCCATAAAATAAATGCTGGTGTGCCACAGGGCTCCGTTTTGTCTCCGACTCTCTTTCTGATATTCATCAACGATCTTTTGTCTGAAACCTCTAATCCATTAAATTGTTTTGCTGATGACAGTACCCTCAGCTTCTCATATTCGTTTCCAGATACATGTCCTTCTTCTTCGGATGTAAATCTAGAACGGCAGCGTATGATAAGCTCATTAAATTCTGATCTTGATAGCATTGTCAAATGGGGAATGAAAAACCGTGTAGAATTTAATGCTTCAAAAAGTCAATGCTGTCTCCTGTCGTTAAAGCAGAACCCACCCCCTATGCCGCTATCCATGAGTGGCACTAACATTGAGGAAACCAAACAGCTCTCAGTTCTCGATATGTGTATCACAGACCACCTTGTGTGGAAGAAATTTTTTGCAAGAAATTTTTTACCCCATCTGATCTGGCTGTCATCTATAAGGCCTATATTCGTCCAAAGCTCGAGTATAATTCCCATATTTGGGCAGGTGCTCCAATAACTCACTTGAGTCTCTTGGATAGAATTCAAAAAAGAGCTTTAAAAATGATGGGTGATACAAATATAACAGAAACATTTGAAACTCTCAAGCACCGTCGCAATGTTTCTTGTCTTTCACTATTTTACCGTTATTTTTATAAACACTGTTCTAGTGAAATAGCCAGCTGCATTCCTCCCCTTAAACTATTTAACTGTAATACACGCGCTTCAAGGAATGCCCACCACTTTGAGCCCAATTTCGGACGTACAGTTAAATTCAGAGATTCTTTCTTCAGCCGCACCACACGAATGTGGAATGCTTTACCCGACTCTATGTTTCCCTCCCATTGTAATATTCAGACATTCAAAACCAATGTGCATCGGTATCTCCTCTTAAATCCTCTCCCAATTTCCTAAAACGCTCGCACTGTGCTAAAACATTTTAAGTTTAGTCATAATCCCTTTAGTGCGCGTAAATAATAAAAAAAAAAATTACAGTACAATAAAAGTTGACCGAATTAAAGAACAATCATGATTTCATAAATAATTTGAAAAAAAAAAATGGTCTTAATAGCTGTTTTATTTTCCCCCAGATCTGATCCGGATTGGATTTTGTTTTCAAAAAACATGTAAAACAACAAATACAAACAAAACTGGGCCGTGTGTTGTTTTTGTTTTACATGTAATTTTGAATGAAGATCTAATCTGGGGGAAAATAAAACAGCTAATATCTACAAGATATCGCATCAAATTTAAACAAATCTAATCAGTTTTCTCAGGCCAAAAAAAATTGTGTTTTTTTCTAAAGACTGTTAATAAAAACCACGGTAAATCACCATCAGAGTCATTTTGAATTTTAAAGGCAATCAATACAGTTGCCAAGTACATTTATTTGTAATCAAAACCTTCAAACTGCATATGACGTTGGTAAATTAGAAACTGTGTTTTAAGAATATAACTGAAAGTTAATTTAAAATCATAAATGGCATTGAATAAGAAAGTCGCTATCATAACTGGAGCAAGTTCTGGAATTGGGGCTGCAACATGTGTGCATTTTGTTCAAAATGGAGCCGATGTTGTGGCTGTTGGCAGAAATTTGGAAAACTTAAACACACCAGAGATGCTTGTGCCAAAGCTAATCCCAGCGCTAATTGTTTACTAATTCAAGCTGATGTCACAAAAGACACCGAGAATATTATCCTTGAAACTGTTGCGAAATTTGGCCAAATTGATATTTTGGTGAATAATGCTGGAATAGTGGCAAGTGGTTCGATCTTGGATGCTGACGTTGGACAATTTGATACAATCATGGATACCAATGTGCGAGCAGTTTTCCAGCTTACCAAGTTGGCGCTTCCTCATTTAATTAAATCCAAGGGCAATATTGTGAATGTTTCTAGCGTAGCTGGTGTTAGGTCATTTACAAATGTCATAAGCTATTGCATCTCTAAGGCAGCTCTAGATCAATTTACAAAATGTGTGGCTGTAGAGATGGCACCTTATAATGTGCGGGTCAATTCTGTAAATCCAGGTGCTGTGGTCACAGAGTTCTACAAACGAGGTGGCATGGATGATAAAGCATACATCGATTATTTGTAGCACTGCAAAACTACACATGCCCTAGGTCGTGCAGGAAATGTTGACGAAGTAGCTGCTGGTATTGTGTTTTTATCAAGTGAAGCAGCGAGTTTCATCACCGGGGCTTTGCTATCTATTGATGGGGGAAGGAGTGCTATGTGTCCACGATAAATCTTATTCTCATTTTAAGTGTTTTATTTTTACCTATTTTATTGTTAAAATAATAATGATTATTTCATAAAATGATGGCGTTTATTTGTGTGTGGTTGTTCAAGATAAAATTTGCGGGATATCGATATCTAATCTATATACCATCCCATCCTTTTTCGATCCGTATTTCGAATAGGATTGGGATTGCCTTCACTCATCTGGTTTTCCTCTGCGAGTTCAGCATTTAACTGGTGTTTTCTTCGTTGAAAGTTGTATCTCTTCCCGAATTTTTTCAGCTGAATGTTTTTTTTTTCTTCATATTCTTCATTTTGTACTTGAACATTCAAAGGATTTTTTCTAGCTTTAACATTCTGGGATCATAAGATGACTTCAATAACTTGATTAGCTCGCTCACTCAGCTACAGAACCTCTTTAAACTATGGATCCTGAATAATATTGTTGGAGAGTATCTATAAATAAATTGTTACATCCTTGCCTTAGAAGCATTAAAACAGAAGGCTTACCTTCAGGGCAGTGGCTATTTCGAACATTTCATAAGCCAGATCCATTGCATCTGGATCTTTAGGATAGGTCTTGGTTTTCCAGGGTTATGTCTTCCGTTTTTCAAAAACAAGTAACACAGCTTGGTGACGAGATCTCTGAAAAATAATATTCATAATATTTATTTCCAAATTATTTGTAAACGAAAAAAAATACATTTTTATTAAGAATTTTGATATTTTGTGGAATCTATTTCTATGCTCTACGAAGTGACAGTTTTGTGTCGGCAAGGTAGTGTCAAGAGTGTAATAGATTTTTGTAAGGGTATGCTTCGGCTAGAGTGTTGATAAGTTTCTTGGTGTCAAAAAAAACTTCGAAGGGATTTGCGGTTGTTAAAACATGAACAAATTTTTAAATTTCGGATTAGCTACGTTAGGTGCGTTTTATTATCCACAAATCTATCTGGATCCGGATCGGGATCTTCCCTTGAAAATAAAACGATACGGATCTTACTGACAGCAGTGTTATAAGCCTGTCACTTTTTATCCTTGGGTTTGTAGATTTTTTAAATTATGTCTTGTCCTTTTTCTTTACACTATAGCTTGCACTACCTTACCATAAAAAGCCATCTACTCGCCAGTGTAAAAACTAATTTTTGGATCTTTAAAATAGATCCCGATAGAAAACAGGATCCCAAATTGTTTTTGTAATACATGTTAAAACTTAATCCAGATCCAGATCCAGATAGATTTGTGAATAATAAAACGCACCTAATTTAAAATTTCCAAACCCAAGGATAAAAAGAGACGGGCTTATAACACTGCTGTCAGTAAGATCCGTATCGTTTTATTTTCAAGGGAAGATCCCGATCCGGATTCAGATAGATTTGTGGATAATAAAACGCACCTATTTTTATCATTTGCACATGCTATTCAGTCGTGAAACTTGACATGGTGGCATCAAAACAACATGGTCGCCATAGGCTCTGGTTTTCTTTTTAGATTATATTGATGCGTTTTATTATCAACGGATCTGGATTTATTTTTAGCACGTATTACAAAAACAATTTGGTATCCTGGCTCTCTATCTATATGTGGATCTATTTCAAAGATCCAAAAATTAATTCTCACTCTGGCGGGTAGATGGATTTATGATTGTTGCTTATGATTGTTGATTTTCAAATGTGTCTTGTCTTTTTTCTTTACACTGTACTTTACACTACCTTACCGTATTCGCCAGAAAAAGAACTAATTTCTGGATCTTTAAAATAGATCCAGATAGAGAATAGGATCCCAAATTGTTCTTGTAATACATGTTAAAAATTAATCCAGATCCGGATCCACATAGATCCGTAGATAATAAACCACACCTGTTATGGTTTTAAAAACATAGCATAATATTCAAGGCGTAACTATTGCATCTAAATAAATTCCACCTCCATTTTAGTTGTCAGTTTAGGTACTATAGGGCAAGTTTTGCATTTAAAAAAAATCAAACTCGAGATTTTGATCAAAGTTGAAATTTCGATAATAGAGACACGAAAACAGTGGTTCCGGCGATTCCGTCTGTCTGTCTGTATGTTTTTATATCTGTATATCGACCTACAGCCTAATCTACTGGATGTATTTTTTTTAAACTTGGTACTTAAGGGTCTTCGGTGATTCCCTAGAGGAGAAATTGAATTTTTTTGTTTTAGCTCTAAAATTTACGGTATCTGCCATAAAGCCATTTTCTGGATTTTCGATTTTCTCATTAACGGCTTTATCGATTTTTATCAACATTTTTGTACAGGAGCTCGTTTAAATTTAAAATAATATTGTATATAAAATATTCGAAAAAATATTGATTGGGTTTTATATTTATTTATGTATAAACAATTTTTAAAAGTACTTTTACCTAAGATCAAGTACGTGCGATCCAGTCGGGTATTTCATATCTTGTGTTGACCCAACCAACACCATCTTGCGTTTTGATGTATCTTATACAAAACAGCCCGTATAATAATTTTAGCACAAAGACGTACCGTACAAAGCCATTCTTGCAATAAGTTCCTTATTCGGATAGTCAGATTTATTGTTACAAAATATGCTATTGAAGTTATTTCCATTAGATACATATTTCCACTTGTACATTCATAGGTATCTATCTAAAAAAATATTGAAAGAAACAATATCTAAATATAGATTTTCATTTGAGCATGAATTTTTTCTTGTACCTACACGAATGAAGCGACCATCATAGATGACCTTGTTTCTAGAAGATAAATTCTAATTACCTTTTCCTGCACTTTGCCATCTATTACAAAAGCCAAAGTCACTTCCACCAACTTACACGAGATTATTTCAATGCAGGAATGGCACTTCTTCCCGCACCAACCCCAATTCCTTATAACCACCAACTTGAATACAACACTCCACGAGGTGTTTGTCGGCGTCACTATATGAAGTAATTTTCCTCCCTTTTTCGTCCCTGAAAGTAAAAGTGAATTCAAAAGGAGTGCACGACAATCCTTAAGCCACCTGTTAACATCAAAATCAATTTCTTTGGCACGAATGCTAACTCTTTCCCTATAGGACAAAACTTTTCTCACACGACCTGTGCCACGATTCATGAAGCTATAATGAGTCGAGTTGACAAAAATACACCAAAGAATATGTTGCCCTAGCTCCTGAATTGGCATACATTTTCCAAACCCACACTCCCCTTTGGAGCAAAGCGTGTAAGTGTTCCGTATTGAAGGATATTTATCATGGTATCCGATAGACACCGTCACGCAAACCCTGCTTCCATTCGAAAATAGATTAAATCGGAGGGTTCCTGTCATGAATCGAACTAAGGACCAATCATTTCAGTTGAAAGAAGACCACCAACAAGGTAACTTGTCGCGATATAATACCTTGCTTTGCAAAATTGTTAGAGATACACGGGTCTTCAGATATGTCCAATCAGCTGTTTTTTCTAAGCTTAGCTGATATATTCTCGGTGTATCCGAAGATATTCCGAGAATTGATATCCATTGAGGATTTGAAGCGCAAAGCTGAGGGTAAACTGGCCAAGGATCACATTTATCTGCCAAGTGACGAAGAATGGCTCGAAAAAGTCTACCATCGTTTGCTCGAAGTCCAAAAGAAGGTCAACGAGGCCCTAGAAAGTGGAATGTTAGTGCAACCATACTTGATTCATAACTTAAAAAAAAAGATTGATTTGTGAAAATAAAATATGTAAATTGACAGCAAATATTAAATTTAAATTGTGTGACAACTATTTTTGACCAATTTGCAACATGGTTTTGTCTTCTAGGACACTGGAGGAAATAACCAGAAGAAAAGAACGCCCAATATTTGATCCGACATTTGTGATTGAAAAATTTAGTCCTTCTTCGACGCCAAATGGAAGATTCGATTTGCGAATACGCTGTGCGCCTGATCGACCTATTGAGTTCATTGATGTCAATGTACTTGGATGCTGGCCCCTGGAGAATATAGCTAAGGCAGCGAAATTATTGAGAAAACCACCACTTCCGGTTCAATTTGGCGATGAACATGAGATGCGCCGAGTTTATTCGTTGATCTATGATGTCTTTCGATGTGAGTATCTTTCTGTCTTTGTAATCGAGGGTTTTTTACTTGGTCTATGTTGGTTTCGTGTATTTTCGAAGATTTAATTAAACTTAACTTTTGGTGATGGAAAAGTCCATCATACTATCTATCGGTTTGTGTCCCTCTGTGTTATTATTAGTCAGTGCTTGTTTGCGTCTGTGATCTGTATTCTAAATGTCCATCGAGATAGAACTTAAATGGGTTGACCGGTTTCCTTCGAACTTTAATACATAGTAGGTAGTTTTAAGCTGCAAAATAACGATGTTGGTTTTTTTTTTTTTAATTTTCTCGAAAACTGCTTAGACGATTTTAATTAAACTTCTTATTTTTTTATTCTTATTTCCTTAGTATATTTCAACCCTTAACTTCATTTTATAATTTTGGCTAGCCTTAATGAAGTGCATTTTTTTTAACACAACAGCTTAAAGGGAAGGACTTTTCTTGAGCTCTTCCACACCTTTCAACTATGCACTTTGCGAAGTACGCATCAAAGCTAAGTGCAGATAGTATGACGTTTACAATGCGAAAAGCAAAGTTTTGAAACTGAGCTGTATGGTTAAAATTTTACACTTCGCATTTTCATTTTTAAATATAATTTTGCACTTCGCGTTACCCACTTCAAATATCACAGTTCAAATTTTGTATTTCACGCCTTATATTCTGTAATACACACTTTGTATTTGCGAATTGCGAAATGCCCAATGCGAAGTTGAGAGCGCGGAGCGTATTATCGAAAACGAAGCTCAATAGAAACGATTAGTATTATGTGGCTAAGCACTATGAGAAAGCTTTACGTTACCAACAAAGCTGAATGTATAATGTCGAACCACAAAAATTACTTAAGGAATGAAAACACTGTACGTCTAGCCACTATCAATTGTAGTGAAAATTCGAAAAAAATATGAAATTTTTAAATCAATTGCAACACAAGTATGATAAATGGCCATCATAGTATAGGTACATGATTTTCTACATTTTAAATGTCCCATTTTTGACGAAAAAGGGGTCTAGAGGTCCAGGCACGGGACGGGGACGGGGACCCAGCATTTTACACCTTGCGTCTTGGGAGTAAGTGATATACTCGTATCTTCCGAGAGCATCTCTTGTTCTGAAAAAATCTTTTAGATTAATAACGTCCTGCTTCTACTAAACCTTTCATGATACAAATTTTATTGAAATTAAGTTCGCACTTTGCACTATGCATTTTGCACTACTTACTTTAACCTTTGTATTTCAAAATTTGTATTTCATTGCTTTTTTGAGGGAATTTGTGCGCAGCACTTCGCATGCATCATTTTTATACGTAGAGACAATTGAAATGTAGTTGCGAAATTCCAAATTTTTTGTTTACCCTCGGGCGAGTATAAACTGGTATAAACTAGGATAAACTAGTCTAAAGGTTAAAGTGGCTGCTGACCGGAAAAGGTCAACACACTTAGACCAATATTTGGTCCGTTGTGATAAAACTAGTCTAAAGCCCACCAGAGAATATTCTCAGATTCACCCTTTTGATGGGACTTTGATCTTACGAGTATGTTCTTAAATATTAATGCCTAATGTTGTTGCGAGAAAGGTGGATGATATAGTAAGCTCTAGTAAGTTTTTAATAAATTGAAACACACTTGAGAAGTAAACTATAATACGGATAGACATTTTTTGATAAGATCTCAAACGTAGAAGTAATTCACCTAATTTGTAAAAGTGTTTTCATTTAATTTATCAAAAGTCAAATGGATAAGGCAATTTTGTTGCGAGAAGCATTTAATAAAGCCTTTTATTCTTTTTTTTTTCTTTGTTTGTCTTCTTCAAATAAAAAAAAAAAAAAAACAAATCATTTATTTCGGAGAGGAACTAACTTCGATCGCCGTTTTAATTCGTTTGTTTTATTTTTTTTTCTCTATCTAATCACATGAACAAAATAGTGAAGTTGGCCGAGCTCAAAATTTCGCTTTATCGGCTTGGTTATTTTATTCTGAGCTCATAGAGCGCACTCCGAGATAGCTCTGATTGATAAAAGACACACAAGTTGAGCACACTAATGTGTCAACAGTAAAAACTAAACACAGTTTTTTTGACAGCTCGCTGCATAGCTCTGAGAAAAAAATGCCTAATGTAGTTTCAAATGTCATGCTGTAAACGCTCATTGTTGAATAATTTACTAGAATTTTGCTATTAGGTGTGTTTTGTTGAGCGCCCTAATGTTCACATTAAGAACTGTCCAAGAAAACGATCTAGCCTTCCAGTTACATTAAGACATTTTGATTCTAAATGTTGCACAACCTGCTTGGTCTGTTTACTTCAGGAGTTTTTTTTTTATGAAATGGAAGAAACCCCAGAGGAAGTCAAGTAAGTAAACTCCTATTGGATGTGTTCATGAACTAGTTCTTTTGACAACATAAGCTAATCATTACACATTCCGATTATATTAAAATTGAAAAATTGTGGGGGATACTTTCAAAGTAAATGTTATTGTTTTTATAATTATTTCGTTATTTTTTTCATAAATTATTTATGTATTATAAATTTGCCAAGATCATGAATAATCTTATCTAGAATACCCATACTTACCGAACATATTCATTGAAATCTGGCAGAGATACCAACTTATCATATTAAGGAAAGAAATTCATTGGAAAGTAAATGTATACATTAAAATTACTGAAGAGCGAATGTGCTGTTAACTTGTTGTTTTTGTAATTACATGTGCAAAATAAGCTTAATGTGTAACATTTCTTAATGTGTACATTAAGGTCCGGTGCACACATGCGTTCTTTTGTCGCGCGGTACCGCAGCGTCACCGCCTTCGCGTCTTACAGTACTCACAAATGAATTGAGTGGTGCACACACGAGTGCGATGACGATGCGGCATCGCGCGTCATTTTGCGTGTGAAGCTCAACAAAACGCCTATTGTCGATCGAACAGTGGTAACTTTCTAGAATGCAGTTTTTTCTTTTGATGGTTAAAAGTTTTTTTTTTTTTTTTTTAATTTTTTGGTGGGGGCAATAGTCCCAATTATAAGGCTTAATACAACCTAATTCTTAGTCTAACTTAAATATAGCTCTTATTAGATAAATCAAGGATTGGAGGAAACTGTTTACGGATGATTAAGACATAATTATTTTTATTTGCGATTTATTTAAGTTTATGTTTGAAGATATCCTTCATTTGAATTTTCCTAGTTCGAAAATAACACAGTAATCGATTTGCAAGTCTGCAACCTCAGACAATAATTTATTTGTTTTCGTGCCCTTATTACTTTTCAATAAATATGGAAACAGAAATAGAAATACATCTTTCGTTGAACATGCGATTTGATAGTTAAATATAGAAGCTTAAATAATTGCTTATTCTATTTCCAATATCGAATTGTAATATTATTTTGTGATTGCAAACAAATAGTTTAGGTCGTATTTATTTTCATTTTTGTTTATATATTGATTTAATTCCAGATAAGGTTGTTATGAGTAACGCTTTGACTGATGTATCATTTTATGCTCATAATCCTCAGGTTAGTATCAGAAATAAGTCGTCATTCAGTCAAGTCATCGAATATTGTAAATAAATAATAAAATATGTATATTATTCAAAGCTTTTGGGCGACGAAAACCGTATTTGGTTGATGCTTTTCGAATTATTTACGAGGAATTTTCTAAAAAGGAAATCCGAAGAGATCGACCTTCAGAATAAATTGTATAGGGAAGCTGAAGTGTATGGTAATTTGAATTCACAAAATCAACCTTGACCAAATTTAGTAGTTTTTCAAAATAATTCCCTCAGGCATAGCTGATTGTTTATGGCGACATCGAATTCGACTAGCAGCTTCTATATCACGAATGCGCATACGAAATGGAGCTTTGGAGCTATCGCAGTTATTGCCATCACATTTACAAAATGAAAAGGTAGCGATTGCTGCAGCGAATCCTATTGTGACTGGTTGGATAAATCCTTTTATACTAGAGTAAGTAGTTTTTAATTTTAATGAAAATTAAGATAAGTGGCGCCCAACGTGAGAATTACAATTGATATGGACATTCAAATCTTTTTTATTTAAGGAACAAAACCGTAGCAGAAGCATACCTGAAAAAACTTGGCCTTACGGAGGTAGTTCAAGGAGATCATTTGAAAGAGCAACCTTTGAAGGAAAACCAATATAAATGGGATAGAATTTGTCCTCTGTTTCTATCGATCCTTCCTCGCGATAGAAGTGCTTTTTCCCAGACTGATTTCATTCGCAACCACCTTCTGATAATGCAGGTAAGTAAGTTCAAAATTCGTTAGAAGCCTACCATCTTTGTAAAAATGTCATTCATTCATTTTCAGGACAGAACATTTGCCCTTGCTCCAGCGATAGTTTCCCAATTGCTCGATCACTATGAGTTGGACGGTGATGTTGTTCAAACACATGTCTCATCGCCTCGCTCAACAGCTTATCTAGCATCCTTGTTCAGATCCATAAATCGTGTTGGAGATTTCCTCGCCTATGGATGTGGTTCGATGCTTGCAGAATATAAACTTTACATGGCCACACTGGGCATACGAAATGTTCGACTCTTCGCTGAGCCGTTTGCTTCGATTTCACTGGAAATACAAAAATTCGGCACAGTTGTGGGAGTTCTAGCAACGCCACCGAATTCGTTCAGTGCCGTCGCGGATCCGATCGATTTAATCTGTAGTCGTGGGGGTGATCTAAATATGTTGCAAGTTATGACAGAGTCGGAGATCGGAGATGATGGTCGAAGTCGTGTTGCACAGATACTTGAGGAACAACGGGAGACTTTAAGGCTGGCCATGTCACGTCCTCAAGTCCAGTTTGTTTTATACCAAACTCATTCTGTCGTCGATTGTGAAAATCGCGATATGGTGGAGAGAGCAGTAGAGCATGTGAATAAGAATGCATTTGAAAAACATTTGCAGTACTACAAGGAACTTAAAAGACTTGAAGCCCTAGCCGAAGCTGAAACGGTAACTATTCCTGCATCAGGAAAAAGCCTATCTCCTCGAAAAGGAACCGCTGGTGGAGCCTCAAGTGCAGCAACTAATAAGACAGATGATAGTCTACAATCAAAGTTGCGTGTTGACAGCCGTGAGAATTCCTTTCAATCTGAAGAGACAATGACAGTAGATGGTAGCGAAGACTACGCACAAATAATCAAAGTTCCCAAAACTGATGAATTCGAAATAGCCAAAATACCCGATGTCTGTTTAAATCAGGATGACTGTCTGCAACTTGTAACCATGGGGTGTTATATTGCCTTGGTGCAGAGGAAACAAATAACTCGACTTGACGCAAAGTATTTGATAAAAATGGCCGAAGAAAGAGGTTTATTTGGTAAAACTGATCGTGACAAAAGTGCCAGATCTAAATCGTCATCCAAGAAGCCAGAAAAAGTCGAAGTGAAAAAGCCAATTCAACAAAAAGTGACAAAGAGCAAAAAGGGCGAACAAGATATTTTGGTAAGAATGAGAGTATTCTGGAGTAATCACTTGTACAATGACTATTATTTAAGGTTCAGCGTTTAAATCAGCCAACACATGCCAGTTGCATAAGGTCAAATGTTAAAAAACTCTCCACTGTTAAGTGTAGAAGTCTAACATTCAATTCAACACGACGTCAATGCACCCGCCATTCTAAGCTTCATGATCAAAGTTCTTATGATGTAAGTTATTCTCTTAATTATAGATAAAAATGTAAACACAATTTATATTTTCAAGTCGAGTTCCGTGTTCGGGGATCCCCGAGGAAAACAATGGTGGCAAATAACAGTGGAATATATTCGGGTACTTCAGAAGCGCTACAAAAAACGAAAAGGAAGCTTGGATGGGAAGAGCGATATCACAAAGCTAATGAAATACTCTGCATACCCACTCTATTTGCCATGTAGAGATCGAAGACATTTCATTCCAAAAGAGCCTTATCCTGTGTCGATGAATTATTTAGATTTTGATGAATATAGTCAGGACTTCAGTTGCAGTGATTTAAGGTAAGTTTAGCCTTTTATTTTCAAATTGTTTCTTTAATTTTATTTTTTTATTTTAAGTGTATCATTTCAAAATTTTAATGAATATGAAAAACTAAAACCCAAAAAATCCTCCCTTTCAACAAGAACCCGTCCATTAGGTGCACTTTGTATAAGCTATCAGTAAAAGAACAATTTTCATTTCATTAACAAGGTTGAAGTTTCAGAAAGTCAATTGCTTTGTGAAATTGCATCGCTAGGTTTTGTTCTTGTCATTTTCTGTCTAACCATTCAATGGAACTACAGATTAAATTTAAAGCACTAATTATTTAATATTTTTTAAAGTTTATTCTGTTCCCTAAATTTATGAATATATTTTTATTTCTATAAGTATCAAAAATTAAAAATTATTGGTTAAGTGTTTTTAATAAAAAAAAAATCAATATTCTAGGTATTCTAACGATCGGGGCTATTGGACTACTTAGATACGTCACGTAGATAGAAAATCCTTCAAAGTCATCTACAAGGATTTAAACTACCCATTAATGGATATCAAAGTAGTAAGCATGTGTTAAAGCAGACTATAGCTTTAAATATGTAAATGTAAATGATAGGGAAACATTCGAAAAGCTGTCAAGAATGCCTTAAAATCGATCACGTTATTGATCATGATCATAATAAAATAAAACTTGCTGAGGACCGCCAAGCAAGTTAACAAATTGTATGAAAAAATTCAATTGGACAAACTTTTCGGCAGATTCAATTCAATGATAGACCATGTTTCTAATTAATATTGAATACCAGACTAGTAATAATATAAGCTGGTCCTTTTTAAATCCGGCTCGAGGGACCAAAGATCTGATATTGTAAGAAGAAATCATTTCGGTTTTAAAGTTTGTCATTAAAAAAAAAAATAAAGTAAACAATGATAGTTTAAGATTTAAAAATACATAATTTTATTAAATACATAAATAAATTTAACAAATTTAAAAAAGTTCTGCCATTTTTTTTTGGTTTTTCAAAGTAAAATAGTAATTAAGTAGATTTATATATAAAATTCTTTCAATTTGTTTCATCTTTACAGAATTTACGACCATAATTTATATAAGATTATACAATTTGTTATAATTACACCAATTTATTAAAGATAATAATTTAATAATTTATTTAAAATTAATTGTTAAAGCTCTTCTATGTGTTTTGATTCGATTGTTTTTTTGTTTTCTTATAAATATTAACTTTCACTTCGATACGATGTGAGTGTCAATTCTTAAAATATTTTCTGCATCTACGATTTAATTTTTGTTTTTGGTACATAAGATAGCATTACGAAGTGATTAGGATGCGAACTTTACGAAAAAACAAATGAAAATTAAAAAACAAAGTGATTTTCGTCATATTGTCTGAGCTTAAGTTTGTCTGTACTGTGCACCCACTGTAAATCGACCAAGAGCTTAAAAATGGAGGACAAATTTGCTTAAGATGTTGGTATGAAGGATTTTTATGGATTCCTTAAAGTAGATAACAATTTTATTTTTTTTATAAGTTTATTTTGATTTTTACGACATTGGCTTTTTAAACCGAATAGTACAGTTTTCTTGTTAGTGTATGCTCTGGCGATTTTGATTCCGCGTGTTTGTTAAAAAAAAAACCGTCCACAATGAAGGACCATATTCGTTATTTGGTCTGTTTCCCGTTTTATTTCTCTTCTAGCGATATTTTCCCTTTTACTTATTTAAATTCCACACTACACCTCCACACTACAAAATATTACTAAACTTCAAAATGGAAGTGTGGTGAAATTCCACGCGACTGTCAAAATTATGTTTAAACATAATTGTAATATTTCGCTTCCGCAATTAAGTTAATTTTGAACTATGAATATGAATCAAATCTAATAAAAAAAAATTGCTATTTGGGCCTATTCTGTGAAATCTGTTATTCTTCTACGAATTTTCAATAATGAATAATAAAAGATCTTTACCCTAAAAGATCTTTTATAATTTGTATTCAGAAGTTTGAAGTGTTATATAATTCTGTTATAAATCTTCGAGAACGAAATACGTTAGGAAACAGAACTAAAATCGTCTGAGAAATGAAGTAAAAATGGGTGACAAACAAAAAAGTAACCTTTTACCCCGCTAATCGTAGCATCCAATGCACAAAATATAATTTTATCACCAAAAATGGTTTTGTTTTAATTTGGTTGTTTGTTTATGTGTTAAAATGATTATAGTATTTCGCTGACAAACTAAAAGATAATCCATTTTTAAATCACTCTTAGAGATATTTTATGAAAAAAAAAAATTCACAAAATGTTGTCTTTTATTCTTTTATGATTCCTAACATACCTATTTTGGTTGCTGAGTAACAAAAATGGAATTCATTAAAGGAGGTTCTTTGACAGTTCGAATTTTTGACAGTTCGAATTTTTGACAGTTCATAATAGATTTGTCAACAGATTTTGGCATGTTGAATACAAAAAATGGAATTCGTATAAGATTTTTTGACAACTCATACTTTTGTATGAAAATTCATAACAGAATAGCAGATTAAAAGATCTCGCCGAATAGGCAGCAATTATTTAATAAACGGAGGCACATTAGCCGTGTTTTTTTGGAAAAGTTATCCGTAGTACAGTAGGATTTTATATGAATAACAAATACAACATCCGCAGTAGGATCACTGCCGATAAAAGGAGAAGTGAAATCCTGCTGCGGATAGAGATGTGACGTTTATTCGAGTATCGGCAGTGATCCTACTGCGAATGTTGTATTTGTTTTTCATATAAAATCTTACTGTACTACGGATAACTTTTCGAAAAAAACACGGCTATTGTCACAATCTTTTTTGGTGATAAAAAAATCTAGGACGTTTTCGAATTGGCTCCGCAAAACTGCCGTCATTTTTATAGTGGTTTTTCACAATTTATAGGTGTTCTCCATAACCAGACCTCTATGTTAAAAAATGAAAGCATTCAAATAACCCTTCACGATCGAGAGAAAAATAAAATGGCGCTAAATTAAAAATTTACATACATTCTTAATGGGGCATCCTATAGCGGAATGTCATTGATTAATTTACGGCAGTACGGAAAAACGGAAACTTAATTTAATCGAAGCTATTTGAACGAGATTATCAGAAAATATTTTAAATTACATAATATGTATATATACATATATGTATGTATATTGAATTATAACTTAAAAATAATTTGAATCATTTTTTTTATTTACTGGTGTATGGAGATTAAAAGTTTTGTAAGTACTGGTTTAGATAAATAACTATTTTCCACAAGTTCTATATTTTTTTAAGAATAACATTTTATGACTATATTCGTACTCTTAAGATTAAAGACACATTTACAATATTAAATTATAATTTAAAATTAAATATCACATTGACATTAAGTGTGTGTGTTTTCTTTTTAAATTTTTTGTTACTTATAAGAAGTGTTAAAAATGTACAAATTGTGACGCAACAAAAATTAATAGCAGTATTCTCAACAAGCGTGCGTCGGATATGGCTTTTTTTTGAAGAAAAATAAAAAAGAACTCCACGCTTTGAAGCTAGAAGTGTATTTCACCATCTCTATAAGCTCACATCCATCGGATGTATGCTATCATCCATAATATTTGAATCGTAACGACTGCTACTACTACTTCCTACACCATTTGTACCGTTAGCAAAACGTATTCTCTTTTTCGTAGTGTGCACCGGACACGTACCATTGCCATAAATGAGACTTATGTCATCAGACGTTGCAGCAGTATTTATTGGTGTACTGGTGGTTGGTAAAAACTGCGACTCAGGTCTATAGTCGTTCAAGAAACTTGAATCGTAGACCCGAGCCGCAGGTAATTGTCAATCATCCGGATCTTTCAGCTTCACATACAGGCAACATGACAAAATCATTCCGATGATGTGAATTAAGCAAATGCCCAGACCAATAGCTCCGAGAATGATTAGATGTCGGCGCATTTCGTCAGAAAATTGATAGATGCAGCCCTGAGGATACAATTTAGATATAGTTGAAAGTTGCAATGGGTTTTCTATATTTTATGTAAGTACTTACCGTGTAAGGAATATTACTGGGATGATCTCGCAGTCCACAATTATCCGTTAGGGTAACACAACAGGAATCGGGTACAACTCGTCCGTTTGTAGGTCGAATGATATCTGTTCGATTTGAAGACAACCATTCGCTGGTCCTCCAATCCTCAAAACGAATGGCACCACAACATTTGTACTGTATATACATACGAAGAGATGGAGATTTATTTATTTTCAAAGAAAATTTAGAAAAGTATTCATACCTCTTGTTGCATTCGATCAATTGCTATTGTTCGTCTTTCATCGATGCCATAGCTTGAAGCAAATGTTTTGTTTAGAGTCCTTTTCAATTCATCTTCGAGTTGTGTTTCATAAAAATACGCAAGACCACCAATAATCAGCTCAAGTAAGAAGACTAGAACTAGCAGGAATGTGTACTAGAATAGAGAAAACGAAGAGTTTTTGTTAATTTAATAACTATACGAGTCAATAATAGAGCTGCAGCTTGAAGTTATTTCGTTTGGGAAATAACGAGACCGATACGTCCTGAGGAATATGTTGGTATTAACCCTAATTAGTACAAAAATGTACGCAAGAGATTTATATAGAGTCTATAAGGTCAAAGGTTCT
This sequence comes from Philhelius festivus, assembly GCA_963931855.1. Classification (NCBI taxonomy): domain Eukaryota; kingdom Metazoa; phylum Arthropoda; class Insecta; order Diptera; family Syrphidae; genus Philhelius; species Philhelius festivus. The sequence continues at coordinate 62,560,436 of OZ007557.1, forward strand.
TAAATAGTGGCTACGTGAATATTACGTAAACATAAGCTTTAACAAACAAAAAGTGTGTTCATGAAGTCTCCAAAAAGATTATAAAAGAATGATTAAACATGTTTTTGGACATAATTAAATTTAAAGTCTTGAGATTTTATCAAATCATAGAAATCGAATTTTTGAAAATCTTTCTGGTTTCTTTTTTTTATAGACAGAAGTATTGCTAAGAGAGAAGCTGGTTAACAAATCTTCTGAAAACTAATTTATCTATGACTATTTCTATAAGGGTCATCTTTTATAAATAAATTAATTAGAAATAACATCGATTGGGAAATGCGTTTTCGTCCAGTTTAAGACTTCTTATGATCTTTTTTCCTAATGTGCTTTGAATACCTGTAGCTGTTCGAAAAGATCCTGCACTCATCAGTGTGTCTTTAGATCACTTAAGTTCAATATTACACTACATCAACTCTAACCAACTGCAACGTTGAAAAAAGCAGGCAAGTCGGTATTTCTCAACTTTTTATCGATTTCAAAGCCACTTTTGATAAAATTTTAATCAATAAGATAATTATATAGTCGCATCGCTTCGGAGTTTTTGCAGTTTTTAATCAAAATAAATTTGATGGTGCAACAGCTTGTAGAGAATTAGGACCTAGTCACTTACAACTCTCAAGAATGGAGGGGACCTACGATTTTCTGCGGATTCCGAACGGCTAATGTGCAGCACTTTCCAAAATAAGAAGATTTGTCAATTCCTCGCAAGATGCAGTACACACCTGAAAACAACTTTTTTACAGCGGCTAAGAATCGAACCCAAGACCTTCGAACGCACTAACCATTATGCCAAGGGTACTGCAATTTTCTACTATCCGGCAGAAAAATAAGAAGAAAGCACCGCAAAATTCAAATTCAAAAGTTATTTGTGCCAATTAAGTGCTGCAATATTGACCTTGTAATGCAGTTCAACAGTGTTCCAAAAGTACTTGTGGAACTTGTGCACTATGAAAACAATCGTATCAAATTAAGAAAAAATGTTGATTAAAGTGCCTTGGAATGAACAAGTCATCCATTAGTGCAGCGAACTAAGTTCACATGAAAAATAACTTCACTACCTGTGGGAATTATTTTCATTTACTTTTGGTTAAGGAGTTTCCTACCTAAAGGAAACATTTATAACTTTTTTTAGTAAGAAGGGAACTTCACATAGACTGTCTGACGACTGAACATATTTTAACGGATTTGGATCTCAAAAAGTGAACCACCCAAGGTACTGTTGTCAAGAAATATGTGATAATAGAGCGAATTTTGTCGTAAAGCATACAATTTGCTCTATAATGCCTTTAAATTTGGTGAACTGTTCATCGAATTAAATTTTCAGTAAGTCGATTGTTAGTACCGTTCTGTGGTTTGTGGCAACGTCTTGTTGAAACCACATATCAAATATGTCAAGTCCATACAATTAACAAAAGAAATAATTTCCTAACATATGTAGCTCTGAAGCAATTTCGGTTAACTAATAGTTACGGCAATTTTTATCAAAGAAAGAAAAGCGGGCCAATGACACTAACCACCGGTATGGAAACCACACCATACAGATATGAATGAAGTGATATTTCTAGAAGCACATGAGGGATTTCACCTGACCAATTTTGCATATTCTGTTTTTTGACGAAGATGTTTAGCCAAAACTAAGCTTAAATTACGACAAAAAGTTGGCCTTAATGCTGCTGTTAAAGTTGCATTTACCGACTCGGAATTTTGGTACTAAATTTTAGTGATTTGTAAATTTTAAAAATATTGTCCATACTACACCGACTTAAATTGATAAAAATTAAAATCAAATAGAAGTTTATATAATATCACTTGATAAGTTTAATTGTAAACCAAAAATTCCTAAAATTGTTTATTTCTTCGGTAATGTACTTCCCAAAATTATCAATTTCTTCGAATTTAAGTCCAAGGTATTGTAAAGTTCATAAAAAAGATTATTTTATCTAAAAATTTTCAGTTTTCAATAGTAAGCGAACATAAAATCATTAATAAGGGGCAGTTACTATATGTGCAGCTACCGGTTGGAAAAGTCGGTCATTTTGTATGTATGTATGTAGAACCCAACTCCAGATTGATACACACATTTACGCCACAGCTTCGCATAATCAACCCCACCCTTTTATATTAATTTGTCTCAACTTATATGCTCAGATCTCTTAATTTAATCAACCTTAAATGATTATGTCGTTAAGCGAGATTATCATTTGAAAAAAATCTCTAACCACTTCAAATCACTCCAGAAATTGATGAATAAGCATTATGTATACAAAGATCATATCATGCCTTAGTTTTGATTCAAATCTTATAATTAATTAAGATATACAAGACATCCAAAGCTAATGAAGAGTTTATATCTGAAAAAATAAACGAAATAAAAGAAATTCCATTCAAGTTTCAGGAACAAAATAAACAAAAAAATCTACTCAATCGATTCTGTCAGTTGTTTTTAGTCGCATGCAAATGAGACATTTTAAAAGTGGTTTCAACTTCTCACTTTGACAATCAGCTATTTAAATTTTTATTCATTAGAATCAATCATGACATACATTCATTATTGAATGATTTATCAATTAAAGACCAGCGAACCGACACCGCTGCCACCGACGGAGCGTTTCGAAGAAAACGCCATTCAACCAAGACAAAGCCCAATGACACAACACAACGATACCGACACTCTGCCGGTCAAGAATCGAATTAACATAAACAAACATTTTTTGATCACCCTGAATTGACTTTGAACGCGACCATTCAATTAGTTGATCAAAACATTATGCACCCATGAGTTCCATCACGCTTTAACACGTGGCTTGGGTGGCACCTTTTCAGACAGCAGCCGTATCACGACACTGACACTTGACATTTCAGTGATAGCTCATGTCATGCGTTTCAAATAACACCTGATGACCAATTACTAACACCTGAACAGGTCATTGGAATGCAATGTGTCGTTACAGCTTGCATAATAGTGATTGATGTTCCAGAGAGAGAGTTCCGTTAATTGTGCGCTTGTAGCGAGCTCAGTATTATCTCCCAAGGTTTAACAATACAGAAATTAATAAACTCATCGAGCTTGCTAAAGGCGTTAGCAAACTTATACATGGTGCTGGCCCATTAGGCACTGGCATAGGCATCGCACACATAATTACGCATTTGCCTACCTGGGTAGCCAGCACGATTTGCATGCCCGACGTAGCTTGACATATTATGTAAGACAAACCAGCAAAGCTTGCTAATATAATAATGATAGGTGTGCTTCGGGAGGAGTTTGTACCCATATAAGTCGCTAGTCGCTAGCTTTCAAGTTCAAGTGTTCCTCATACACACTGGATGATATCAATAAAACAACGTTCTATGAGTAATTTCTTGTTAGCACGCAACACACGCGTATAGTTTGCGCTTCGAAGTGTCATTTAAAGGTTTGCCGTAACATAACCCATCATATCATGTTGGTGTGGTATTAAGATGCTTTTAGGATAATTAAATTCGACTCGAGCTATGACAGAATGGTGCTCGTATCTTGATGACACACTTTAGCGAGTAGTGTAAGTAAAACACGAACATGATTATGTTTTGTGAATGTTAATCGAGATATTAATCATTCAATTTAGTTTTTTTTTCAGCATAACATGTACATCAAAACTTAAAATATGACTTTGAACTTTCAAATCGAGATGTCGTTGCTTTTATTTTGGGAAATGTATTCTTAACTTCGAGAATTGCTGCCTACTTGAGTGAATATAGCAATGGGGTTTTCCATTGGCAATTCTCAGTTGTCAGTTTGCAAATGTGGTTTGTTTTATTGAAATGTATGCAGTTTTACATGATTCGGTTAAATAAAGGATAAAGGTTATTTTAAAATAATAACACTGGTAGAAACTACATCGTTTTCCATTTCATGAATTTTTAAATCGAAATCTGAATTTATCAATGGAAAATCCCATAACTTTTCGCCTCAAATATTGTTATGACATTTGAAATAACAAAAGCTAGTATTGATGGAGTGTTCAGAGATCTGTAAGTCTTGAAAATGGAATGCACTTGCGATTTTCTTTCGATTAAGATTAAACTCATGACAAAATACAAACTAGCTTTTGTGGTTCAAGAATATAATAGGCATTTTTTTTTGGTTTAGACGAGAGCCTGAGTTGTCAAAAAATAAATTCAGAGCTTCGAATATGTGTTTCTTTTTTCTTTCTGAGCGTGTTCAGAGTTACGCTCTATGAGCTCAGAATGAAATAACTCAGGAAACAGGTGGAAATTAAAAAACATGGTGACAGCTCGGACTCTGTTCAGAGTGTTCAAAAATGGTTAGAAGTCAAATTAAAAAAAAAAACTACCAAATCAATAAGTTATTTTGAAAGTGCTGCCAATTTTGTTTGGAAACTGTATACCAAGTGATCCTGCTACTCTAAAAACAATTTTCCACTTTAAACGTAAGCAATTTTTAAGAGATTTGAAGTCGACGTCGTGGAACTGGAAGTAGTATTACCAAAATCGAAAGATGTTAAGCTCCAAGCTGAGATATGCCAATATCATTTAGTATTGATAATCAGTTGAAGCAATGTCGAGAAGCAATGCAGATGTCGTCTCTGACTAGCTAGTATGTATATGACCACCACAATGCCTCGAAGCACTTGCAGACTTTCTCCCTTTTCTCTTTGAACTACTTAGAAATCTTTACGAAGAGTAGGTATGACTATATTTGCCAGATTGCTAGGATCATTATAGTAGAATTCTTCTAGATGGAGCCCATGTCTTTGAGATAGAGCGGGACATGTAGAAAAGATGAGGAATCGTTTCTTTCTCGTCTACAAGGTTTCTGCAAAAACCGTTGCATGTTAAGGTATTAGACAGTGTCCTTTTATGATGCCTATATCGGAGCCGGTATGTAATATACTTATAAAGATAACAAACACTTAGATCCAGATACAGCTGTAGCAGGATTTGTTTTATGCCCAGACAAGTGGTAAAGTTGTTCCATCTAAGGAACAATATCGTCTTGTTTCAGCCAAAATGGTAACTTCATCAGTTTTTTCAATGCAATGTCTCTGTGGCCCAGCGCCCTAGGTGAATGTTGAACTGCTGCGCTATATCCTTGAGAAACGCTAAACAATTGAGGGCTGTTGTAGGGTTTGTCTAGAGAAAGAGTCCAGAGATTTAATAGCGACTTGGCTATCTGAGAAGATGTGGATATCACTATTTGATATCACGTTTTCCTTCAGTCGAGATTGGACTACAGTGATACGAAAGACGAAAGGAGAGACCTAAGTTTCGTATGTTTCAAAATGTCGGTGCTAGGAATACTGAGAAATAATTTCTGTAAACTATATAACTGTGATGATGAACTGAATTACGATTTTCAAACTGATTGCACTATTTTACCTAGACAACGTAGACCAATAATTCCCTCTATCCGATCTGGACCAAGTGAAAGCAGCTATACTTATATGAGTATCTAAACTTTGATCTAAAGCAGCTAGATCTGAAGCCGGAAATGACTTAGGTAAAAGTATGCATCACTTATTGTATCCATTTTTTCTTAGTTCTAAAAGACTTAAAACATGTGATAGGTTTCGGGAAAAGTGTTTGCAGTTTTATGGTTTGCAACGGAGTGTAATTAATCTTATGTTGTTTCTTCCCCACTCCATTGATTTTTAAATTCATCAGGAATGCGCAGATATCTGTCAACGGAACCCATCAATTTTCCAGTTGATCGCATTTCTTTAATAGAAAACACGATCACTCAATTAAAATTGATTTAAAACTCAACCATGCAGAACAAAACCCACATCAAATAGGTGTCCCTCTATGGAACACGTTTTAAGTGTGCTTTGTGGTTATGCACTATCTATCTACTTAAAATTGGATTTTCTTTTTTATTGTGTTTTTGTTTGATTTAAAATTTAACACACCAGTGCCAGTGTTCCCTCTTTATATGCTACTTTCATACGTGGCCAAGGGTTAAGGTCACAGATTACTCTTGTACACAATTTTAACAAAATTAGAAGCCGCAAATAGAAAATATATTTTTGCCTGGGACGTTAATCGTGACGGTTCGTATGGATTGAAGCATTTTTCAAAGAAGTCGGTGGTTATCTATGATGAAAGACACTCCCACATACCTGCTAAGAGGCTATGATTAGTTTGAACTATCTTAGAAAAACGATTGGAAAAAATTATTGATCTTCCTTCTATTAGGATGATGATAATTGAAATATTTAGCATAAGTGATGGATGGATATGAATTACACAGAATGCGGAAACCGATAAAAGGTTTACCTATCTTCCATTAGGTACACAAAATATCATGTAAGAACCTGGGGGGTTTGAAATATTTTTTAATTAACACATGAAGTATGACTGGCAAGTTTTTATTGGAACTTACTTAAATGGAAAAGTCACAGCCTGGCACGGCGAACATTTGCAACAGACAAAAATTAAACCCACGTACGATTAAATTCTGATATTTGTAAAATTAATTTGCAAGATTCGATGTTACAAATCGTGATGAATGAAGTTTATTCACTTTTGTTTTGTATTTCGATGAATATTGTGTTTTTTTTTTAAATTTGTTTAATAATCGTGTGACCGTAACAATAGGTTTATCTTCTGAACAAATCTTTGAATTAAATTTTCATTTTATTGAGGGAAGTTTGATGACCCCTAAATGTTGAAACGCTTAAAAATTGTTTAATAATTATGGATTGTGTCCAAATAACCTCACATTTTAAAACCGAAGTGACTAGCTAAAACAGGTGATACCATTTAGACCATAATTGTGATACATGGATCTAGGAGACTTCTTAAGCTGCATCTGTCAAGTTAGCTGTCATTTATTATATATATTAATTCAAAACCAATGTGAAGAGTTTTAGCGTTAAACAACATGTGCAAATGATGAATTTTTTTATATACAAGTGGGTCTTCTGTTTGATCAACATTTTTGTCGAAAAATCATATTCATAAATGGGCTCCTTTCAGGATAAATGACTTCGCCATCAAGCAAAATTTTCGAATTTGGAACGGTAACAATCAACACGAGATCCATTGAATTGCAACGCATTCAGAGAAATTCACTGTTTGCTGTGGTTTTCTGGGGTGGGGCATCATTTCCCCTTACTTCTTTATCCATCCATGATAACCAAGTTTCTTTGTCCTGAATGTGATGACGACGCATGGTGCTACGTGCCACAAAACCTGTTTGGATATGCACATTTTGCAAAAACGATTTTTGAACATGAATATGTCACACGAAAGCGATGTGAACTGGCTACCGAGGTTTTGCGATTTGACCCCTCTTGTGAGGTTTGGTGTACGCCGGATAAACCACAAGCCCCCAGTGACATAAAAGCCAATATAATTAGTTCTATTGGCCAAATTCAGGCTGAGCGCCAAAATTATGGAAAGACGTTAAATTCCATATACATAATGATAACTCACCTAGATTTTGTTTTATTCAAAAATATAAATATGAAAACCCTTTAGTACTTATGTATGTATTTATCGCAAGTAAATTATCTATAACATTGTTACTGTTACCTGTTTTCGTCATGGCTCATCCAAACCATTCCCATTTTCAACCAACAAAACTTACAAAACATATGGCTGTTAATAGTATGCGTCCTATAAAACCATTTTTTCGATTTTTCCAAAAATGGTGCAACCAATTTTTCATCAAGTTTTTGTTTGTGTGCTTAAGTCCATACAAATTTTAAATATTACCGTGTATTTAAATTTTCAATTTTTTTTTTTTTTTTTTTTGATTTAAAAAAAAAAATTAAGCTTAATATTGCGAAAACTACATGCTCGGTTTTTATTTGAAATTTGAAAATAAACTAACTACAAGATGTAGGCCGAAAATTGTTCATAAAAATGTTAAAAGATATTTTTCTAAAATCGAATTTTTTTCGAAAATGCCTGTTAGAATTTTCATAATTTTTACTTGCGACTTGAAGGTACTATAAGGCAAGTTATGCATTCGGAAAAAAAATCGAACTCGAGATTTTGATCAAAGTTAACATTACGATGATAGCGAAGACCAAAAAAGTGGTCGCGCAAATCTGTCTGCCTGTCTGTCTGTTGGTTCGACTACAGCCTAAACGGCTCGGCCGATTTTCTTCAAACTTGGTAGATATGGGTTTTGATTTTTTCCCTCCACACGTTTTTTTGTTTTTTATTTAAGACCAAAAATAACGGTACCTACCATACCGTTTTTTCGAAATTTTATAAATATTTTTATTTTTCTCAAAAACTGTCCCACAGAATTTTTAAAAAAAATTTGAAAAATTTCATTTAGTTAAAACTAGGTAATGGTTGAAAAAAAATTTCCAAAAAATTGTTATTTTTGGTAGCCCCCCCTGGGTCCATTTTTTTTTTTTTGTTTTTGATTTTCTCAAAAACGGTAAAACCGATTTAAATTATTTTTTTTCTGCTAAAGCTCCTCCAAAGTTTAAATATTATTACATATTAAAATTTTCAATTTTTTATATTTTGGATTTTTTAAAAAAAATCAAAATTTTTTTTGGAAACTCAATATTTCGAAAACCCCAAGATCATTTTTTTTTCAAATTTGACAAATAAAAGTTTCTTAACATAATCTACAAGATTTGAGAAAAAAAAATTTTGTTTTATCTAAAACTAAAGGTACCTTCCATACAAATGTTAAAAAATGGTTTACGAAAATCTTATTTTTCTCGAAAACGGTTCCGAGAATTTTGCTAAAATTGTTTTCTTTTGATCAATTTTTACGATCTATAATTTAATTAGAAAAAATTTGAAATCTAGATATTACTGACTGTACCTACATATGTAGCGATAGAACGATTTTTTTCTAATTTTAAATTTCTCATTATCAGCACAACGGATTTTAATGAATTTTTTTATAAAGAAGTTCCTAAAAAGTTTAAAAAACATTGCATTTTAAAATTTAAAAAAACATATTTTTTCAATTTTTAGAAAAAAGTCGTTTTTTTTTTGGAGAATTCGATATCTCATGAAGGGCTTAGTACTTTTATTGGAAATTTAATTCTTATTTGTACAATAATAAAAACTTAAGGTTGGCGTACCAAAATTTTTTCTTAAAAATGTTTTAAAAATTTTGTACATAAAGGCCTATTTTTTTAAGGAACCACTTATAATTTTTGTTCTTGCATAAATTCATATTTACATAGCATTCTGTTTTTATCTCTTACTACTAAAAGAATTTAAAAAATTTATTTTATCTTTATGAACAGTTTTCTTTAATAACTTTCGTTTTTAAAATTCCTAGTCTATTACATAGGAGCAAGTTTGTGCGACCCAGTCATGCATTTTATTTTTGTTTCGTTCAACGTCATACAAAGTTCTCATTATCAGCATAACTGATTTTAATTAAATTTTATAAACAGGAGCTTCTCAAAAGTTAAAAAAAATATTGCACATCGAAACTTTCAAAAAAATAATTGTTGGATCAAAAACTTAAAAAAAATATTTTTAAATTGGAAGTTTTGAAAATTTAATATTATATTTTTTTATTTATTTTTTAAAAAGTACACAAGATGATTTGTTATGATTTGAAAGTTGAAAATTTCAAAACCCACTTTTTTAATGAAAAGTCTTTATGTGGTTATATAATACAAGGTGGCGCAAAATTATTCCTCCTATTTTGTTTTCGAATTACTTTTTTACTAAGTAAAAAAAAAAATTATTTGGAGTGATGGAAGTCTTTATTTGGTCAAGTGGTTGCCGCCATATTTCTGGTGATAACTGTTCGCATTCTTATAGAATATTCTCTTTAAGGGCTGCTATTGTCAGAGGCTTGTTGGCATAATCCTGCGACTTCAAGTAGCCCCAAAGAAAGAAATCTGGGATGGTCAATCGGGCGATCTTGTTGGCCAAGCCAAAACGCCATATTACGCGACCAGGAAACACTCATGATGATTTTCGAAACAAAATATGCCTCTTCGTTGTTAAGATTGAGGATGGCTTGACAGTAATTCACACATGAGACGCGAGCAGGCGTTTACTGATACACTGTTTGCATTTTGTACGGGAACATGTGTAAGACTTTTGCTAAAATTGGCTGTAGAATACATCCTGGTGATGTACAATTGCATGGCCCCGTCTGGTCGATGTTTCTTCGTTTTCAGCGATATCAACAGCCACAACTGCTATATTTTCGGCCCAACGATTAGTCCGGTTCTGGCCACAGCCTGTATATGGTCTCCAGTCTATTCAATTCGAGTATTTAAGCGCCAAATTTTAGTATAGCATATATCAAATGTGATAGACGTACGACGCCATTTGCAAAAATTATAACGTCTTTTGATAGGGTGATTAATTTTGCGCCACTTTGGACGTTCCGAGTTTTTTCTTTTTCAATTTTTTTACAAGAACATAAATCAACTGCACTTAAGAGTTCAAATACGAATAAAAACTAATTCTTAATATTAAAAAGAATGCATTTTTTTTTTAAAAACAACTCTCATCTCATAAAATTTTTTTGTGTATTTGTATTATACGAAATCGATTAAAATCCGACCAATTGGTATACAAGAAATTTCATAAAAGGTTATTTCCTTCATTTCCACGTTGAAAATAGTATAAGTATGCATATATCGATATAAAAACAGTTTGCACAAATTGGATCAACAAATAGGAAATACAAATTTAAATAAATCGATTTTGCTAACACAATTATAGAGAGTCTCAGTCTCACGTCTAGTTGCAGATAGTGTTTTTCTGTCGAGTTATTATAATTTCAATCACAAAACCATTAAAAAGTCGTGACAAAATTATGCTTTGTGAATTATTATGGGCCTCCTTTACATTGGAATTTTGTTTATCACTAATTGAGCACTTAACTTTAAGACTTCCGCATTACTAAATAGTTAGCATCCACTAATGCTTCATAATAATCCAATCATACAATTCTGTGAATAAAGTATTGCAAAGGTTTCTTTTTAAATAAAAGCCCCCCAAAGTGCATACGTGAGGTAGTCTATCATTATGACTTAAATCGGTAGTTAACTTTGAAAAAGTACAAGAAAAACCGCTCCAATGCATTTAAGAACCTTCATATACGAAGTAAAGTCACGATCAAGGCCAAGGCACATATTTTCCGTATGCGGCTTCTAATTTTGCTAACTAACATTGTGTACACAAGACTAATCTGTGACCTTAACCTTTATCCACGTAAAAGAAAGGCCAAGCAATAACAAAAGTGAAAACATGTGTAGAATTTAAAATAAGACTATGCCATGTATATATTGTATGCGAACAAAAGGAAGTTCACTTTAATAAAACAAAAAAATGCCGCCACATTTAAGACGTGATGATGAGTAGTTCTATAACAGAAAGATACACCTCCGTCTCCTCCGTGGGATACGGAGATGAATCTCAAGCCTTTTGTATCCAGAGTGATCGTGTTTTATATGTTATGAATGTGAAAATAGGTGAGACATAGTAATGAGATGAATTAACATTTCCATTCAATAAGACTGTAGGCAAATTGCGAACATAAAAGGTCTTGGTGAACGTGACTTTTTGAATTTGTACTTTGTTTGTACCTTTGTGAAGAATCAACGTTCATTTGTGACAATTCACCTTAATCCGTTTACAAGATAAAAATTAATTCTATTTAAAACGATGATAGAACAGAAAGAAAAAGATACGTTATATGTTTGCTAAAGTCATTTTTCACTAAACTAGAGTTTGAGAAAAAAATGGCTGTAAGAATAGATCACTTTTAATCATACTGTTTACTGATTAAAAAAAAAACAAACATGGTTTCTGAATTATGCTACTTTTCAAAGAGCTTCAAATATTGACATGAAAAATTTAGCAACGACTTATAAATTCTATGAATACGCCCAAAGTATTCAGGCCTTTCTAATTATTTGAAGAAATTTGAAATTTTGGCAACAAGTACAGATATTTATTAAAATTTTCATGTGTTTTGTTGACACCATGATCGTGGTGAAATCCGCTATTTTGGGAAACGTATTGTTTTTTTTGTGGAAAAGTTGTCAATAAAGTATAGGAAATAAAATGACATTTTTATTTGTAAATATTTCAACTCCTACAGGTTTCAACTCCTGTACTAGGTTGTTGGTGGCAACAAACGAAAGGGGGGTGGGGGGGGGGGAGTTCCTTCCCTCTAAGGCACTTCTCGCTTTATTCAAGTAGTAATTCCAGACAGACTGAACTACTTAGAACGCTCATATACTCGGAGCTCATGTGTTCAAGAAGAACTCTATCCGCATGGATGATTAGGATCGTGCAGTGCGTTCGGGTGATTTTCCGATCACTGAACTCTATTTAGTTGCAGAGTAAATGGAAGCTTCGAATAAAGATGAATTAACTGTTGACGAATCAATCAAGCGAAATAAAGACAGCGATCTTCGGAAGTCTACTTTGAAAATAAAGTCCCTTTAAGTCCCTTTATAGACTCAGGTTGACAGACTTAACTGCTGAGCTAAATATTGTGATACATTCACACATTAATCCATTAATCAACCGCATTCTATTTCACACTCTAAGGCGCTAATACAGTATCAAGCGTGTCGTGGTCCGATTAACTGTTGGTTCCTCGGAACTCTTGTTGCTGTAGATGTGCTTTGTTTCCGATCACAATGTGTCTGATGATTGACAAATCAGAGAGATTTGATGTGAATATTGAGATGTGGAAACTGCGTACTACTCTTAGATACATTATATCACAATATTTTGTCCAGCAGCAAAGTTAATAAACTTGAGTCTATAACTCTTTTAACCTTAAACCTTACGACCATAGCCAGAACTGTGAGGAAATTTGACAACAGATATGGCTACAATTGCAAGAGATCGCGAGGTTCTCTTCCGATTAAGTCTATAATAATCTTTTAAAAAGTTCATCAAGTATTTTTTAAATTGTCGCCTCTTTGCTTTTCGTTATACGATGAAATCAATGAAACCCCTGGTTTGACAATGAATGCTGGCAGGCACATGCAGCAAAAACAAAATAGCATACAATTTTACATACATACATTGAAGGACCTGAACTGCTTGGGAGTTCTACGAGCCGAAGAGGTAAGAGAAAGACATTTCTATAAGGAAAAATTAAGAGCAATAAAAGCAAAAGCGATCGGGAAAATATATGGATGATATAGAAGGAATGATGTTCGGAAGTCTTTTAAAAGTTTGAAAAGAACCTTTCAAAGGTTAAAATGCCCGAATTGCAGCTCGCAAGAACGATCAAAAGAACATCAAGGAAAAAATATATTCTTGGAAACTGTAAATCGCAATGATTAAGCGAATTCGACTTTTGGACAACTTGTATCCTTGTAGACCAATAATTTCAACCACCTCTTGTTGACCTGTTGTTGACAAAGTGAATATAGCTATCTAAACTAAAGTCCAATCAAAGTGCTGCAGCTGATGACCTTTTTACCGAGCTATTCAAGTCGGCCTTTGATGACTTGGTTAGCAGTATGTTTCAGCTCATCTACAACATAGGGCGAAAGAAAGCATGATAATGAAATACATTAGTTTCCTCAATATCGCCAAACAAGATCTTGTTTGCTGTTCATCAACATCTACAATCTGATTAGGTACATATCAGGGTGCCTTTAGGTCATAAATATTAACATTGATTGAAGATTCACAAACAGCAGATTTTGAGAAAAAACAAAAAAACTACAAATCGACACTCACTCACAACCTTTTTATCGATTTGAAAGTCGTATCTATTTCTACGAACTCTATAAAGCAATGTCTAGTTTTTGCACCCCTGCAAATCTCTTCCATTTGTGCATACTGCCAACGGATACTCGCTATCATCAAAGGCTTCACTGGTATCTTCGATGCAAAAAAGGTCTAAGGCAAAATGACGGTATTATAATGCGGTTTCTTTGCAATCATTCTTGAAAGAATAGCGCAAAACTTCCGAGTCCACACTAGAGGCACAGTCTATCAAAAATCCTACGAATTACTCGTCTATGCTGACGATATTGACAAAATCAGAAGAACAAGGTTTATGTCAGTTTCGCTTACGAAAGGGAAGCGGCAAAAATGGGTTTAATGGCCAATGAAGGTACGGCTTAGAATATGCAGTCATCAAAAAGGACACCCAACACCTACGTACAAGTCGTAAGCAGAACGTTACCAATGACAGTTAAAATTTGGAGGTAGTGAAAAATTTTATCTATTTAGACTCTGTATAATCGCGAACCTGTAATCCATAGGGTTTTATTAAATGAAACACGGATTTGTTTAGAGTCGGGAAAATATGTAAAAACCCGACTATTAATATCTTTTATTAACTATCTCTCGAATGCTGTACGTCTGTACTGTGAGACGTTTCCTTAACGACTGAGTTCAATACAAGGACTGAGTATGTATCTCAGGATATACTACTTATATTGATATAGTTATTTTACTCACACATAAAGGTGTAGCGTAATAATATAAATGTGATATTTGATGGTGTTAATATAGTGAGGCATTCGATACAGACTCCGATATTTTATCAGAAAACTATATCAGCGCTAAGATCAAATGAAGAATATCTATTGTAAATCTTTGCTTAATTTTTAACATTTTAAAAATGATCAGTAGCTTTTGACAGGGTAAAGCCTTCCATACAAAATGGCAATCTAAAATGATCTAGGCTTCTTCACCTTTCTTCTTTTGATACAATTGGCGTAGGGACGAATTTTTATAAAAAATTTTGGCTGAAATTCCAGGGCTATATTTTAAGACTGCTAAATTGTTGCACCAACCCAGCCGCAATGTTTCATGCATTTAAATATTTTATGGATATTTTTCAAACACTGTTTAAGTGAAATAGCCAGTATTTCTATTCCTCCCCTCAAACAAAACAACTGTAATACTCGCGTTTCAGTAAATGTGCAACATGTTTATATGAGCCTTACTTCGGGCATACTGTTAAGTTCGGAGATTTCTCCTGAAGCCGCACTACACGAATGTGCAATGTTTTATCCGGCTTAATATTCCCCTCTCGTTCCATATTTGATTTATTGAGCGGCAAGTTAAAAAAAGTTTTAGAAATCTCTAAAATCCCAAAGCAAAAAAAAATAAGAAACCAAAAATCGAAACAACATTCTCTTAAATATTGCATGCTTAGAAAACAAATGTTTAAGGAATTACCGGATTGTCTTATTAGACTATGGCTTGGTACATATTTCTGATAAGAGTTATAATTCTAAAGATTTTTAATTTAGATGATTTCGCATTTATCATTTTGCTTTTCAAATAGTTTTCTTTCAGATATTAATAACATCAATCTTTTCATTACTATGTATTTTATTCAACTTAAAACCTTCTTATTCCGTTTTATAAAACCAAATTTAATTTATGTTTTGTTATAGAAAAAAAAAAGACTTACAAACAAAATAATGACTTTCTGTTCATAAAATATTCCAAAGCATCCAAGGAAACCACCAATAATCGCTAATGCTCCTGCAACTGCAAGTCCATAAGTTCCAACTTGATAAGCTATCGAAACCAACAAAGGAGCGTAATGTAATTTCCAAAATATCGTCCACATAGCGACGCCATATACAACAACTCCAGACATCTATAAATACAAACAAAAATTGAAAAACTATAATAAATTAATTTTTAAGTAATACTTAAAAAAAATATATCGAAAACAACTTTTAAATAATAAATTAAAATCCTACTGCTATAGTTCAACTCCCACTGTTGTGTAAAATAATATCTTCAAGAGACTCAAACCATTTATCTGAATCCATTTAACTGATCTCCCCATAGTTAATTACCTTTAAGATAAATGACCTCAGAAAGTCTTGTGTGTTTCGTAAATAGCGATCTGTTGCAAAACTATTTTAAACCGCACACATCGTAAAGTTGCATACAGAGTGACAGATATCTACATTTAGTCAACGCGGTATGCGCGGTACCATTTTTTCAACTCAATTAGTCAAGACTCATCGCTTCGCAGCCGCCGACATACAGTAGGGCAGACCGATCGGAATAAAATCAAAAATGTCTCTTAAGATTGAACGTCACATCAAAATCTAAGTAAGGGCTGAAAAAAGGCGTTTTTATGGGTGTATTTTGTTAAGGCAAATACATCTTATAAAGTCTGAAAACGCTTTAAAAATTTCGTCTAGCTGGTTAAAGATTTATAGGTGTTTGTGTGGTTAACTAGCACTTATTTACGTATATGTATATAACACAAATGTCAAAATACTCTTTTGACAATTAAACGTTTTTTTAATTTACATCACTGACATTGGATTAATTTGTATTACTAAGCTACTCTACCCCACTGTGCGTTACCATAGTTGGAATGGGCGAGGCATCCCATCCCATTCATTTAAAGCCCTCGCCATTCTTCTCATTTCAATAGAGCTAGTAGTTATTCAGTTAATGTCCGTCACCCATTTATCACCCATCATCAATCACTTATGTCACGAAAGCAGGCTTTTTTTTTGTCGAAGTGCTCCTCTCTCTAAATGACGCACAAAACATACAAATGCTCCTTCTTTCTGTCCGCCACAATCGCCCCTTGGGAAGCAATAAAATGCAAATCGTAAACAATTATTGTTAGCATGGACCGTGCAACACGTTCCACAAATTGACATTTCTATGGACAGTCATAGTGTGGTGCGCCTGCGCACCGAAAGATGGAGATAGTCTCCTGTTCCCTACTGGTATGTGTTCACTGTTCATGTTCATGTTCACCTTGACGTAGCACAAACGGTGGTTTGTGATGACAGCAGCAGCAACGACTCGCAACTTTACCACTGGGGAACTGAGCAGCAGCTATTAACTATGCCAGATCAATAGAAGTTTCAATGAATCGAAGTCAGAGAGTTTGGAAAAGAGCCGTAAAGGAATTCCAACGAGTCAATTGAAATTACAAAGTGACGTTAAAACGACAGCATCAAGTTCCAACAATATCGAACCGACAAACAAAACGACGACAACGCACAGCTAAGGGAATTAATTTGGCGTCATTGCATGGCGTGAGTTTAGACATAAATCTGTTCAACTTTCACCTTGTGGGATGGAACCTGATCGCGTGTTTCATATAGTTAATAGCAGCACCCACAATAAACACGAAAATTTAGGCCTTTAGCTCACGAAATCAATTAAAACGGAACACCGGGATCACTTAGGGTCAACATTGTTTTTAATAGAGTTTTTCGTCGAAGCAATTTGGAGCGCTATTAAATTTATAATGCTTCTTTTTTTTGTCAGCCGACAGCAGTTCCCCCGCAGCTATTTTAATCGATATGCTGATCATGATGATGACCTGAGTCGGACTCCATAAACCTACTCGGAAAGATGAGGATTTTAGGCTCTTCTTTTTCGAGACACATAATTGAAAGTTAAAGATCTTTTTTGGTATTCTTATCGGAAATCTTTGTTGAAGAAGTTATTTTTAAGATCTGACAGTAAAAAAAAGGCAACAAAAAAAAGCATGAGCGTCGGATGATGAAGATGCATTTTCTATAATCTGATATAGTTGTAGTCATTAAATTCTTATCTGGATCAAATTTTACTTTGGTTTTATGATGAAAGGATTTGGATTTGGTGGGATAAATTCCACAACAAAAAATAAGTAAGTAAGGGTCATCAACGCCATCAGTTTTATTGCTTTTAGCACTTATTTGTCGGTTGATAAACGATGTGTTATTTTGTGAAGATACAAATTAAGCTGTCAGACATCCTTGATAGAAAGAACAATATGCTATACATAAAGATAGTCAAGTTTCTTATATTCATTTTTATCTTGTTCTCAATTCACTGAAAAGAACTTCAAACAAAAGCCAGAAATGGACAGAGCTTGAAGAAGATGCATGAAATAGAAACGAAAAATACAAGATGAAAGTGAATGTCATTGATTGAGTGAATACAAAAATATGAAAGCTTGTCTAATGTGATTCAACTAGCACATAACTGATTTTTAAAAGTCTTAAGCATACGAGTATCTTCGTACAATTTTCAATCAGAGAATCGCGGTTAAAAGTAAATCGGGGTTAGGTATGGTGAAGGCGCGTTTTCTTCAAAAGTGTTTTTACAAACAAGGAAAAACAACACAAAATTTAGTTATAATAATTCCTCAACCTTTTTTTACCTGACAAAACTAATTAAAGCTTTTGCTAAACAATTTTGAAGTAAATTAACCTTGCTTAAGTCATTTCAAAACGAAAGAGCTGATCTGCGAACGTGGAATCAGATTCACTATACAGGATTTTGCTTAAAAGTCAAGTTTTTAGCTTTTTGACTTGCGAACTATGTGTAGGTACTATTTGATAAGTTGAACGTACATCAAACTCGAGATTTTGATCAGACTTAACTTACGATAGTAGAGGGAGGACGAAAAATGTGCGTCTCGCAATTCTGTTTGTCTGTTCGATTACAGCCTAAGCGACTCGGCCGATTTTCTTTAAACTTGGTAGAAAGCATTTTAAACTTCCCCCCTGATACGTTTTTATATTTCAAAGGCACAGAAAATATCGGTTAAGTAAGGTAAGGTTAGCAAGGCTGTCAACGTGAAGGCTTGACTCAATTAGACCATAAGTTGGTCCATTCCATTGTGACACCACATGAATCAAGTAGACTTGCTCCCCACTCGCTGAACCACCTAGAGCTTCTTATGAAATATGGGAATATGGGAAACTATTAATGTTTATATTTTCCAGGTTCCTAGCGACCTGGATTATTATTGGAGAACTCTTCTAGGTGGAACCTACGTCTTTGAGGTAGAGCAGAGAAGATGAGGAATAGTTTCTTCATCTACATCATAACTACAGCTTTTGCAAAAAATCATTTGAGAACACTCCGAGCCTCATTGCATGTTTATTGATTGGACAGCATCCGGTTATCTATGTCATCTCAAAGGAGCCACGGAGCCGAGGTGTAATCTGCTAAGAGATAACAAACACTTAGAGCACTTCAGATGCAGCAGTGGTCAGATTTGTTTTGTTGCCAGACAAGTGATGATGTTGTTCCATCTAATGTTTGTCTCAATAACAACTTTTTCAGCATACATTTGCATGTAGGGATGGGCATACCTAGATTACTCGAAGCTTTACATGAAAAGTTCATAATTTCCTGGAATACCTCTGTGGCCCGGTACCCAACATAGGCGAATCTTAAACTGCTATGCTATCTAGCTCCTTGAGATATGATCGGCAGTTAAGGGCTTTTATAGGGTTTATAGAACAGATTTAAAAAAAATAGTATGGCAAAAGCTAGCTAATGGTTTCAAATTTTTTTTTCAAAAAATGCTTATTAATGAAACACCCCGTAGAACCATTTTTTGTAAACTTCCTCTAAAACGGTGCATAATAATATTGTGTTAATATTAAAAAAAAAATATTTTTTCTTTTGAAAACTCTCTGTTTCGAAAACCACATGCTTGCTTAGTATGTAAAATAAATCTCTTCGAATTCTTGACCAGAGCGACTTTGTCCAGCTCCTTGGCTTAATGCTTTTCTCACTAAGAACCTGTAAAATTTTTGAGACAAAATCTCTTTGTGCGAAAGAGGTTTAAGGTGTTTAGGCTTTGATTTTTTTAACCTTAATATTTATCTTGCAATTGCACAAAACTGAAGGTCAAGTTTAACTGGTATAACTTTTATGAAAATATTTTTTGGAATTATCAACTTAAGTTTTATCCTGCAATGACAGTCTACAAACCATCAGTTAAGCTTTCTATAAATAGTTCAAATAAGCTAGGACTGAATAGAACTGAGAGCACGCCCTTCCATTGCTGCAGCATGAGTTTGTAACTATTCTACTATTTTAAGAATTTTTCCATACTCATACCCTAGCGTATCACAATACTGGCTTTTTGTCAACCTTCCAAATCTCCCTTCATATTGCACTCATTGCTTCACGACCACTGACATTTTTGTAGAGAAGAGTATTTGAAAAAACCCCTGTGGAATATTATTTTTCATTTAATTCTGAAATATTTGATCCACTATTGCATTTTGAAAAGAGGAAATCGGCTTTTTTTAACCACCCACATCCCATTCCTCGCGATGTCAATGACGAGCGGTTCCAACGCTAATCTTCAACGACAATCCTATAACCAGCCGTGGCCGAATGTACTCGCAGCTCATTTTGCTGCTAACTCTACGTTACCAGACAGTAATATTGCTCCTCCTGTACTTGAGAACGTGAGTCATTCAATGGGTCAGGTAATATAAACAAATCCGCTGGTTCTGATTGTATACCCCCCTTCTTTTGGAGAGGTGTTCTTCCTCGCTAGAAAAACCATTGGGTAAGGTTTTATATCGCTCTTACAGTTCTGGAATCTTTCCTGGAAGATTGAAAACAGAAGTTGTCCAGTCTGTTTCAAAAAATGGGACCCTTCCTCCCCCTCTTCCCTTCCCTTCTTTGCAGGTCATGGAACCGCTGATCAATAAATCAGCTTAAGAAATACATCGAAAACAGAAAGCTTCTTTATGCCCAGAAATATAACTTTCACAGATATTTCCATTGTTGATCTGATGGCATCTCTCACCGAAGAGTTGATAAGATGTTTCGTAGGAAGTAAAATTATTGCGCTTGATATTTCTAAGGCATTTGATAGAGTTTGGCACCAAGCTCTCTTATCGAAAATGGGGGCGCTTGGTTTCAACAAAACTTTTATTCCTTGGATTAGAAATTTCCTTTTAGATTGTGCAATACATGTAGTAATGGACAATTTTAAATATGAAATTCATAATATAAATGTTGGTGTGCCACAGGGCTCCATTTTGTTTCCGACATTCTTTCTCATATTCATCAATGATTTTTTGTATGAAACTTCTAATCCAATAAATTGTTTTGCTGATGACACTACTCTCTAGCTTCTCATACTCGTTCGCAAATTCACGTACATCTCCTTCGGAAGACGAAATGCAACAATACCGTATGAAGAGCTCATTAAACTACGATCTTTATAGCATTGTTAAATGGGGTATAAGAACCTACTCGAGTTCAATGCTTCAAAAACTCAATGCTATCTGTTCTCGTTGAAGCAAAATGTACCCCTTATGCCATTTTCCTTAAATGACACTTACATCGAAGGAGCCGAAAAACTCTCAGTAATCGATGTGAGTGTCAACGACGATATTCGGTGGAATGGCCATATTCTCAAGACTGCCAAAAACCCTGCTAAACGCCTAGGATTTCTATATCAGTGTAGGAAATTTTTCAACTCTTCTGATCTGGCTACAATTTTTAAAGCGTTGGGACAGGTGCAGCACGAACTTCTCTCCATTAACTAGATAGAATTCAGAACAGAGCATTAAAACTGACAGAAAACAGAGCTGTGATTCGCAACTCTTGAACATCATTGAAATTTTTCATATCTTTCCCTACTTTATCGTTTTTTTTACAAGAAAAACTCTCTTGTAGTAGCCAGCTGCATTCCTACGTAATACAGAGATTCGGTTTTTAGTCGCACAACATTTATAGAATAATTCATCCGCAACTGTTTTCCCTTAAAATTTCAATTGGAAAACTTTCAAAACCAATTTTCATCAACCCTTTTTTGTGTCCTTATCTATTTCCTTATCACTCGTGTTGTGTTTAACATTATAAGAGTATCAGCAAACCCTTGAACGCATGTGAATTGTAAAAAAAAAAAACAAAACTTCCCAGACCAATGAACCTAATACCCACTGTAATTGCAATAAATTGATCAATCAATCAATTCATTAACCTGGACGTTTCTTAAAACTATCTAGAACCACGGTAGTCAATCCTAGATTTTTTTAAAAAATACATTAGATTCTGCTTCGTTTGTCACTCCAACCAGAATCAGAATAGAAGAATTCTAAATTTCTTTTCTTCCCCTTGGATTTTACTGATTTTATAAGAACCAAAACATAACTTTCCCAAATTCAATTTAAGAAACAAAAATAAAAATGATAATCTATTTCCAATATCACTATTTTCTTTTATATATGCAACCATTAAATTCTCTTAAATTTTACTACCGACTTTCTATACCCGCTAAGCCTCTCTAAGCCACTTAAAATTAGTACCAAACTAACATTATTCTTAAGAGTTTCGTTTAAGAAAATTAGTCCAATCCTACATTAACACAATATTCGAATTATCCAAGTCATTCAAGCTATGTAATCGAATGCTTCGGTCGGACGGTCGGTCTTCATCATCATCACCATTTACCCAGAGAGGAGCTCGCTGCTCATATTATACCCACTTTAGCCACAATATTCTTCCAATTCTATATGAGCTGCATGAAGCGCCCGATAGCCACTTTAAGCTCGGTATTACCTAACTCCTATATACTCGTAACCAACCTCCAGCGCAGTGGTCTCTGCCACAGAGGGCAACGCTGTGTGTAGTTGGTGTAACATTTATGACCCCATCCGCTGTTGGGGAATGAATTATTTTTATGGCATTTTAATTGGCTTGACTCTCTGGATCTTCTGTGGTGTTGGCTTTCAAGTGTCGGTAAGAGGGCATTCCATAAGAAATTCCTCCCGTGTTCCAAAAGCGATGACATGCTGCAGGTATAATTTCCGTCGAGTGGATTCAGTCTCTCGGTGCATGGGTGGCTGGAAATGGTGCGCCACCAATATAATTCCCTCAAAGTCTTAGAGTCATCCAAGTGCCCCAAACAACAAGTATGTGTTTCCTTTTTGGGCAAGAAAGACTGTGCTATAGCAAACACGACTCAAACACTGGCTTTTGATGTATCGGCGGCGGCGGCGGCGGCAAGTTAACCTAGGTGTGGGTGCTGGATACCTACTTTGTGGTGTCTAAGACTTCGTCCCGTTTTCTGTCAGTCATTCCCGGGCGAACAACGAACAACGCATACAAAACAACAACTCGACCCACAATGCGGCTTAAGCGCGCTTGGTTTTGAATGCATTTTCCATTTTCCTCTTCCTATTTATAATTCATGGATATTTATGAGTCCGCGCGTGTGGAGAAACAAGTGTCTGAATTAAGGAAGGTGACACGTCTAGTTGTATGGAAGGGGACAACAAGAACGTGGTCGGTTAACCAGGAGATGGAATTTAATGATCTTACTCCTCTTCGACGTTGACAGAGATTAGAGGAAAAAGATTCGTTTTTTTTTTTTGTTCAACTTCGAAACTTATAAACTGAACACAGTGGACGACGGACGTGCATATCGTTTGATTGCTTATAAAAAGGCACATTAAATAAGCTGTTGGTGATAATAGAATGCATTAATGGGGTAGACGTTGTCCCATCGATATTTCATTGGATTTGTTTATAATGTGGGTATTTCTATGCAGTGAGCTATTCGAAAATCTGCTCAAAATTATATTAGAAGAAAGGAACGTTTCAAAACACATACACCGCCCTGAAGGTATTTGCTGCTGACTAAGAATCCAGAGCTGCGGGATATTATTCAAATGAGTTAGGAATAACAGGTAAAGTGAACAATATTTCCATGTATTTGATATCTTGGAACTTGTCAATGTCCTTGTGTTGTGTGTCGACTGAAATTTTGTGAAACTCGAAGATCTTTGAGAAAATGTTCTTATTTTTGGGATTATTTCCGAATATATTTCGTCCTGCAATTCTGTCTGTCTATCTGAGCCGCATGGCATTCTTTACCATTTCCCCCGATACGTTTTTTTTTCTTTTTCTTATGAACAGAAATAAAGATTGGCAGGTACTAAGAAAAACTTTTCAACAAATTTTCTTAAAAAAATCAAAAAAAAAAATCCATTTATTAAAATCTAGCTAATTTGTTAGAAAAAATAAAATGCACGACTGGGTCGCACGAACTTACTCTTAAGTAAAAGACTAGGAATTTCAAAAATTAATGTTATTAGAGAAAAGCTGTTTATAAGCATAAAATTCATTTTTTTAATGACTAAAACACTAAAACAACTTCTTTAGTAGTTGGAGCTAAAACTAGGATGCCATGATTTATGCAAGAACAAAAATTATAAGTTTTTGTAGTGGTTTCTTAAAAAAATAAGTTTTTATATACAAAATCTTTAAAACCTTTTTAAGAAAAAATTTTGCTACGCCAACTTAAAGTTTTCATTACCAAACGAATAAGAAATGAATTTCCAAGAAAAATATAAAGCCGTTTTTGAAATATTGAATTTTCCAAAAATAAAAATAGATTTTTTTTTCAAAAATTCAAAACATATTTTTTTTTTAAGTTTCGAAATGCAATGTTTGATAAACATTTTAGAAGCTTCTCTATAAAAAAATTCATAAAAATCCGTTATGCCGATAATGAGAAATTCAAAATTTTAAAAAAATCGTTCTATGGTAGGTATAGTCAGTAATATATTAATTTCATTTTTTTTTTCTTAAATTATAGATCGTGAATTTCAACGAAAGAAAAAAAAATTATCAAAATTCTTGAAACCGTTTTCGATAAAAATACAATTTTCGAAAACCATTGTTTTTAGCATTTGTATGGAGGGTACCGTTATTTTTAAGTTAGACTATTCTTTTTCTCAAATCTTGTAAATTATATTAAGAAAATTTTATTGATCAAGTTTGAAAAAAATCGAGCATTGGGCTTTCGAAATATTGAGTTTTCAAAAAAAAAATTATTTTTTTTAAATGCAAAAAGTAAGAAATTGAAAATTTGAATATGTAATAATATTCAAACTTTGGAGGAGCTTCAGCTTAAAAAAATGATTTAAATCGGTTATACCGTTTCCGATAAAATCAAAAACAAAAAAATGGTTCCAGGGGACTACCAAAAATAACCATTTTTTGGAAAAATGTTTTTCAACAATTAGCTAGCGGAAACTAAATGAAATTTTATGAATTTTTTTTTTAATTCTGTGGGACAGTTTTTGAAAATAAAAATATTTAAGAAATGTCGAAAAAATTCAGATGGCAGGTACCGTTATTTTTGGTCTTAAAAAAAAAAGAAAAAAAAAACGTGTGGGGTGAAAAAATTAAAAATGATATCTACCAAGTTTAAAGAAAATCGGTCGAGCCGTTTAAGCTGTAGTGGAAAAGACAGACAGACAGACAGAATTGCGAGACCCACTTTTTTCGTCTTCGCTATCATCGCAATGTCAACTTTGATCAAAATCTCGAATTCAATTTTTTTTACGAATGCATAACTTGCTTTATAGTACCTATAAGTCGCAAGTAAAAAAGATTATTATTAATGGTACCACTTTATAGAACCATTTTTTTTAAGTTCCGATTTTCTCAAGAATGGTACAACTAATTTTGATTAATTTGTCCTCAAAAGCTTAAATAGCACATTATTTTGTATTCAAATTCTCAAACAAAATTTTTTGGATTTTTAAAAATACAATGAAAAGCTTTATAAAGGGCGGGTACATGTTGAAATGGATTAAAACAAGCTGTGTGAGGTGTAAACAAGTTTTTTTTTATTTGAAAGCCCACGTATGCCATTATGTATTAAGCATCACATCGTTGAAATGCCTGGCTCGGGTTCTTACGATATGACGAATCGGAGTTATCGAATTTGGAATGACTATTTCACGTACATCCAGCTGAATTTGAGCGATGGCTTATGTCACTTTGAGAGCATCGGTCGATTGTATTTTATTCGCATTGTTCCGCGACTTCAGGAAACCCGACCAGAAAAAGTCTAGCAGGGTCAAATCGCATGCCCTTGTTAGCCGCTTTGTGGCAAGTAGCGCCGTCAAACTGGAACCACATGTCATCTAGGTCCATATGGTTCAATTTAGGCCATAATAAATTAGTTATCATTGTTCTGTAGCTCTCAACATTGATTGTGACCGCTCACCAACATAGCATTCGAAAAAGTATGGGCCAGCTTGAAAACCACACCAAACGGTAGCTTTTTGAGGATGCATTGTCTCTTGGTAAGCCTAGTGTGGATTGATGTCGTCGCATGTAGGACAATTTTTCCATCTATCCACAAATTCGTCACGTCGCTAAAAATAATAATTTCGACCAAAATTGTGGTCCCCTTCAAAACGCTCCGAAGACCCGTCAGGGAGTAAAGAAGTTGTTTATGATCATGAACTTTGAGCTCCTGGGTTAGTTGGATCTTTTATGGCTGTAGAATTAAGTCGCGACGCAAAATTCACCAAGTTGAAGTCTGCGTAAGCCCGAGTTCTTATGCATGGCGGGGAATCGACTACCTCTGGTTCTGTTATACACTTTGACGGACCGCGGCGATGTTCTCTGCCGATATTGTGTTGCTTTGACGTGCGGATCTCGTCTCATATTTGGCCACCTTACTTCGACTGTGAAGGGCCACCACGTTTCCTTTAACAAACACTCATTTTGAAAAAAAAAAGATTGTGTGTACTGACGTACGCGCGGTTGAAGTAAAACTTCTTTTTCCTCAAGCAAAGCTTCTGTAAGATTATAACCTACGAACAAACATTTTGTATTCTAAAAACATGTCACTGTCTTTGACGAATAACGTGACGTTTTGACATGTCACTGACAGCTGCATAGAAATTTTTCTACCCCCAACGCCGGAAAAGAAGTTTTACTTCAAAAAATTGAATGTGCGCGCCTAGCCTTAAATGAAATCGAGAAGAAAAGTACAAAACTGCCATGCCACTTGACAAGCAAGTTGCCTCGCTTTGTTTGTATTACCCTAGGGCTGCACGTGCAAGTATTGGCAAGCATGTTGTAATCTTGTAATGTACACAAGCATTTCTTATTAACCCGTACAAACCCGAGCAACTTAGTAGTCACCTGGCATTAATTCAGTATCCAGGCAACTTGGAAAGCAAGTACACTGACAGCGGCACTCTTGTAAAATTAATTATTAAAGTATTTGATTGATTAGTCGGGTGACGTTCAAATTTATAAATACCAAAACAAATGTCGGTGGCGTGTGCGATTAAGCGAATAAATATTATTAAAAAGTATAATTTCAAAACTTTCAGGCAACCTGATGGTCATATGGCATGCCGTCTATGACAGCAAGAATACAAATGGTAGTGGATATACCCAACTTTTTGGCCAGTACTTTGTATGCAAGGGTTAGGTGTTGGTAAAATTTATTTGGATTGCAATATGCTTGTCAATAATTATTCGTGTTGCATAGCCATTGCGCGTCTGAACCTATAGTTTTATGTTTATCTTTGAATGCAGCCATTTGAAATATGTAAATTCTAAATCGTATCCAACTTCATGTTATAATTACTTTGTATTCTAAAAACATGTCGCTGTCTTTGACGGATGGCGTGGCGGTTTGACATGTCACTGACAGCTGCATAGAAATTTTTTTACCCCCAACGCCGGAAAAGAAGTTTTACTTCAATAAAGTTTTATCACTTGCTGCTCAATCGTGTAGTTCGACATGGTGATTTGACATCAGTAACTCAAAAATAAAAAATAGTTTTGACAGATTGCACCAAAACAACATGGCCAACACAAGCCACCAAAATCTACTCGCGCCAAATGATAAACCTTTTACAATTTCATCTTTAAGGCTAGATTCTTAACGTTGTGTCGATCTCGATACGGTGTCGCTATATTTTTAAACAATAAACATCGAGAGCGCACCAGTATCGATAGTGTGAATGCGTTCATTCGATTTATATCGACTCTAGGTATAGTGTGAAAGTGGCCTAAATGTTTTTCGAAGAAATTGATAGTTGAAAAAAAAAATTCAATTAAAAACTTTAGCCTCGGTCCAAATGAACGGCATTAATGAAATGCTTAAGACATACAAATGAAGCTCTTTACCAAAATTCATCTTTGTGGGAATCGGACCATTTTTGAGTCTTATTTTCCATTGGAGAGTTAATTTTAGGGAACCACCCGCCCTATACTGAAGGAAAAAAGATATGATGAACATCCACATGGATGAAATCAGAGACCTTCATGTCTGACTAATTGGGTGTATAACTTCAATTGCGCCACAATGACTTTGTCTTTATTGCAACTTTACTCGGTGTAAAGAAGGTTTTTTTTTTATTAAATTGAAAGTGTCTGGTTGGCAGAATTTGAGCTCTCCTATTGATTGGTTAGGCAATTAAATAAAAATCGATTCTTTTTCCTTTAAATTTCAAGTCACCTGTTTTATTGCTATTAACAAAAAAGTATGTGAGCTTCAGTCATGAATCTCATTAAAATATTAATGGCAATAATTTACCTGTAAACTTAAAACGTGTTTTCTCACACTACACCAACACCCATAAGAAAAGTGTTTCCTATTCAAAATAATGTTTCTTTGAGTAAGATTATGCTTATTAATGGGCTACTCCCTTTTTTCATTCGATTACTCTGAAGTTAATCTACAACGATCAATAAATTCGGAAAAAACATGATGTACCGAGTCAATGTTCTTATCTCTAAAACCCTTAAATCACTTCATAACATCATCGTTAAGTAATCACGTCTCACGTGCGCCATGTGAATTACAAACATTTCCGAACAAACAGTTCAAACATAATAACACAGTTCTGTATCTACGAGTATCAAGATTCAAGAGTCAAGACATCCAATCATATTAACCAACTAGAGCGCGGTGAAAATCTAATAGATTTTAGTCAGCGTGTTTGTTTACTCAACAAACGACGACGTGCCCTTAAGGTCTTTTGTTCAGTGGTCGACACGGCCGGCCGGCGCGGCATAGATCACACCATTCACAGTTGGTGGCATGGAACGCGACTTCAATTGGTGTGGTTTTTATTATCTAGACAAGGTAGATGCTGGTATCCAAATGTACCTACTAGAATCTAGCTAATAATTATTTAATGGCTGTAATTGGACTTGAAAATATTCCAACGCTGACAAACCCGAGCCTGCAATCGATGGAAAGACATGCCGATTTCTATATGTGCAACACAACACGAGCGACTTGCAATGGAACACCTCCGTCTATGTTTGTGGCAATGACCAAACAGAATGTTAGTAACACCTACACGTTGTGGGGCAGCGTTAATGGAGTGCTTAGGGGCTACGATCTATGAGAGCTGAACTTCGCTTTATGGACTTAGCCATGTTTACTTGAAGTCAATGACAACGTCAAATGTCTGAGGAAGTGAGTATATTATATTCGCTTCGCTTCATACGGAGAGCGGAAACAAGCACATAAATTAGCTGGAAATGGATTTGTATGAAAATGCCTTAAGAAACTTGAAGGGAAAATAATTGAACTGCATTTTAGTTTATGTTTAAGGTGCAGTTGATTTATATAGTTGAACATTTATTTTGTAGTAGTTTCATGATAAATTAGGATACAAGATTGATATTAATGAAATACTAGCCGTGTTGCATGGACCGGAACCGATGGAATGTAATGCATTCAGCATAATACCGATTCGATTTTAACATTGAAAAGATAATTTTGTCTATAAAAAAACGCAGCTTTAGGATCTTGGCATCCCATATATATGGAATATTCGCGAAAACTATGCCATCTCACTGGGCAGTAATTGGTCAAAAAAGGCCAGCTGGCAATTGGTCAACTATACCTAGTTTTTAATATTTGAAAAAAAAAATCAAGATCAGAGCGATTTTTGGCACCTCATTTTCGGGATATTCGCAAAAAAATTATACCACCTGAAAGGCCTATAGAACTTTTTATAAGTACTGCTAGTTTAAATAACTTATTGGTTAGCTATAGATTTCATAATGATTTTTTTCAAGACACCACGTCTGCTATCTGGTGGGTTACTAGTCAATCAAAGATTTCTTATGATTTTTTTTTTAAATGAAAGGCTGACCTATTTCTGATTCAAGATCTAGTTATCTCTCTTATAGTAGACATTTCTTACGAATATCCCACAAATGAGGCGCCAAAAATCACGCGTGACCTTGAAAAACTTTAAGTCTTGATTTAAAATTTCCATTACTGACCGATAAGATGAGATACTTTTAGTGTGAATATCCTAAATATGGGATGTCAAGATCCAAGATCTAAAAAAAGGTCTTTAAAAATTTGGGTTTTTCGTCAAACTCAGTTTTATTAATAGTAAAATTATATTCGAAATGAACGTTTCCGCACTCTTAATAGTTCAAACAGTAAAAGATCTACATATAAGCATGGCAACACTTCATATGAAGAAATTTGAAAACAAATATCATATGTAGATATGCGTGTGTGTGTTAGAAGTTTTCCGATTCATTCAACATAGACTTTAGAGGCTTAAAGTTATATGTCCGTTATCATGTGTCACACGCTATCAAACAATTATAAATAATAAATCCAAGTGTAAGCAGAGGCATACATAAGTACCACTGTGGTTAGTCATTTGTTAAAAAAGTAATAACTATACTTTGTCCAACAAAAATTGTCAGTACAGGCCTTATGGGAGAGCTTTTTCGCTTTTTCTAAAGCAGTGGCGCCTGATGCACCCTCACTACAATGCGTTAGAAAAATGCCAGTAAAAAAAGAGCAAGCCACTGACTTTTCTTAAGGAATTGTTGTTGTAATTCTCTTCAAAAAGTTGTACACCCCAACACGAACGTCGTCGTATCCCAGATCCCACTGCTGATGAGATACTGTCAAGAGTGTCAAGTGTCACTCAATACGATCGTGCGCTCTTTATCTACATCAAAACAGAGCTACCATTATCATTCTCAATTGCAAGCAAGGAGCTTTTTCAGTGGTTTTTTTTAAGGAGCTTTTGGGATTTGAAGCTTTTGAGAACACATTTTAAGAAGATGAGTATGTTGAGTGTTGTCGTATTGCTTTTCAACTTAAAAAAAAAACGCGCATATTATCTTACCGCTTGGCGTTGTGGGAAAAGGTAAATTTAATATTGTTTTCAGTCATTTTGAATCGGCAGGCGGTAGCTCTACGCGTTTTTTACTCTCATTTGCGGCAATTTATAATATAAACTACGGAATCCCTGTGAGAGCTTTAAAAGGCGACACACTTATGCATGGCAATGAAACCAGAATGAGAGACAAACGTCCTATCTTCCCTGTACTGACAATTTTTGTTGGACAGAGTATAATAAGTAATTAAAAATTGGTAATGGAGTTTTCATACGCTGTAACAACTTCAGTGTGCTTTGATTGTGTTACCAAGCTTTATGGGCTAAAGTTATAACATTTTTACGGTCCATTTCCATTCGGATGTGAAATTCTGATATCAATAGCTTTGTCAAATGGAGAACCCTAAACCGGGTAGAATTTAATGCTTCGAAAATGCAACGTTGTCTCCCGTCGTTGAAAAGAAACCCACCCCAATATCACAATAGTCACCAAAAACACTTCTTAGCTTTTGAGTTTGCTTTATTCGTCCAAAGATTGAGTACAATTCCCATATTTGGAAATTTGGACAGTTGCTCCAATAACCCACTTCGCTTATGAACCCTTTAGCCGCACTACCCAAATGTGGAATGTTTTATCAGGCCCAATATTTCCTTCCCATTTCGATGTTCAAATATTCAAAACCAATGTGTATCGGTATCTCCTTTTAAATACTCTCTAACTTTCCTTACGCTCGACCTGGGCTTAAACAATTAAACTCTTAAGTGAGCGCAAAATATAAAAAAGTATTTTTCTAAAGACTTCTTATATCGAAATAACGTTTTGCAGAAATATTTAAAAGACTTTAAGGAACCAAAATATAAACATAGAGTATGTAACATTTTTGTCTATCAAAAAGGAGGCAAAATGTAATTTTTTGGAATTTTCAGTTTTCTTAAAAAAATAACCAATTTATCAAGGTTTCACTGCTATATATATATTTGCCTTTCAAAAAAGCTATGCAATAATATTTTAGGTGATGCCATTTTGCATTTGTTTTATTTTATCGAGTATTCGTGCTCTAATTTTGAAATGCATCTTATTGAAACCAACAATTTTTTTTTTAAATATTGTCGTAGAAAAATAATTAAAACAATTTGGGTTAGATACTGTTCTCTATCTGAAAATACTTTAAATATCCAAAAATTAAATCTTACACTGACAAGAAGAAAACTTTTTATTGTAAGGTAGTGTAAACTACAGTGTAAAGATACTATGATCCGTATCGTTTTAATTTCTAGGGATACCTAATCTATGTACATAATAGATAAATGGCGATAATAAAACATGGCTAATATGTATTTTTGTACGAGCCATTATAACATCGAATTTAAACGTGGCAGCGCTGTGAAATTGAACTTAAATAAAATTTCAATAAAAAATAAAATATTATTTTCTGTTTTTTTTTTTTCAGGTTAAGGTGAAAGTGATTACCGCTTAAGAATCTTGTATTTTATCACAAAATGTTCATTTACTACAATAATTATTCTTTATACTGCGGGTACA
The DNA here is from genome assembly GCA_963931855.1 of Philhelius festivus. Taxonomy (NCBI): domain Eukaryota; kingdom Metazoa; phylum Arthropoda; class Insecta; order Diptera; family Syrphidae; genus Philhelius; species Philhelius festivus. The sequence continues at coordinate 62,592,638 of OZ007557.1, forward strand.
GCAGTGCGAGAAGCGAGTAAAGTACTAATTCGAAAAGAAATGCAACAAGCTTTTTCCTTTTTAAGGATTATTCACCTGAGGGCAACCAAAGGACGACGAATAAAAGAACAAATTAAAAAAAAAAACATTTATCAGAGTAAATTTTTCACAAAAAAATAGATAAAATGCTAGGCAACTAATTAAAGTAAATTGGAGTTTCCAGATCGCGCTAAACTTTTTCTCCCATACAAAATTCTTTCCAAAATTTAGCCAAGCTAAAATTATGTCAAGCATTTTAGTTGAGAGGTACGCTGCTCCAGCTAAAAAATCAAAATTTCTCTTCGAACTGTACATAACTTATCTGTCAAAACTTAGCGCACGTAATAATTGTCTGGCACATTTATTCTCGAGCTAAATTTCAATTTCAATTTGAAATGGAATAATATATGATTAATATTGAGAAGAATATTTAGTGACGGAAGACTTACAACTTACAAGACTTTCTACAGCAAAAATCACTCATAATTCATAATTCCTATTCGTTCTCATTCATAATTCTTAAAAAATCATACTTTAAACCAAATTCTTTTAAATCTTTGAAAAAATTTCATTTAGATAACAGCTGTTTTCTGTGACATATTCTCCATAAGGTTCTTATGTCAAAATTTAGATTGGGTTTTAGCTGATGTTTGGAGAAAAATGTGGGAGATAAAATTTAGCGCGATCTGCGTACTAGGCTTAACTGTCAAACTTTATTCGCGTTCCACATATCATCCACACCACGGTAAGCTTAATCATACTTGTTTTTATTTTCTTGATGGTGCTAACTGAACGAAATGGCAAAATGGAAGCATGTTTGTTCAATCGTGGGTCGTTGGTCGCTAGCATGCGAATGTACTTAAAATTGTATACAATAGTAACTAAATTCGTTCAGCCATTATTATGAAAATAATCCAAAAATAAGAAAATTCCTCTAAAAAAATGTCAGAAATTTGCTTTCGCTTACGTATTTTACAAAAACACAATTTTAGATCAAAGACATATAGCCTAGTACGCAGATCGGGAAAAATTTTGTCTCCCATACATTTTTTGTCGTGCGACAAATTTTGTCTTGGATATTTTTCCGAGCAGTACGCAGTTCGCGCGCAAAATTCATACTTTTGTGCATTGCTGTACAAAATGTCTCCACTAAATTTTGCCAGGAAAAGGAAGGATACAAGCATTATTTTGCGGGGCAAATTTTTGAGAGCATCAAGAGGAGATTGCAAAAAGGTATGAACGACTTTTGTAAGGTAACCCATTCCAGAGATACACTAAAAACACATTAAATTAGATTTCATCTCTCCAACTTCAAACTTTTGCGCGAGATTTGGAAAAGTTTTGTAGAGATTCAAATTGTAGAGATAAAATTTGTCTTGTCTCGATCTGCGGCTTATACGACGATAAATAAAAACTGTTCTAGATAAGCTGAAAAATAATTGGGGTTTTACCTCTAGGCAATCACAAAAAATTCTTTGTACCAGATTTGAAGTGAATCCATGCATCCGTTTGCATCAAGCTGAACACAGACAAGCAAACCAACGGACATCATGGCAATCACCAACATTTTCCCCGGAATGCTCTATGAATAAAATGTTTACACGAAACTAATACTTGACCTATAGTGGAAATATTTTTTTTTTAAATTATAAAAGTTTTTCAAACATAAAAAAATTAACTACAAACTATTCCAATTATCAGATTTTCCAATTCGGAAATCGAAGGACCTACAACATTTACATAAGTCCAAAAAATAGGTTCTGTTCATAGCATCTTGAACATCAGAGTGTTGAAGATCTGAAACCGACAGTTAAAGACTTTGAAAAGGAACCGTCATAATGGTTTTTATTGGAATTTTCTTCATAAAATACCAGGACTCACTGAAGCTTGAAAGATTCCTAACGAAACAAAATTCCTAACGAAAAAAAAAAATCTTTCTATCCGTCATATATTTCACCTATATTGCCATTAAGGTGTGACAGTGTTTTGGTCTTTTCATACTATGCCTTTTTTCTTTTGATCCAAGATCAAGCCCTACAAAAACATCACAAGATCCTGCTCTTTATAGGAATCACGTTCCATTTTCTAAAATTAGTTTTTATTCTGGCGGATAGGTGGGAATTTAGTCTTACCAATGGCGGTGTAGAACACTGCTGCAACTCTGTATCGTTATATTATCTTATTATCATCGTTATATTATGATCAATAAGGATCATTAGCGATACAAAATTCAGCTATTGTTGTATGGTATGGCTTAACTGATTAAGAATTATTCCCGGGGAATTAAATCCATTTTGCTTTAATTATTCTAATTATTGAATTAATGAACTTTGAAATTAATTCCCGAACTACCTTACCATTTTCCAAGTAAGTTGGTTAGTAAATCGATAGTAAATATTTCAGAGTAATCATTTCTTGAAAATATTTCAGTTTTGTGGGGCATAAACTTTCATAAAATTAGTGGCTGGTTCTCCTACTAAACATTTTGATAGTTTATTGGAACTTTGGACTTTGCAGATCTAGATTGTAGGTCAAAATCTTCTAATGGTTAATTTGTGAATAATAAAGGAAATTTCGAACACCTTCTTAGATTTATGGTCTTTCGCAATACCCAGATAAACGATTTACGACTTTATTTTTCCATTGCTTTAGGTCTCAAGACACTAAATCACCTAGAAAATGCAGTTCTGCTCAATCTAACAGCAAGTCTTTGTTTTTTTTTACGATTTTTATGCATTGCATTGTTATAAGCTCTATCGATGGGTATTCCAAATTGATCGAATCAAACGCCAATTAGAGTTTATAGTCGAAGCCATAAAGATGCCTAGTTTATAGTCCAAAAGCGGTAAATCACAAGTTTAACTCGTAAGTTGTAAGTAACAAAATGCCTGACAAGCCAGTCAGCATCGTTAGATTTGGATGGTGCTGGTGCTCGTCTTCACATATGGGCATCTTCTGTGTTACAAGTTGTAAAACAATTTTAATGTACGCTATGGGAATATGTCTTCGAAATTTCTCTCTAGCGGTAACGACCGACCGACCGACGGTAACGCCGAGGTAGGTGGCTTGATTTGCAATTCGTTTCAAGCAGCGAGCATGCAGATGCAAAATAAGTTGCATCTTCTTTCTTCTCCAAGTACTTTTTGGTGCAAGCAAAGGTCTTCATTCAATATTGATGCCTGGAGGCCACCCAAAAAATATATACGGACAGGTCAGCGGTACGGCAACGGCGGTGAAGCGGAAGCAACGGCGTTCACAATTACCCAAAAACTCTGCCTTGAAGAATGTGCTGTGCATGATGCGCACGCGGCAGGCGAACCAGTTTCATTCACAATGTACCCAAACCACAACGATTATGGTGGCAAACAGTCTCCAATCCAAAATGCTTCACTTCATTGAGGCGCTCCGATGGTGGTGGCCTGGCCAGCCCGGGCCAGTTGGTTCGCAGGAATTCAGAGGATCACGTCTCAAGTCTCAAGTGATACCAATCACGTTTTACCTTCTATCTTGCCCTCCTCCGTGCGGGATTGCAGTTTATTTGTTTTGAGTTGTAAGTTCGATTGTGCTACCGAAAATGTTCCGGGGGTAACTCCACTACAGAAAAGGTTAATTAAATGGTGAAGTGATGCCTTGATTGTTGCTGTTGTTGTATATAGTTGGTTGCGGTCGTGGTTTCGAAATAAATTGCCCAGGAAATTATTTATTTTTGCCTTTTTTTTGGAAATTAATGTAACAACATGGCGAGCCGCAATTGAAGTATGTATATGTAGGTATACCTGCATGTGTATTTTGGTCATGGAAAGCTTGTAACGCCTGAGGGATGTAACGTGTCTCGCGATCGAGACCGGGTTGGATAATTTCTTGAAATTTATGTGATTAAGCTTTTTGATTGGTAATTAGTAAAAATAACGGCCATGAAATTTAGGAGGAGCATGATGAGCATAATGAGCAGGTACAAGCTAAAAATGTGTAGCAGTTTATCAACGATGCATGCTGGTTGGGTGAAAATATTTTCATAATTATTTTTTAATAGTTTACCCTGGAACTTATATATAGCAGGTTTGCAAGGGATCGAGAGAAGAAAGGAGACCAGTTCAAGCATACAAAAGTGTTTAATCATATTCTTCATATAACTTTAAGACTTGAAACGGTTTTATTAAATTTTTGACTAAAAAGAAGTCTGATTTGAAGGCTATACGAATATGATTGTAGTAGATCCACTGCACTGATTTAAAGACTTGACAATCTTTTTTCTTTCTGATGATCTACTTTACCCTAAGATGTTTACATGACCTCCTGGACAGAACCTTGAAGTCTGTTGGGAGAACGACAACAGAAAACGGCTTCAGTCTAATCGACTTCGCAAAAGCTCGTAATACGGTGAAAAGTAAAGTTTCAAGGTTAGGACCCACACCAACCTTGAGTTCTAGCAAACGTTGATTTTTGCGATTTCTTTGTTGTGACAAAATTTAGATTTCAACTGTGTAATGAAAAAAAATTGCGAGCCGCCCAGAGGAAGAAATGAAGAAATTCGTCTTTGAACGTATAAGCACACACGACATTGCCAGAGTCTACAGAGAGCTCCGAACCGAGCAGTACATTCATCTTACAAAGACATCATTGGTTCCAGTATCACGACATCATCAAACAGATAGACGAGGCCGGGTCAAGCGAGGGTAGAATTTCAAGCCAGAACAAGAAAGAAGAAGAAAAGCTTGCGTAGAAAGAACAGTGCGTCTTTAACCTCCCAACTCAAGAAGATCAAAAAACCTCACGATCAAAACCGCACCTAAGGCTAGTCGCGCACTAGCAATTTTTAGTTGCGAAACTGCTTGGTTCGAGCAACTAAAAAGTTTGTGTTTTGACACAAACTAAACGATTGCCTAAAATAAGTTCGCTATTTTATTGAACATATAATTATCTGCAAATTCACCGACATTCAACCAAACAGTTCATCTGTTTTCTATAAGTAACCAAACAGTTTCGCAACTAAAAATTGCTAGTGCGCGACTAGCCTAAAAGTTTAAAAAAATATCCAAGTAACGTGTGCTATTTATAAAAACGGGAAGCAGACCTTTTGAAGCAGCAAAAGTAACCCAATCACGGAGTAGCTTTCTTGTATGATAGTTTTCTCAGGGAATAGTAGAATTCTTCAAGCAACATTTCTAGTAGCCTTTACATGATAATCACTTGAAATATACCTATACAGTTCCACTGCCCAATAAATAGAACAGGTATAGACTTATAGCTAAAATGAAACATAAGAACTGCAAGTCCACAGGTTCTGCAAAGCTCTTCAAATACAGAGAAGATTTTGTGATAAGGCTCATGTATCAAATCATTAGCCAAATATTGGTGGAGGGAAACATACCCAATGGCAGACCATCAACTCCAAATGCCCCATCTTCAAAAAAGTTTGATTCTATTTCTTGCAAGGACTATTGAGACATATGCCTGCTAAAACGTCTGTTATAAGGCCCTATCCAATATTTCGTCAATACTGTTTCGAATTTGGCTTCAAACTCATCTAAAATGGTTGACTTATTAGTGAAGACTAAGAACTCCCCAGAGAAAATAAACGAGTGGTGTCAAGTCGTATGATCGCGGCGATCCATTGATGAACACTCGACTTGCGATGACTCAGCAAATTTATCCATCACAGCTTCGAGCAGGTCAATTGTATGGCAGTTAGCGCTCGCCGTTTAATTGTAACTACACCTCAAATATAAATATCGATCTTGTCAAGCTCTGACCAGATAAAGACGGTTAAAATCGCTCTATATCCGAGACTATTGATGGTAACTGAGTCCCCCTTCCGTATTTCGAAAGAAATAAGGTCCGATCATGCCACCATTCCATAAACCGCACCAAACCATCAATCTTCGTGGATGCAGTGTTGTTCGGTGAAGCCCTTGTGGATTTTATGTGCTCCAATAACTACAATTTCGATGGTTGACATAGCCGTTGAGCCAAAAATAGGCCTCATCTATTTTTTTGGGAAAAACCGGGTCTCCGGCCCAATTAGCGAACTCAAGTGAAAATTTTGACAGCTGGAAGTCATTGCAAATTTTTACAGCTGCTGAAACATAACAATTAAAAAAAACTGTCATTTCTATCTGGTCATTCTTTATGTGTTCGAGATCAAACTCGGGATAGGGGTGAATTTAATTCAGTTGTGCTATATTTTGCTCTCTAGGGTGTGGGTGATGTAGAAATGGGTAAGAGGAAAGATTTAGTGGAAGTCTAAAGTGGATTGCTAAATGATGTTAAGAATGCCTTTTAGTTACAAAAATGAGATGTCGCCAGGTACGTCGAAAAAGTATTCTCCGAGGGCATCTTTTCTAGTTTTCACTAGGATGTGGCACTCACAAAGAAAGTGAGATGAGTGTATGACTCACTCCACCTCTTCGTCCTGATAACCACTGCCTAAGTCAACTGAGGTCTGCTAAGGACCGACAAGTGTCAATTATTGACCATCTGTCATCTGTGGTCTTGATGGAACTTTGATGAATTCTATACTTTTCCTGCTCCAGTGGCATAAGTACAGGGTAAAATTTGGCTCAAACTGATGAACTGGTTTTGGCCAGTTCATTAGCCATTTCATTTCTATAAATGTCATCCTTATTATAGAAATCTCCTTCCACGTAAGAAAAAGGGAACGCTCTACAAAACTCTTAAACTGCGAGTCCTCCTTTAAGGCTTTAAGTGTTGGTAATTTGGACGAAAACTAGAACGGGCGAGCTTGACTCTTTTGGAGGATAAATGGCGGAGAATATAAAACCGCAAACTTTATAAGATCTACCGAAATGAAGTTGTTTGATAAGTGAATGAAAAACAAAGCTTGAGTCAAGAGAATCTTCAAATCCCAGCCATCAGGTTCGAAACGAAAAGGAACAGCGAACTATTTAGAGCAGATCTTGGGTGTCAATGCGCTTGGTCTAGATGACTGGAAGCAGTGTGATGATAAGGTATAGAAAAATAGTTCATCGTGTCTTGACGAGAGAACCGTCATAGACTGGTTAAAAATAAGAATATAAGAAAGTATAAACGGCACAAATTTATTTGTTAAGACAGTTTAACAAGTCTTGTTGAAATCAATTACTATAGCTTCAGGGAATCCTCCGTAAAGAAGATAATTTCTTGTATCGTCGGTATGTTCATCTATAGATTAAAGATATAAACAATAATAATTTTTCTCAAGACATTTTCCTCAATATTTAAAGTCTAAGTCAGAATAACACTTAAACTCTTATTTATAATGACAAACAGGCTGATTTGTTAATTTCTGTAACTATTGTCCAGAACGGACTGTTCTGTTTTTCTAAGTCTTAATTTATGGCTTTTGTTTCTTTATTTATTTTTTTAAACAACAGTTTCTTCATGCCTAGTTAAATCTCTTGTCGCAATCGATTTTTATCAAAAGACAAAAGACAAACCTACGTTAATACCAAACCGGACAAAAAAATAAATACAAAAACAAATAATGAATAAAAAAGCAATAACTCACCAGAAAGACAATGTTAAAGATATGCAGCATACACTTGATCAAGCTGATACTCCCACAACAATGGTTGTGGCGTTTTCGCTTTGTCGTACTGTAATGTGACATCTTATCGACAACGACGGATGACGTGTTTTATTTTTTGTGTCTTGTCCTCGAAATCTGATGGGAAATTTGAGTATTTTTCCTTTAACGAAAGAAAAATCTACGTTTTCTTCGATCTTTTCGCTTCAAAGCAGCTCTTAGGAGAGCCTTCACCTTGAGATATTCTAATCTAAATATTCAAATTCAGAACCCGGCGATGAACCCGTAACCATTCATCTCTCTACTTAAGAGCACTGATCTGGATAGGTTGGATTGCATAGTTCACGTGATCCATGGGCCTCTGTGGAGAGGTTTGAGATTTTAAGCCTTTTCAACTTTTCAACCCCTTTAACCTAAATTTTAATGATTTCCATATTTGGAATGTTGGCGCTCTGGCTCTAAAATTTATGGCTATTTTTTGCACTGCTGTTTTTTTGTTTGTTTATGTTAGCTTCGGTATCGGTTGAGATTCAAGACTCAGGTATGGTTGATATGGTTCCCGAAAAAGGAAAAAGGTGTGCTCCTAATTGGCTGTTTGCCAAGATTGATTTTTTCTTGCTTGTCCCGTTCCGTCTCGTTTTCGTCGCTTTTGTATTTGGAGGTTTATTCAATTTCGATTGATTGCACGTTTGACGATGATGGTGACTTGAGGGGATCATTCATTATTCGAATTGATGGCGTGCTATATGCCACCATGACGTCGTTGTCTTTGATTTATCGTCAGAGGTATTGAAAAACAACAAAACACAATATGGTTGGCAAATATTTCACGGTTTCGACGACAGCTTGTGTGTGTTTGATGTCTTATTGCCCGTGCGCAAGGAACCGCGATATCGTGATCTGATTTCTGATGAACCGAAGGCGGTGATTTTGTGGATTAATCAATTAGGCACTGAGGCACCCAATAATCGAATGGCGCCCAAATCTGAAATAAAACGAAAAACAAGAATATAAGATTATAGGTTTCTCAATCTCAAAGATGAAAAAGAAGAAGTGTAAATAGCTCAAAGGAATTTATTTTCGGAATGACATTATCGATCTCTGATTTGATTTCGTATGTAGATTGAGGGGCTTTGGCATTGAATGTGGGTTTTGTTTTTTGTCGACATCTTGGGAGGTCAGAAATGGGATACGTGATAAAATAAAAAAAAAACTGGAGAACAATGCGGACATGGTAAGAAAAAAGATCCAAGATATTGTTGATGTTAATTTATTTTTAAGTGGCGCTGAAAGCTATAAAGGCCTCTTCATTTTGACACTAAGCCAGATTTATATGTAAATAGAGTTACAATGGTAATCAAAAGAGTTGCTATGGGACCTCAAAATCAGGCCAATTAAATCGATTTTGCCTAAAGTGATCAGATCACATTGCTTTCGAAATGCTTAATTAGACTTTTGCTGTGGGTTTCTTAGACTTTGAGAGGGCAAATGATATCTGAATCTATTTAAATAATGATAGCTTGTTAAGAGATAACTTATTACGTAACTAGTAGGTGTATATTTATTAGTCGTGCGTTTGGTTCGTGAACCCATCAACAAAGATTAACCCTTTCTTATTCAATCTTTTGATACCTGGTCTTATGTTCAACCTTTTGAAATGCCTATTCTTAATAATTTAGACATAGAATGAGTATTGATTTCGTTTAAAATAAAATGTTGAAGTAATAATCAAACTTTTGTCTTAATGATGATGGAGAAGTCCAAAAACGATATTTTCACCACTTAACCGATGGCGCAGTATCGTAGGTGAATTCTTATGTCCGACTGTGTGATCAAGTGAAAATTGAGTTAGAGCTTACATGCAGAAGCGGATTTACTTCAAATTTGGAACGAAGTATTTGTTTGAGGTTCTTTTCTGGAGAGGAACTTCTGATGTTATACGTATTTAGGCCTTTTATAATTAAGTGAGCTCCTCGATTACAAATAATTGCTTATAATTTTCTCTAACGGTTTTACTTATACCTTAGGCTACGGCATAACAAATAACGCAATACTAGGCAACGAGTGAATGTGACTTAGTCGAGCGATTAAAATATGAAACTTTCGTAATTAATGCGAACTAATAACAAAATAAATGCAGCATGGCCGGCCTTATGAGGTAGAATGATCAGTAATGCGTGTTTCGGCATCGCTTTCACAAGCTTTCCATAAACAAGATCAATACCTGCAAAGGAGTGTTGTCTAATCAGGAACTGTTGAGTTGCACCGACATGACAAGGAAACGCTCGCTAAGAGAACCCTTGTTTTTGGTCGCGTTAGTAAGCAATGGAATTCAAGGAAAAATTATTTATCGAAGCTTATTTAAGGAAAACTTTAATTATAAATTCAAGGCAAATCCAATAAAAAACTACTGAACTTTAAATTGATATTTTTGTTGAAAATTCCCTAAAGAAAACTAGAACCACACCAAAGAACGATTTCCTGAGCACGTGATGGTGTCACAACGAATTTTGCAACCTATGAAGTTGCAGCTGCCCATTAGTTTCTTTCTTTTCTTTTGCAGGTCCAAAATGCTACCAAATTACAGTGCAAATCTTATTCATCAGATCAATCCACAAGACTCCTCTTAAAGGAGATTTGAAAAACAACAGAAACGAAATTCGACGATAAATTATGTGAAAGGCAAGAGTATCCAACGAACATGTGTGACAGACGATTAACTGGCAAAGAGTGATCAACCTCTAAGACCAACGGATAGCTCAACCTAGAAAAAGCGGATATCTTTGCAGGTCAAAATAAGATCATATTGTATGTGATTCTCCAAAAATAAGCACGTGGTTTTAAGGGGACTTTAAGCGTGTAAATTCTATAGCAGTAAGGCGAAGGTTTGCTGGATTCGTTCATTTAACTAATTCCATTGTGAATGATATTTTTTCACAGGGGATTCTTAGGGGCCAGTTATAGCTCATCAGAAAAGTCCATCAGAAAAATGGGAGCAATCGAAATCTGAAACATTTTTCTGATGACCGGTTATAGCTACCAATAATTTTACGTCAGAAAACAAACAATTTTTTCCTGTCATATCATCAGAAAAAATTTTTCTGATGCATTCGGAACAGAAAAAAATAGGAACACAAAAGAAAAACGAAATGGAATATATTTTGAGTTTTGGCAATCAGCTGTTCAGAAAAATTAAATTCCATCAGAAAAAATATTTAAATCCATTTTCTGAGCAAATTTAGCAACAAAATGTTGTAATTCTTTTTGTAAAAATTAGTGCAAGCAAGTATTCGTCTAATTGCATTAAAATTTTACTCAAAATCGAGTTGTAATATGGTCAAATTTGGAAGACAAAATTTTTTCTGATGGACTTTTCTGATGAGCTATAACTGCCCCCTTAAAATCAGATCAGGTTCAATAACTGGGCGGCTTCATTATTGAACGTGTTAAACAGAAAGGTCAACAACTGCAGGCAGTTAAGTTTAGCGAAGAAATCCACCATTATCCCCCATGTTCTGTATTTCACTTATTGTGAATTCACATGCCGAAATTGAGTTTGGGTGTTCCACAATTCGTTATTGTGAATTGGAATTTCGAAAATGAAAATGGATGTTCCGCATTTCGGTTCATTCCATTTTCTGAACGGATTCAAATCACTTTTTTTTTTTGTAAATTGTCCGTGAAATTAGTGAAAGTGCCAAGGCTATGTCTAAATCATTGCCAATTGATCTCTGATAACTTCCTTCTGCTAGGAATCGGAGTATTGCTGCAAGTTTTTGAATTCTGAATCGATAAAGGTATTGTAAAAGGTTCAATTTCCCTTAAAACATATAAAAAAGCGTCTTTGCTCAATCTAAAATTATCACGAAAACTTAAAAAAAAATCAAGAATTAACTTTATTTATCAGAACAATTCATATAATATTCACACACTCACATTGTGTCAGGTAAATCTAAAACATTTGATTTGTCTCGCAAAATTTGTCTTCTTATTTTTTCTTTTGAATTCTGCTTCCTTCTTAACATTAAAATTGCAAAATAATATTGCATTCATGTTCAAAGCACAAGAATTTAACTTTAGAAATAAAATTAAAATGGATGATAATTCAGTTCTGACAGTTCGAAGCAATTTCGAAGTTTTCGAAATCATTTCACGTGAAATTCAAAAGTGATTTCAATTCACTTTCGATCGAATTCCGGAACATGGGCGTATATTACATTTTAGTGAGATTTTTTAGCACATACATAATGTAGATAGTTTAAAAAAAAAGAAAACAAGAAATAAATTTCCGAGACATAAATTGTCTCGTATGTCGTACACAATATTGTTATGTTTCAACAGCTGTTAAAGTTATCAATGACATCCAGCTGTCAAAATATTCAGTATGGTTTGGCTGTAGATTCGGATTTTTGACAAAACATCATCTTCTCGGGCGGGGCACATTATTGGTTCAGCAACTTTGTTGGAACGAACACAATCCAAAATGTTTGACTGTTTGTTGTGGTTTATGTCACGGTGGCATATTTGGACCTTATTTCTTTCAAAAAAAGGAAGGGCCACCTTTAACGTCAATGTTCTCGACTTTCTGTGACCAGAGGTCGTGAAAATCGACATATTCGAGCTATGGTTCCATTAAGACGGCGGCGGCGCTACACACCATTCAAGCGACGCAATGCTCGAAGTAGTGAAGGAGAAATTTGGCAACTGATCGGTCATATCAGCGAGCGTTTATTAATTGGCCACTAACGGTCAACCACTTTGGACGAGCTCGAGCGGTTATTTGAATGATGTGCTATTCAATGCATAATGAAGTTTGATTGCAGCTTCAAAATAAAGCCAGCAACGAAGCCTTGAAAAGGGTTGTAGTTTTCAGAATTCACTAAATCTAACAAAGTTCTTTCTATTATGAAAACTAAAAAATTCTGTGAGGTCTGGTTTTCGAAATATTTCAATCCAAAGTGAATTTAGAACTGATTATTATCGATGCAAACAAAACAGTCTTCTGTTCTGATGGAGATATTTCCGCAACCATGACTCGTAGACGGTTTAGTTTTCACTTCTGAATAGAAAATTCAAATTGATATACCTTTCCATGGATTTTTAGATTTTTGAAAAAAAAATCATGAACTTACCACTTGTCTACAAAAAATCACCATTTTTCCCAAAGTTTCCCAAGTACATCGAGACATACATCAAACGAAAGGTCTATTCAATTCCTTTATATATGTGCAAACCAAAAGCTTCTGGTATGGTCCGGTTCTCGAAATGTTGCAATCCAAAGGGATTCTTCGGATTTTCAACCTTCCACTACATAACAATGTCTTTGCGTAGCTATATCTCGCAAATCTAAAAGGTTGCGATAAAAAAAATCATGTGTAAACTTTTTAAGAGCTATCCACAGGTGAAAACAAGAAGCTTCTATGAGGTGAGGTTATTGTTATTGTTTTATTCAATTGCAATAGTCATTTTGTGTGAGACACTATTTTAGTTGGGAATAACTCAGTTTTCGATTTTTAGTGAATACACGTTTTTTTAGGATGCAACAGCTGCTCTTCTTTGGTAAAACTGGTTGGAAAATTCACTGATGTTATAGTTCCAATGTCCAGTGCAGTCAAAATAGATTTTTTATATAAACATTCAATAAATTAAAGATTTAGAAAAACGCTTTAATAAAATAAGGAATTTGTTTTTTGTTGGTATCCAAGTCAACTTTCCATTACTATTCCTCATTCTATTCCATATGAAATCAGGAAATTTCATCAAAGTCGGTTAAGTGGTATAAATTAAGTTCTTGAAATGTCACCACATTTTTGAGTTGATCCTATTTGGACTATTTTTTTCTGTTATTCCAAAATTTTACAACTATGAGTAGGTTTTAGAACAAATTAAATAAAAAAAAACATTGGATTTTCATGCACAATTTTGACGGAGCCAAATTTCTGGGGTATAATTTGAAGAAATAAAATGGTCATTCCGAAAAATAAGTATGCAGCCAGAGGCCAAAATATCATCAATAAAATAAAACATTTATCACATTTCCTTGTCCTATAATTATTTCATCACCGAATGAGATATTTTCAACTTAACATATAGTATGCGTAAGTACCCAAATGGGTGCCTCTACCTTGAAGGTTCATTCACATCCTTCTTCCTGTTTTATGTGCTCTGCTCATCTTCTTAGAAAATGTGTGCCTTTCTCATCAAGTAATATGACAGGTTATGATGCAACATTGAACGAGAAACTGCGCCCTTTTTGCACATATATATGAGTATGCATGCTTGGAGCTTATTTATCAAGTAAGATAATCCACAAATCGATAGACTCTCTAAATAAATACCTGACAGATGTCAACTTTTAGAGCAAATTCCAAACTCACACGCGATTTCCTTACATTTATAGAGCCAGGCAACATCATAGATTGACAGTAATTTTCTTCCCATCACACACGCAGGACAGCCTCAACGATCTAATCCTTTCTCTTCAACGCACTATGACGTTCATCATCCACCAGCTTCGTCGCACCACCGACCGCTACTGACGTCTGTCATAATCAAGTTATGAATAGTTGCGATGCCGGCATGTGGCTTCATTCGTAAGACCAAGAGGAAAACCAACAACCAGGCTACATTTCTATGCAAACAAACATCCAAGTAAATTAAATTTATATTGATCCTAAGCCGATGCGATGGCACGCTTGCCACTCGCTCGGAAGAAGACTTCACACCGTCGCAAATTCATACGAGTATCCTCGCACGTCGGGTCGCGTCGCACCGTCTGACATTTGTCTATTAGCAAACTGTCAAGCATGCGAGGTAGTTTTAATTTGAATTCGCAGTGACCACGAAATGCTTTATCATAACTTCCCAAGATTGAGGGTACCTTAAGCCAGGCAGTCCAGGGGGAGATAGGCGAAGGCGTGTGACTTGTCTATACTCCCATGGTTTCTTGTTTAGATATGTACATAAATGTTTGGCGTGGCTGTTACATGTAACTTTGCGTGCAGTAATGATGATGAAAACGATGAAATATGGCGAATCCAGTGACACTTGTTGGGGGACAGTGGACACAAATGCTACAACTTTATGCTGCACACAGTTGACAACATACCACCATAAATGGAAATTAATAACTGCTTAGTGGCAGTGACAGCAACAACAGCAAACTTTCACTAACATCGCTGCTTGATGCCACAGAAAACTCTTCAAGCGTCTGACAACAACGCACGGTGACGGTGACGGCATCGAGTGTTTTTTTTCTCAACAGGAGAAAGAGACTCTATAACTGAACCAGACGTCATTTTTGTCATTTTTGCAAACTAACATCCCGTAACCAAAAATGACATATCTAGTGTCACCTCCATAGAGAACCGGATGAAATGCAATATGTTGTGAAGAAGTGTGTTCTGTATGAAGCAGCAACCGTGCGGTGCGGTTCATAGCAACAACACGGACGGCATCATCTATGAATGAGAGTATCTACACTGTTCAATTCTTGTTCTATATATGTAGCTTTTGCGGTTGTTAGATATGCGTGTGCATCGTCAAAGACCTTATAAATGCGGATTCACTTCTCATTACACGCACTAGTAGTGATGTAGTGACAGTCAAGTCCAACAAACTTCTGCGGCGCAAACGTCTTCTTCCATTTTGAGTTATGTTGTAAGCCCGCCGCAGCAGCCATATATGCGGGTTTGGTTTAAATACAGTTGAGCCTGAGAGTCACGGGGCACATAACGTGAGTACGTTGCCGGTTGGGGCTGCTGCTCTGGTTAACATCGTTCTCGCATTTGCTAATGTCAATGATGTTGACAATGATGGTTGATACTTACACCTCATACCTACTACTTATGAGGCACACATGCGATTTGAAAAAGGCAGAAAAACCACAAATCCATAAGAACAATATATGGCAGGGATTGAATGCTTGAAAGGAATCATCTTTACAGAGTTTGGAATTGGAATTGAATAAGTATATAGGGAAACAGTGGCGGATATTTTTATTAATACAAATATTTTGTTATGAAGATCTAGGGTACGCCCATCTCAGGACCTTAAGCCGATTAGAATCGATTAGAATTTTTGGTATCTTCTAGAACTTTTCAGTATCGTAAGCTTAATAGCCCTGTGCAAGCCTATATGATGATATGAACCTAAGGCAATAAGGTCAAATAGTTACACTACTGCGTGGTTTTCAAAAATCAAAAACTCATGCTCTGACGTGAACTAGCTTACGGGCAGTGGAAGCGTTTCTAGAAAAAGTGCAAAGCGTTTTAATATTCATCACTTTTCGATACGGTCAGTAAGATTGATATCATCATATTTTGAGCAAAAGGCCCCAAGGTGTTGAATTCAATAATAGTTTGAGTGGCGTTCCTCAGGGTTCCGTTTTGGGACCACTATTGTTCTATTTACACATTAGCCAACTGCACTCTTCCATCAACTATTAATCTATACATTTATACACCGATGACGTTTAACTCTACATTTGATGTGCTTTGGGCCTTATAGAGCCCACCCACGGCTAGCTGCGTAAATGATGACCTGGCAAAATATAGCACGCTGATCCTAAAAAAACTGCCACTTAAGTAAATCAGTTTAAATAACACTTAAATCGAGAACACTGACTCCATTCGTAATCTTGGTGTAACTTTTAAACGAAATCTATCCTGGTATAACCATATCAATATTTTTAAATATATGAAAAATTAACGGGCTTATCGCGAATATTTATTTTAATCAAAATTATGTTTGATATTTACAGCCCGACGTTTCCACAGGGTTTCACTTGTCGTGGTCACGGGTTTGACTGAACCGTCGTATATTTAAAATGTCTACGATAAAAAAGTCTCAAATATACTTATCAATATTGCTGCTGTCAGAAAGTTTTGCAGCATCCTTTGTGCATTGTGGTCCACTCAATATCTTACGCCTCTGGCTACAAGAATTATAATAGCTACAACCTTCGCTATACCTGTCTAATGTATGCCAGATGAATGGAACCTCAGCATTGTCTAACCGATCCTCAAGAAAAAAGAACCTCTGAGCTTCGCCAACTACAGAGACATAAGTCTCCTGAACATCGCATACAAGATGCATTCTGCCGTATTAAGTGAACGTCTAAAGCCTTTCATCAACAACCTGATAGGTCCATATCAGTGCGGCTTTAGACCAGGAAAGTCCAATTATATCGAACTATATAGAGCAATGTCTAGTTTTGGCATCCCTGACAAACTTGTCCATTTGTGCAGAATGACGATGGAGAACGCACGCTTATCCATCAAGGTCGGAAAAGATCTCGCCGACGCATTTGATGTCAAAAAAGGCTTTAGGCAAGGTGATGCTCTATCATGCGACTTCTTCAACATCGTTCTTTAAAGAATAGTGATCTTTAGTCCTGTCTGCTAAGACGTGGAGTTGAGAAGCAGATACAACCGTAAACTTTTCAGCGACACAGACCTTGTTTAACGAGTTAAAGTCCAACGACTGAGATGGCTAGGTCAGGTAATGACAATGGACCCAAATGCCCTGCGGCTGAGGTAGCGCACACAAGTGGGAGAGGACCTCAACCAACCATGACGTGCGAAAATGGAGACAGCTAGCTATGGACCATGCTATCTGAAAAAGCTTATTAGTTGAGGACCTGGTCTACCCAGGACTGTAAATCGACCTTAAGTAAGTATTAGTAAGTATTTAAGCTTGGCAATAATTAATTAGCTTTCAATATAATAAAATTAAATGATCTTAGCCTAGAAGTTACATGGTTCTTAATTTATAAGCAAAATAAGAAAAAAAATAATTTTACTATAGTAATAGTAAGTATAGTGGGAAAAAATCGTTGTGTGAAAGTGAGCCTTGCATTAAAAAAAAACTGATGTAACCTAATCCTAACGTTTATCCTACCTTACCTGCTTCGCAACTAAAATAGAAATGTACCAATTTAAATTTCGCTCACTATTAATGCTGACGTGCTAATTGTAGGAAAATCTCTTAACATTCCAACCTCAAGGCATCCGATTGAATTTCATTGCACTTCGGAATTGGATTTACATAAACTACTTACCATGTTACCGGCTGGTGGCGGTGGTGATGGTGTGGCAAAGTAGCAGTTACAGAAATAACACCAAGCAGAGAAGACAAACAAAAAAAAAACGAATAGAGCCATGCATATAGAATAGGTTTTCTATAGCTTGTGGTGGTGGCATGAGATGCTTTGAACTTTCAACATCAAGCCCCTTACCCGTACACAACAATCTAATAGATCAAATTACAAAAATGCAACGAACTTTACAATCGTATTCCCATTAAATGATCATTTACACTTTATAAGAGTGTTCTATTGATTTCATTAATTTTTTGTTAATACTTTTTTTTTGCTTAAGGTCTGAATTGCCCCCCAAGGCAGCAGAGCAGATTGCTAAATTTTTAACCCCATTAGCAACATTCAACTCTTTAAATTGAATCGATTCCGAACAGAATGGTTTTTCGGTTCGGTGAACGGTGGTGGTGGTGCTCTGTGAAAACACTGGCCGCGTTCACTTCGTAGATCGATAGGGTATCTAAGATACTTTAGTATCCGATACGTTGGCGAACGACCAAAACCGGATAGGTACCATTTACTGTCAAAGTCAAAAAAAGACGTAAATCGTCCAGGGTTGGCCGATTCAACTACATGCCTAATTTACTCTACAATCTGTTACGTCTGCTACATACGTAGTTAATTCATTAAAAAAATAGAATAATGCAAACCAAACAATTTTGCACATTTATGTATGATCTTATAAAGGTTTGTACAAAAACTGAAAATGTTTCATTTACCATAAGGATGAGGAATTGTAGGAATTATGCATGATAGATGGGAAATTTATTTTTGGAGACAAACAATTTTCTTTAGCATAATCAAAGGATTTGGATTATGAACACATGATTTAAAGATATCTTTTAATGCTGAATTTATTGTACAAGGTATGTTGCGACGATTAAGTTGCAGCAAGAGACAATTTGCTAATCCGCAAAACAAACAATTTATATTATACATATGTACATATGTATACTGGATTACAAATCCTATGAATTTTTTTTTATTATAATAATTCATTAAATATTTAAGAATATAATATGGTATAGCCCTTATAAATATATACATACAATACTGACAATGTCTATTAAGTTTTTGGTTCAAATTTTTGATAATTTAATCCTGCAATGAGGAAAGGTAAATTGAAAAGGGCAGATTTTTTAACCACAAATTATCTCACGCCAACGAGGTTTCTTTTTTTTTGAGATTTTAATTAGCGGTGACCGGTGAGCTTTAAGCCGACAGAGTTAAGCTACGATTTCTTTTAGTGCTTGTTCGAATTTGGTGAGCGGACGCTGTCGTTTCAAGGTACGTACATACATATAAATATTACCAAAAAAACTTTTTAAAAATAATAAAAACCAAGAACTGGTAATTATATTGAAACTGTTTATTTTTAAGGAGCGCAACACACTTGTCGATCATTTTCCATTTTAATTGTGTAGTAAATCAACCTTCAGCCCAATAATTATGTAGCTTTTTGACCAGCCATTTTCACTTCGCTTATTAAAAATGAATAAGCCCAACTAACATACTCTCCAAAGCTAAACTCTTGAAATCTGATAAAAAAAATCCCATTGTTATACCTATGAAACTGAACTGGGTTTCATAACATTTTTATTTTAAGAGGTAAACACTTTTGCTGCTTAAAACTACTTAAATCTTATAGCAAAACTATTTTTTCTTCTTGCAATAAGATTATATAAGCTTATAGTCTTAAAAGAATCCTTTTCTGAAAACTCAGCTCTAAATATGTCCATATAATCCCATAACAAGTCATGTTTAAGAGTTAAGATCATTTCATATTTCTATGAAAACCCTAAAAGAATTTGAGTTTAATACCTCCTATATCAAGAAACAATCTGAAGTTCAAAGAATAAAAGCTTTGCAGTAGGATCCGAATGAGATCTTTAATGCAACAAACTTTACTTTTCTCAATTAGTAAATTAGTACTAGACGTAAGAAATGTTAAAAAGTTACAGTTCGGCCAACCCTGTACTCGACACAAAAGAAAATAGATCAGCTGAAATGTCAGCTGTTCTTCAAAATTCCCTTTGGATAGTTAAGTATACCAAAAATTTTTGGATAGCTTTAGATTTCTGCTTGACATCAGCTGTTTCGTTAATCAGTTGTTTTTTCCTATGGGATTACAACAACACCAACAAATCCGGATACCTTTGGATACGCACCCGAACGCGACCACTGTCTGCGTTCTGTGTGACAGCTTTAGATACTCGTACATCTCAAACAACAGGCCCCGAGAAAAGCGTATTTCTATCCGTATAATTGGTTTAATTTAACTTCGCTTCGGCACAAAATTACTTCAATCAAAGTTGATTTTTATTGGATTTTAATTTGATTGATGTAGTGACTCTCATGAAACGATGATGACGACGATAATGATGATTGTTTCTATTTTATTCTGAAGCATTGAGAGTGGTTAAATGAATAGTAATTTGTTTGGAAATCTCTGTTCGAGAAATTGGAACAGAGCTTCTGTTTAATTTAAAATGAAAATGTTTAATAAATGTTATGTCATTATGCAATTATTGAACATTTAGAATGCGCTCATAGCAAAACAATTAATCAATGGAGAAGCCGACAAGACGTATTAAGGTTGATGATAATGGGCACTTTAGATAGACATGTCTGAAAAAGACAGACATCATTTAAAATACAATAAGAAGCTTATAATCGTATAGAAAGTTTTGACATTTAGTTTGATGGCTGTTGTTGTATAATTTATAGTTTTGTTTCTTTGAATTGATGAATATTTGATGAGGGAATATGCCAAGCTTTTCAAATTAATCAACTATTTTAAGGGTAGGTACCTAAGCTTGTTGATTACGTATTCGTATAAGGTTTGTTTGCGAAGAATGCGGAAGAAACCAATTAGGACAGGATAGTATTTTTAGGCGACATGCTTTGGCACGTACTCTATAAGTGGAAGAATCATCTTTAATTTGTAATTATAATAAGCACACACTTAAGCAATTTTGACTGCATTTAAAAAATTTATTACAGTGCAATGGCTAGAAAAATAGAAGAGGTTTGAAGAGGAGATACCGATGCACATTATTTCGGAAGCACTGAATATCAAAATTGGAGGGAAAACTGGAGCCATTTAAAACATTTCACATTCGTGTCGTACGGCTTAAGAAAAAATCTCTATACTTGACAGAACGTCGTTAGACTCAAGGTAACTAATGTGCATTTCTAGAAAAACGAGTCTTACGCCGGAATTTCTAAGGAAGAGA
Source organism: Philhelius festivus (assembly GCA_963931855.1). NCBI lineage: Eukaryota > Metazoa > Arthropoda > Insecta > Diptera > Syrphidae > Philhelius > Philhelius festivus. Next base: position 62,613,513 of record OZ007557.1, read on the forward strand.
AATAAAAACGACTTTTTTGATAGAAGACACTTAGCAGCATTTTTGGAGAAGTCAAATATCTGATAGAATAGTTCTCCAAAAGTGGTCTGTGGTGCACATACATAGGATAGGTTAGATTAGGTTAGATAGGCTATTAGCCTGAATGCTTGAAAAACTTTGAACATAAATTCGGCCATTGTGATACCACATGAATTAATTAGACTTTCTCCCTATTCGCTGCTGAACGTCTTAGAGCTCTTTACGGAGCGTGCAAGACTATTAGAATTATAGAATTATTATCCAAGATGGAGCCTACATCTTTGAGATGAAGCAAGACATGTACAATGGAGATAAGAAATCGATTCTTCCTCGTCTATACAGCTTCTGCAAACATCGTTTCAGAATACTCCGAGTATCGTTGCATGTTTACCTATAAGACATTGGCAGTGTCCGGTTATGAAACCTCCTATAACAAAGACGGAGACGATGTGTAATTTGCTTACAGATAACAATCACTTGGAGCGCTTAAGATCCAGCTGAAGCCAGATTTGTGTTGTCCTCAGACAAGTGGTGATGTTGTTCTTTGTAAGGTTTGTTTTCTCAATAGCAACTTGTTTCAGCATAAATTTGTTTGTAGGCAAGTTCCACTTTTGACGAGTTCATCAGCTTTACAATTGCCTGGAATGTCAATGTGCCCAGAGCATAACATATGTGAATGTTGGACTGCTGTGCTATCTCCTTGAGAAATGATCGGCTATTGAGGGCTGTTGTAGAGTTTGTCTAGAGAAAGAGTAGAGAGATTAAATAGCGGCATAGCTATCTGAGAAGATGCGCGTATCAGTATTTGATATCAAGTTTTCTTTGAGCCAAGACTGGATTTCTTTTATCGTCAAAGGTTCTTCCTGTAACAGTGATTAGAAAGATGCAAGGAGGTACTTAAGTTTAGGTTGTTTTAGTACAAACCTGCACCAACACCATCATCAGTTTTTGATCCATTAGTATAAAAATGGATCGATTCGGCATTCAGCAACATCGAGTCCTCCCAAATGAATCTAGAAGAGATGCAAGTCCCACTCATGAATAGCGATATTATTGTGTTTAATTCCGCTTTAGGGACAAAAGACAGTTTCGAGTTTTTGAAGCCATATTCTACACGGGTTTTGATTCCTCATTAAACAATGCTGTCATGATCAGAATTTAATGAGCTCATTATATGCTGCCGTTGAAATTCAACAACTGAAAAACAAAAATGAAGACCTACAATCGAATATGTAAGGCTGAGGGTTCTGCTGTCATCTGCAAAACAATTTATTGGATAAGATGCTTTAGACTGTTGGTCATTGATGAATATTAAAAAAAGAATTGGTGATAAAACAGACCCTGAGCCATGCCAACATTTATTAAATATTAGGTATCAGATTAGGAATCATCAAATTGAGGGGTCCGAAAAGAAATTTCTAATCGAACAAAGAATAGATTTATAGATACCAAATGCCCAAATTTTTTATAAGAGTGCTTTATGCCAAAATCTGTTGGAACACTTTTACAATATCAAGCGCAATAATCTTAATTTCACCGAAACGAAATTAATGTTTGTTCCTCTATTCGGTGAGGTAACCAGTAGAACTATTGCTAAGGAAGTCCTATTGCTATGATTAAGAATTCTTTGTTTTTTGAGACACTTTCTAAGCTGATGATAAGTCAGTATTTTATTTAAATTGTATGTTTATTTATATCGTTTTATATCGATGAAAATAAATAAATAAATAAATTGTATGTTGATTGGAATCGTCATTGAAATTTGGGAGGATAATGTAACACTTCTAGTTAGCATCTAATTGTGTGACATTATCTTCTATTTTGAATTTCCTATAATAAACCCGTATTCTAATCTGTCCCTAGATCTTTGATAGAAGACTTAAAGTGATGGTGAGTTCGTATAAGACCTTCTAATTGAAGACTAAGGAATCTTATGTTTAAGTAATAGAAAACCACATGAACCGCAGTTACTGTGAACTTTCCTAATCTCTGTACTAAAACAAAAACATAGACTGCTAAAGTTTTTATTAAGAGCTAATTGGTTAGACACCATTATTCATCTGAACTGACAAGAGATACTCGTAGAGGATCTGCAAATTCCTCGCAAAAGTCCAGCAGCAACACTTTTCCCAGGAAAAAATACTAAATATAAATGAATGGTGTTTTAATGTAGTTCTCATTGGCATAATAGGTTAGGTTAGGTTAGGAGGGGTGTGAACAGCACCAGGCTGTTGCGTACACGGGGGCCTATTGGTCCATTGTGATCCCCTATTAATAAAAGCAGAGATGCTCCTAACTAATGTCTTATGTAGACTGGTTCATTTTCGAACCAGCCTGTGCTTACAATGAATTTTCTCATATTTGCCATTGAGACCTGCGTTAGATCGTCTAGTTCTCCAACAAACCTGTTTTCAAAGTAGCGGAGGCGATTTGCTTGGAGGTTCGGACAGTCACAGAGCAGGTGTTTGGCATAATGGTTAATGCGTTGGCCTGTCATGCTACTCGTAAAAGTCTTGGGTACGATTCTCAGCCACTGCAATTCTCTTGCGAGAATTTGTAAAATTCTCCAAGAGTATCTCTTGTCATGAAAGATGCTGCTCATTAGCCGTTTGGAATCGGCGGAAAATTGTAGGTCCCCTCAATTCCTAGACACAGGAATGATTGAGAGTTGTTATTCACTGGTTCTCTCCGAGCTGTTGCACCACCAAATTATTATTATAAGTGTGTTAATGAGAGCCTAGTAAGGAAAACTTGCTTATTCTATTATAATGAGGGCTTCACCTGCTTCTAAAGACAATCTTGTGTAGATCCTTGATTATATATATTTCCTTCCCATATATGTTGGTACTCAAAATACACCTCGAAAGATTTTGATGAAATTTTATAGTATGATGATAGAGAATACAACAAATATGAGTCCCCTAATTGCGTCTGCCTGTCTATATGGCTGCATTTCTGCATCTTGCACTACAACTTCAGGCTAACTCGTACCCGTCTGAATTGAATTTTTCACATTTGATACTTGAGGATTTTAGGTACTTCCCTTGCATTCTCATTAGATTTAAGCAGAAAACTCGATTTTTAGGCGTTCAAAATCAAGAATTTAAAACTTGTGAACTTGTTGCAATTTCTGATTTTTGATTTGGAAATAGGTACAATGGATTAATTTGAAGGTGATCTTATTCATTAAATTTCATTCCAAAAACTAGCAGCCAGTTTTAAAACACTATGGTTTACATTCAACATTAATAATTTGAAATAAAACGCTGTAAGTTAATCACAAGCCGCAGATCTAATCTTTTAAAAAAATTGTTTAAATCGAAGGATCAGATATTTTGACGTTTCCATTGAAAATATCGATAAAAAAGTTATAATTCGTGTCGGTAATCTAGTTTTTTGGGAAGTGTAAGCTTCAGCATTTCGAGAATGGTCATTACCTGCCTCTTTCTAAGAAATCCAATATTTTGAAATTAATTATTTCACCAAAATAAAAAATATGCGTCAGAGATCCGATAGTTTATTATGCCATAAGCAACATCCATTAACTCAACTATTAAATTGAAATAAAATAGTTTGTCCGACAGACCCAATCAAATCGAATTTATTCACGCTATTCCACAATTGATTTGGTTTTCCACGCCATACCTACCTATAAATTGAAATGCCACTATATGACTTTCAATTAAAAATGAGATCGTCACCCTGTTTGGCGCGTTGACTTTAATGAGTTCAACTCAAGTTATTCCGCGAAAACTCAACCACATTGCATACTGCTTTCCAATCAATCCTCATCAAATTGGCACTAGCATCCGCAGAGTCGTAAATTCTTCAGTCAATTGCTTCGCAGTCGCAGGCAGTGTTGGCACAATGACAGTTTGTAAATCGCGGTGGTATACTTTCTACTATAGGTATACCTACAAGCCCAACAATAAATTAAAGTCAAACAAACAAAAATGCCAACAACTTCAAAAACAATGTCACAGACGTTTGGTCGTCCATGTGTCAACTTGGCAGTAATTGGTGTCGAATTTCATATTATATTGAATTCAATGACGACGTTGTCAACGACAATGTAGACGATATGCCAGTCAAATGTTTAACTCCTCCGACTGAGACTAGGTCTGGTAAACTATATGTATACTTATAGATGGCCCGCAGCGTAGTTTCATTAACGAAACAATAAAACAACAAATCAATGACCGAAATTGAGCGTATGTCTCAGCTATTTAAGCCATTCAGACACGTTTTTTATGTTGTGTTTCATTTGGTTCTATAAAGTTAAAGTGGAGTAAAATACTTGATAAATTGCATTTTCAATTGAAAACTGACACGTGACGCGGGCGGAACGTGACTTTTTTCGCATCAAAGGGGCTGAATGCATCCACCCAAATGTCTAATGTGAAGTGGGTGCAGCCAGCGTTGAATTAATTCGTTTTTATTTTCTGTTTTTGATTTTATTATTTTCGGTTTAATTGATATGCAGGCGCAAGCTTGAGGAGTAAACAAAGAGGCCTTATGGGGTGTTGTGCATTATTTATGAAGATCGATTATGTAATGTTTTTTGGTAATAAATTGTTGTAGACATGCTGAAAACCTTTGGCTGTCATCAGTCAATGTTGTTATCACTTTTTTTTCAAACTTGAGAGGAATATTAACATGAGATATTGTTGACATATCATATCAGTTTGACACTTTGTAACTTACATATGTACATATTTGTTGTCAAGATATAAAGTGGAACTAAACATGTGATACCAAGAAGTCATTAAGTTGTTTTTTTTTGCAAATCGTAGAGGTACATAAAATATACAAACTTGTATAATTTTTAATTTTAAAAAATTGTGATAAGAACTTTTGTCAAGGTGACAACAGAGTGGAACTATTTGACTTAAGATAACAAAAAAAATGAGAAGGAAGAGGCAAGAAAAAGGTTGTTTTTTATAACCTAACTTAGAAGGTGAGTTGTTCTTGAAGGTTGAACTGTATCTGGTGTTTCACAGCAACTATTTTGAAAAACGTCTTCTAACTAATATCTCAAGAACGGCTTATCTTAAATACAAAGAGGAAGTTACGTTCATTTTTAGAGGAAATTTAATTATTTATAATTTCGGACGAATGAACGAATATTCGCCCATTTTTATTTCACATGCATTTTTTGTATTCGTCGCGAATGACGTTTACTTAGACAACTTAGAATGATTTTGAGGTTAGTCGCACGCGAACAATTTATTCGTTGCAGTGTGGATGATATGTGGAACGCGAATAGTGTTTGACAGTTCGTAGCAATCATATTGCAATTCGCGACGACCAATTTATTTTCTCAAATTTCTCTCATTTTAGCAATAAAAAGGCAAAATTTAATATATTAACATTAAATAAAACTAGATTTCTACCATTTTGTAAAGTTTGTGTGAAGAATTTAGGTTTATGTTTTAAATCCTATTTGTTTTTTTATTCGTTGGTCGTTGGTCGCTCTCATGTGAATAGTCCTTAACTCTTTTTTTCAGTTGTTGTCCCTTACATAGAATCGCTTGGGCAGTAATATCGGAGCAATTAAAAAATATAACCTTCATAACTTATAAGTCACTACGGTTTTTCATCATATAGGATTCCCAACGTTTCGACGGTGGTTGCCGTCTTCTTCAGGGGAAATCTTTATTTATACAAAAAGTTATTTAACATAAGTGATACTGTGTATGGTAGTCATAACCTCTTTAGTAAGAGCAAAACTAAAAAATAAATACGGAATGACTTGGTCCTCAAACTGGAGTGGTCTTCTTTGTGTTCTCGAAAGTGTGGCCGGGATTCTCTGTTGGAGCATTGTTGCCCATGACGTGTTTCGGCTTTCTAGATTACGTCCACATCTTGATACAGCTCATTTAAATTCGCAGTTATAACTTCTCTTTCATTCGGCATCCCTAAAGGGTCTATTAGTATGAGTTCTCCTGTATACTGTTTATCGCCCACAGTCGGCGCAGCAACGACGCGCCTTAAAGCAATACTAGTAGCACAGAGGCATTGTAGAGCATTCACTTTGTCTTAAGCTTGAAGAGTTTTAAATCCACTCGTTTCGCCAAATCAACATAGCAACGGTTTCTTTAGATAGATCTGCTATCAATAGTGACTCGTTGTCCTAGTCTGTGAATTGATGTTTTTTGACAGCATAAACTTGGTCTTATTCCATTCGCTTGAAAACCAACAAGTTTCATCTGTTCTTGCGAAAGATCATATTAAGGAACGTAGAAAACGGCTGATGATGTCTATATCGTTGACAAACACCAATACACATACACTATGGCAGGTGACAATGTCTGCCCTGAGAAGCATCTGCTAAGCTATTTGTTTTTCCTTGTTGCAATATTTTTCGCTATACATGATGTCCTTTTATCAGCTGGTGATTTGGTGATTTGGTTACCTTCGCTGTTTCGCAGAACGAACCTGTGTTCCGGTCTCAAAACCAACAGTAAGTTGTTTGGCTTTTTTTTAAACTTCCGGGATTATTTCGATCAATGGCGCGATTCTTTAAATTCCTTAAACTTCAGAGATTGCGTAGGTAGGCCCTTTTTTCTTATTATCTAAGCAGTATCTTCATTTCATGCTCGAGTTTATCACTGTTTTACACGTGCATCTTATGTCACTTTTTTCTTTCTGTGGGCTAGTTATTAGATATGGTGATTTATGTTGCCATTGTCAAAATATCAACTTCGAATTTCGTCTATGGTAGACTCTGGTAACTACAGATGTGCTTAATCACCCGACGTCGAATTTCTTCTTCTTCTGGGTGGTTCGCAATTTTCTTTTCGCTCGACAGTTGAGCTCTGAATTTTGAAGAAACTAGAAAATGGTCAGAGTAAACTTTTGCACCTCGAAATGTGTGAACATTTAAGATTTTGTATGCGTGCCTCGAGTCGCTTAGCACATGATCAATTTGTTCAGTGGTTTGATCGTGTGGACTTCGAGAAAAGGCCTTGTGGATCGTAAGCCTTGAATTCCTAGTGCAAATTATCACAGTCTTATGAGATGCTGCGAAGTCTTTTAGTCTATTAGAACCAGCTTCTGTTTTCGTTTAGCCGATCTTACCAACCAATCCATCGAAGATGTTCTTCTTTTCAAATTTTAAAATTGAAGTCCTCTACATACAACATTATCCGAACAGGATCAGTAGGTTCCCATCAGGAGTATTAAAATCTAAAGCTTGTATTAGGTTTATGGTTTGGAAAGTGTCTTTGTATGATTCACAAAAGAAGGAGTGCTCTAAGGTACCAATCAACACCAAAGGTACCTGTGCATATGAGGGACGAATAGGTTGATCATCAGTCAAAAATTCTTCTTTTTCTTTCAAAATCTTTTAACGTTAATTTCTAATTAACGTATTCCAGCCAGACTGGCCAAAGAACCCACCGCACATCCGACGAGCTAAGCGATAATACAAACATGCCTGAACTAGTCCTCGTTTTCTGGACACCCTTTAATCTGTTTGGCAAAGCCTGTATCTGCAGGATGAAAGGGCAAACAACATTGTTTGTTGTTAATACCGTTACAGTGTTTATAGATGTCGCCACTTTCGATCAATATTCTGGATTGCAGTAAATCCTAACTTATAACGTGTGGGACTAGACTCAAGCAAGAGTACACGTGTAGTTAAATATGACTGAATTGGAAAGCTTTAATTCAAATACGATCTAATTGTAGTTCTTTTTTAATGTTATGGCCCAGTTTAACCTACTTTTTGTGGCAACCAATGTGGAACCAAAATATAGCGTACGAAATTGAGACCTTAAAACTCTGAACTATTAAATTATAAATGTCTGTAATTAGCCATACCTGAATATAAATACAGTTCCACACCACCAACGAACAATGCTTCAACGCATAGACCCCTTCCCTCTCATAATTAGTCTTTTTTGACCCGAATCCCATTTTGATAACACACGCAGCGCCATAAAAACAATAAAATGACTTAGATCATTATCTACGAAACTGGGATGCGCACACAGTGTCTAAAAGTGACAGTCTGTCTTTCAGTCTGGCTATCTGCCGCATGACTCAATGTAAAGTAATGTGGAGCTGGTACTGTATTTATCATTTGCTGTCTACACTCTGCAACAGGTGAAGCGTAAAGTGGTTTCATTTTTGCGTTAAAAATAGCCTGGCGTCTTCTTCGAATTCGTCGTCGTTGAACGTAAAGTGAGCGGAACACTGTGCTGTCCAACTAAAGCAAACAAAATAAAAAATTGTATCACATTCATGTCGTAGGCGCACCGACCGGAATATAGAGTACACGTCCATCTTTCGCAATTCGCTTTGTTTAGACAAGAAAAACTTGTGAACATAAATTTAGATGCATTCCACCATCAGTCAACCAGCTACGCGTTCTCCAGTTCCGATTCCGCTGCCGGTCTCCCATCGTCGACCGACGACGTCGAGTCGACTCAACTCGTAGTCAACTTATCTTATCGGAAGTAATGAGCGCATGTTTAACAAATTGAAGTCAAGAACGCATGCGAACTGCAAGACCATAAACCGTGAAGGGTGATAATCGGTAAGCGGTATAAGCGGTGACAATACAATAAAGAACAGGTTGTTGCTGCAGTATCAGGCGACAGACAGTCCATGCTGCAGTTTTACCACACATTAGCACCCCATTATCGTGCACGCAATTGTAGCAATTTGCAACTATTAAATGATAAGGGGCATTCAAATTACTCCCGCAGAGGGGCAATACGATATATTGTGTGTGCGATTACATAATTTATTTCAACTTGATAAAAAAAACTACCATCAATAGCCAAAATGATATTAAAGAAATTGAAATGGGAGGGCGATGGAATAAAATCCTCTAAGTAGGTATGTAATGGCTGAATATCAATTTTCATTACGTCATAAAAGGGATTTAATTTTAGTTTCCAATTGGGCGCCAGATAAATTCGATAAATTTTATTTTAAAATTTTAATGTTCGAAAATCAATCAAATTCCTAATGGAAAAACTAGATTAATGGAGCTGAAGGAAAATAAGGCACGTACGTAGTTTTGTATGTTTTGGAAATTTCTTTGATGTCGAAATGGAAAGAGGAAATGTGATGTGAAAATCCATTTACACACTTTTAATAGTTGATGTAGTTTCTTTCCATTTTGTTTTATCGCACATGCAGTCACGTTATAAATATCTATAAATACAGGGAATTTTCATTCATACAACACCCAACAACTGGCTTTTTTTATGTGTTAATACTTTTATTCGAGTCATTAGTTTACTCTGCGAAAGTTTCTGTTTTTTTATTCAACTCAGATACCTTAATAACTTTATGGTAAGTGGTGAATATATGTCTATACATAATAAAGACTTGATTTGCGAAATACTCGTATCTTGAATACAACTCGTCGCGAAAACACATTTTTGATTGAGTTTATACTCGCTAAGGCGAAACTTGTCGCTGCAAAATTTCCAAAGTGCTAAAATTCGAAATTTGTCACTGCAAAATTTCCAAAGTGCTAAAACTAAGCTTAAATACTCGTATCACAAATTTATTGAATAAACTCTGGATTTAGTGAAGAGATATTTGTATACCGAAGGTAGGAATTAATTAAAAATGTATATGCAATTTTAGCCAACTTCACTTAGATTTAAGAGTTGACTCAGTTTTGAAAAGTTGGGCTTGTGGTTTAGAGAGCTGAAAGCAGACCTGAACAGTTTGCCTAAGAGAGGCGAATAAATAAATAAATTTGGTGCTGCAACAGCTCGAAGAGAACCAGAACCTAGCGACTTATAACTATAAACCATTCCTGTGTGCGTGTTGTCAGGAATGGAGGGGACCTACAATTTTCTGCCTTTTTATGACAAGAGATACTCTTAAATCTTCTTTGCAGCGGCTGAGAATCGAACCCAGGACCTGCATGATAGAGGGGCAAATGGTTCATTTGAATTGATACAGTCTGTCAGAATAATGAAAGGGTTCATGCTTATAGGTATTTCCTCCGGTGCTCCCATTTACAAAAAATGATTTTTTCTAGGGTCACTGTTGCAAAGAAGTGACAATTTTCATCTCGTTATGTCCTTTGGAATCATCAAACAATTGAAGGTCCTGTCAATTTCTGCCGACAACACCCACAGAGAAATCCTGAAATTTTAAATCACTTAGTTCAGTTTCCTTATGATTTTCTACGGACACGTTCAGACGAATCATGTTAGTGAATTGAAAGTAGCGAGAGTTTCTCTTATTACGCGTTTTTCGTTTTTCATTCAAAGCAGAGCAGAGTATTTTTATTTTTCTATTATCCTGCCAGTGCTCAACATTCTACTCCGTCTTCTAAATTATTTTATTCTGATCTCTTCGAGCGTGCTCCGAACAAGTTCGGAATGAAAATTCCTAGAAAGACGAATTCAAAACTCTTAACGCTCTGAGCTTAAAAAAGAAACATTTTTCTTGATAACTCAGGCCGGTTGATAAACCGCCAAAAAACTGATTTCAAACTTAGACAACTTCATTGGAAAGTTGACTGGAAATCAAGTCAAGAAAAATCTCCCTTGTGTCAAAATATCAGCTGATTATATTTTGTGCCTAAACAGCGAAATACTTCATTGTTCAGTGACTTGTTAATGTTTTTTTTTTTCATCCTATATTTAAGAGTTCATTTAAATAAATCAAATTCAAATAGTTTTAAAAAACTATTTTTAAAAAGTTAAATTATAATGGATTACGAGGTAAGGTGCTTCGCAGTTTCAACTCAAATTCTGAGTTCGACAATCGACATAAATGACATTTCAAAAAATATTTAGTTCAGTTGAAAAAAATTTGCCTTTAATAAATAAAGTTGACTCCATATGAAGTGCGTTGAATCTTCTGCACTTGTCCATTTTTAAACCTTCCAAGTAAACAAATTTCATAAATAAAATTCGACGTAAATAAGTTTATTTGGAGTAGGTAGGATTCTGGGGGAAATGATCTCGAAGAAGCTGGTGTAAGCTCTGTTCTTATAAGCATTTTGTCACTACAACTTCAAATCGACTTTAACATATTTATTGGTTTTCGAAGTCGTACAAAAAAGCTAATATTGTTATTTAGCGGCCACCTAAGTAATCAAGGAGTGAAAATTATATAGCATTAAAATCTCAATGAACTTCGATTCAATACGAATTTTAAGCCCTCTTTTCAACGATTTTATTTCTATTTTAGGCAATATATATGTACATAGGTGATATTAAGGTGATTCAATTTTAGTGGAGATTGTCAAATTGTGACAATTGATTCTATATTGTCTTTAAATTTAAAACAGTTATATTTTTTAAGGAATTCAAATAATCGAATTTTGGACCTTACATTTGTTGATAATTATATATATTGATTTTAAGCATGATATTTCGAATTCAACTTTCGTTGAAAAATCTGTGAATCATTTAGCTCTTAAAACTGAATTTAATTTTTTAAATTTTATTACCTTGAAGTTTAATGACTCGCTTTCAATTAAATACAATTTTGAAAAAGGTAATTACGATGCTATAAATTCTTATTTCGAAAGACTAAGTTGGGATAAGATATTTGTGTCTAACTGTTTAAAAACTAGTTATGATTCGCTTAAGTGCATATTGGGAGAATCTTGTTCCATTTAAAAAGAAAGTTATGGGTCACAAGCCGGTTTGGTTTAATACACGTCTCAGGAAGCTTAAAAGTAAATATAGATAATAAGCTTTTAAAAGAAAAAAAAATTAAATAATCTTAGATCGCAAGAATATTTGAGTTGTAGGAGGAAATATAAAACTTTAAAAAAGTTCTCATATCAACAATATTTATGGAGCATTGAAAACAACATTAAGAATAATTTCGAAGCCTTTTACACTTGAAGTTACCCAACGGACCTTTAAGTGCGTTCATATGTAGCAATAGGCGTTTTTCTTTTTTAGCTCCGAGCGGGGCACTGAACTGTCAAAAAAAGAACTATGTTACTTTTTTAACCCAGGGCGCCCTAAGAGCTCAACTTGCATTTCTTTTTTAGCTCAGAGCTCGAACGGGGCTCGCTCGATGAGCTCCATAATAAATGACCGAACAGACTGAGCAAAAAGCTGAGCGCGGCTAACTTCATTAAATTTTTTGGAAGGGATGATAGTAAAAGAAAAAAAAGAAATAAAAAATCAAAACAATGGAAATGGCGGGCGAAGCTGGTTGCTCTCCCAGTGAAGTTAAGGAAAAAAAATATATAATTATGAGCAGAGTATAATATTTTTTTTTTGAAGCGGTGAAGTGCACGAAACAGAAGACGTTGTTCTTGATGGAATCTTAAAAAGATTAAAAAATGTCTGGGTTCACATGAAAATGTTGCTTAAAAGTTCTGTCGCTAAATCGGGGTACAATTTCCTCGGCATAATTTTCGTTTTTTTGGATTCTTCGCGAGTTTTGCTCAAAGTTTTCCTCCTCATGAAAATCAAAAAACATTTTCATTAATCAGAAATTAATTAAAAATAAGTTTTCAAGAATATGAAAACACAAATTTCACAAACAAAGCTGAGAATTTTGAGTTTATTTGAAAAATGATACAATGACAATTCAGTGCTTAGATGTGTTTCTTAAATAGCTCAGAGCGCTCAGGTCAAGCTGTGCCCTGCTCGGGGCTACAAAAGAAAAACTCCTAATGAGTGTAAAAGTCTTTTTAGTTGTTCATAGTATGCTAAAGAATGACAGAAGTACTAAAAAATGTCAAGCATTAGATGTCAGCCTACAAGCAGTTACTAATAGTTTGATTACCCGGTTTGTTCTTTCGGTTCTTGTTATCCGGTAAGATTTTGTGGTGAAGTCAACATGTTCACTCGTATTTAACACAGTTTTCAAAAGCAAATTATTAGCTCAAAAAATTCATTTGAGCTTTATAATTACAGAAACTTAATGATGTCCTTTATTATTTTGCCAACAAGTTCTATAGCTGCGAATTAATTTTTGCTCAACAAAAACCTTCTTAAGTTGCCATAGTTGTTTAAGATCAAAATTCCCCATTTTTTCAGAGAAATATTTTGAAAATTTCGAAATTTTATTTATCAGAAGTTCAAAGACCAAAAACTTCTATTAGCAATATAAGATACCTTTCAATTATGTACATATTGAGTTATGTGAAAATCGATAAAACTTTAAAGTTACAAGACAAATTGTTGTGTTCTTTTCTTTAGACTGATATAAAGATATTTTAATCGAAAAAACTCCCACACGATTACCGCCACCATAACCTTTATTCCGGAATTCCTTTTAAAGAATAATGACTCCAAATTTTTGATCTGCCTTTAAACCAAAGCCTATGATCAATAATTTGGGTCAAACAAAAATATTTAAGTACCATAATTCCAAAAACGTTTTCCCAATTATTTCTAACCTTTAATCCAATTATTTCCGACAAGTTTGCATGCAAAAAGAACAAACACGAAAATATAAAAATAATAACCCACCCACCGATAAGAGAAGGACAACAATATTTTTGCAATTACAATTTATTGAAAAAATGTTACCTATAACATATATATTTTAACAATGCCTCATACCATCTCCATATATAGACATTGACTTTTACATCGACTAGTCGTCAAAATGGGCAATGCATTACATAACCCTAATAAATCGATTAGATCAGCGTAACGAGCCGCGACTAACTCCTTCACATCAAAGAGTTTCCAATAAAAAAAAAAATAAAAATAATAATTGCTACAAAAACTCGTCAATCTGTAAGCAATTATGTTGTCCCATTCACGATTGGCTGAATTTGCCTCCCATTTTTGTGGCAGGCAGCAGCACTTGTAATCGGGGATGGATTAGGTGAAGATCTCAAGAGGCTCTAATGCTGATAGATACAAATTATAGTTTTGGCGCAAATTTTAATCTTTAAACATAGCTTTAAAATTTTGAAATTTTGAATTTTTTAATCTCGCTTTTCAAAAACTTTGCAAATCAAGAAAACTGTCATTTCTGTCATTGATCGGTAGCAATCATTTTGCCATCATGCATTTTGCATGTTCTACCATCTTGTCGAGTAAAATCTTAATATTGAATAACTTTTTTAATATTTTATCTCGAAATGCAAAGCGTCGCAAAACTCATCGCATAAGATAAATATATCATTATTTATGGATTGCAAAATATGACTACAAAAAATTATGGCAAATCGCAAAGTTATGAAAAAAAATTCAAAACCATTGAGACATTTATATTTTTCAACAAAATTTATTTCGCATATCTTTCCTGATTTTTTCGCAATGATACTGCTTAGCCTCGCAGTGTATATAAATTTGTAAAATATTATTTAAATTCTGATTTTATATAAATTCTGATTTAGCACTTTGAATGTTTTTGAAAATAATATTTGAAACAGATCACTGCGCAAAATACCAATTGCAAAATAATATCTGTAGTTGCGAAACGATATCTAATGGTTAAATGGCGAAAACTTGTTGCAAGCAAATCAAATTCATTTATGTTAAATAGATAGACGGCAGATTTTGAAGTCACAATGAAAAATGAAAACTGCGAAATTGCGAAACATTAACAAAATCATAATGAGAACTTGCTAAAAAAAATTTTCAAATAGTGGATTATTCCGAAGTAACTAAAACTAAAAAGAAATCTTTATAAAGAACAAAATTTTAACTTTTTAAACTTCCACAGCCCTAGGAATCTGCCTTCTTAACCAAATGGATAATCCGTCACTGCCCATAGTACCCATGACCACCTTATTCTTCAAATACACGTCCTGCCATTTATTCCCTCATTGCAAGACATAACTTAATTTGACTTGAGAATTTATCGGTTCGACGTTGCGGGGAGTTTGAAGCTCACGAAGAAAACTAAAATCGAAGGAAAACATTTTGTTCCTAAGACGAAGGATAGGACGGGAATTGGGGAGATTCCGTCTAAGCTTTGTCTTGAGCAGCGCTGTCAAATCAATTTGTTGAAAATTCATGCACACATCTAGGCCATTAGTGTAACAACAAATTTATTATGATTGTGCATGTGCAGCGATTGACGGCAATGATGGTGTGCATTTGACGACACCATAACGCCGCGCACCGCCCGCCGACATCGACCCAACCCAAACCAAACCCAAGAAGCTCCGACTCCGATTGATGTTGATAGGTGGGGTGTCAGTCGGTGAAGGAAAACGCTCGTTAATTAAAAAAAAATGAATTTCGTCCCGCATTATGAATGAGGGTTTAAATTATGAGCGCAACGCGACATATATGCGTCGTAATTGGATTCATTAGAATGCGTTTACGGAAGAGTTGCAACGTCAAAACAAACAATCATCTACAAGTTGTTTATTTGTTTTCCCAGTTAGGATGAGGACCTAGAAAGGCATGTCTAGCTATAGCTAGGTAGGTAGGTAGGTTGGTACTTGATTAGAGTCTTTTTCTTTGCGTAGATATACTGGGTAAGGTAGTTGCCTAGTTGAGTACTCATGTTATTATGGAACACAAAAGAAACACGGCTCTTGTATTCGTGCCGTTTTGAGTGCATTCAAAGATACTGGCCTCCATCAAGTGTTAGACAGAAAGGAGGTAAATGTGTGTTGTGTAAGTTAACGCCATCGTATAGATAAATAGATTCGTCTTTGTATCTTTATATTTCGATTGACCAAAAGTATCTGTAGATATAGAGGAGTGCACTTGTTAATCAATTTGTTTGACCGATAATTCGAAGAATATGTTGTATTTTGTTAACATAAGTTTTTTTTGGTTAGGGTTAATAACAATTGAATTTCCATTATCAAACGACGTTTTGAAGTTTATTTTTAAAATTATGCTCGTCGTCTCACCATGGGCTCATGCGCTTAGGAAGATAAAATAACTTGCCTAATTTGTATGGGAGTTTTATGTAACAAGCCTTTTGTTCCAGAATTTTACTTTGCTCTCAAGCAGAGTTTTGTGATGACATACATTTTCTGAGACTATTTTGTCAATTTCAAGTCATGAATAAGCAAGGAAAAAACTGGAGTAAATTGTTAAAAATTTCGACAGATTCTGGATTTTTTTTCCTACCAAGAGTTCCGACCTACTTTTGAAGTCTGGGACAACAATTTCGGTCGAATTTTTGTTGGGAATTTTATATGATTATTTCAGAATTGCTGGTTTTGCATATTTATCTTTTCGCATTTAATTATTTTGCAATTTTAATAAAAAAAAGTCCTCATTTCGTTATGTCGCAAACGCAAGCCAGCTGCCAAACTGTCGAATCACCACAAATTTTTATTAAGGGATTTTGTTACTTTTGCGTAAGATTTGCATCAATGAATTTGCTCTATAGCTTTGCATTTTTTCGAGATTTTAGCACGAAAAATTTAAATTTGCGAGATGTCAGTTGAAATGTGCGAAATTTTTCGCTGTGTTATATAAATAGGTGCGACTGCTTAAAGCGATATTTTGCAATTTCAATATAATAAAAAATAAAAATAAAAAAGCAGGATTATTTATCTAAGAATTAAGAAAAATGCGAGGATTCATTATTAGAGATTTAATTATTCAAGATTTTGGTTTGTTAAATATAGAAATAAAGAAGTCCAAAATCTTCTTTCTTTTTAATTTTGCATATCAAAATCGCGCATTATCTAAATCTTGCAATAAAATAATCTCGCATTTCGATCTCGCAATTTAACTCTTGAAGATTATAGTCTCGCAAGAAAATAGAATATTTGCAGAATCCACTAACTTGTATGAATTAATTTTATATTTAAATTTGATATTATAAATTTGATATTATATGTAGATAAAATCTACTCCAAATAGAAATGCGAAATTTATTTGCGATATTTTTACAATTAAAAGTAAAATTTTGACAATGCAAGTTTTGATCAATCTACTGCCTTATAAGTAGTTCCGAATAATTGCATCGAAACTAGAATTTTCATTTATATTTAGCAAATAGGATTCTCGCAAAATAACAATACTTCTACGAAATAATACGCAAAATGAAAAATGATCTAAAAGCTTTTGCGAAGTTATCATTGAAAGATTAAATGTAACAACATTTAGTTTTCAAGTTTAATCAAAGACTAAGTGCGAAATAAGAAATTCCAAATAAATTTTTTGTCCAACGTTTTAAGGCTTTTCAATTTCCTGTTTCGCATTTTCGTTTGACATTTTACATCTGAGTTTTATTTCATTTCATATTTTTTATTGGAGAAAACTTTCTAGGAACATGTTTCCTAGGCATTTCGTTACCTAATTGAGTGCGTAATTTAAATTCTTCAATAAAAAAAATTAAGATATTGTTCAATTATTTTTTAAAAATGTTATCTAGAAAAAGAAAAAAAAAAAATTAACATCAATCTATCACTTGAATTTCAATTAAAATTCTTGTTTTGTGTAAGAACTGATTTTTCTCGTTGACCTTTCTTCATAGTCTACACGATTTTTTCTCGGTTCTGGAGATAGATCAAAGGCATTTATTAAAAAAAAAAACAACTACACAAAAAAGTTTTAATCGAACGCCAAAGATAAGACAAATCGAACTACGTCACGTCTTCGTGTTATTTTGTTCTTTTTTCAGTTCCGCGTCTGTAATAAAAATTTGCGTGATCTGGTAAAATAAATCTTGGATGGCTGGCAAACGTGGGCGAACTCTGCCAACAGCCACACACAGAGTTCATTTCATTGTGTGCGGTTTTCTTATAATTACTGACCTTTATCGTAATTACACTCTACCCAACCGACGCGACCGCCATGACACAAAACTGATGGGAGTGAATGAGGAACTCCTTCTTTGCCATGTTGATATTCCGTATATGAAATCATTGAAATCATAATCAAGAGGAAAATAAAATAGGGTGTTTTGTTTTTTGATTTTTAAAAATTTTGTAATAGTTTATCTCGCTTGGCTTGTATGTAAAAAATCTAGGACTGTATTCAAAATACACGAATATTATATTTTCGACCTAGAGGTGCGTTATTCTAATTTTCCGCAGAATTTCCATTTTTATCTTAATCTGCTTTGTTAATTGTGATGTCATTTTCATGTCTTTTTACTTTGTCTCGATTTATAGGTTTTTTTTTTTATAGAGTAAAGAAAAAGTTACCACAGTTAACATAGCAGCGTTTATAATTAAGGTGATTCAGAAAGTATTCGAAAAAATTAAGATATGTCTTTTTGGGGCTGACGATATGTCAAAAAAGACATTCAGACACGTGTTCTAGGTGCAATATTTCCAGGTTTCGATTACTGCTGAAATTCTTCGTGTTGAAAATATTGCTGCTATTTTCTCTGGTTGCTTTTTTAGAATTCTAACAATTGGCAGCTTTAAAACAACTTTAGAATTCTAACAATTGGCAGCTATAAAACAACTGTCAAAATTAAAATTATTTAGTTTAACAATTTGGACTTTGTTATAACTCAGTAGTCACAGGTGTTAAAATCTCAAATCTTACACATAATTTATGTAAGTTGACAGTTGTTTTACAATTTTCAACTGTCAAAATTCTTAATATAACCTAAAAGTATTTTACTTTTACTAGTAGCAACATTTTTTAATCCATTCAGTTTTGTGAATGAATAAAATTGAAACAATCTAAATCTAGCTAGTGGTTGCTTTTATAAAATTAATAAATTTTCTGCTGTGACTTACCAATGGTAAGTCATTTACAACTTTCATCAACTCTTGTATGCGTGTTGTCGGTAGAATCAGAGGAGATCAACAGTTTTCTCCATAGTCTGAACGGTTTACATTTTACATATTTGAAAATTTGTCACTTCCTTGCTTGATTTGTCATGGGGCTGCAACATTTTCAGGTGAATATAGACTATAATGATGAGAGCCAGCATTCATATCAAGAGCTGGCAAAATTCTGAAGAAGGTTAAAAATTTGCGTGTATTTGTATTACGGCAGCGAGCAATCCGAACCTGTCCTACCGTATGCTACAGATGTGGTCCTCCATCTCTCCACGAGCCATGGACAAAGGGAGCTATCATGAAATTTTCAAAGGAGGAATCTTGGACCAGCAAATTATTGGTCTCATGGAAAGAGACTTAATCAGCAGGTCCCACAGTAACAGACCTTACTGACATACCAAGAAATGGTATGATACAAAAATAGAATTTCGAGAAAAACTTTCGTATAGAGTTAAGCAACAAAAAAGTTCGGGAAGGAGAAACATTTAACTACAAACTCGAGACAAATATCATTAAGTGGTACATTGGTAGATCAAGAATAAGCGAAAGTACGATGCAGGAATCTTTGGGCCTAGGATTACACTTTTCTTACCGAAGGGACTGTCCACCAGCATTTTTCAAACGAAGGTAAATGTCATAGGGAAATGTGTGGATCCTAATTTCGAAAGGAACTATCGTATTCAGAACTTTGCCTCATGTCAAATAGCCAAGATACACTCGGGGCACTGAGCTTCTTTACCATGAGCTGTTAGTCTTAGCTATTTGAAAAAAAGCAATTAATAAAGGACACTCTTTGATACTTAGTACATGCTCAATTTTATTTACACGTTTACACACTGTTGTTAAAAATCCAAGTTTTAAATTTAACTTTATTTATTCAAATTCATTTTAGATTTTGTCAAATTTTTGTTGGTTAGCAACATTCAACTGTCCAAATTATCAAATTTATATCCGATTTGATTAAATTTAATCTGAAAATCATTTTTAATAAAAAAAATATCACAAACAAAATTACCAGAAAAATTGTGGTTTTTTACTTTACTGGTCTTTTAAACGCTTAATAAAAATAATATCTTAAAATACTTCTATTACAAAATTACCTATAACCTAAAACTATGGGATAGAAGATAAGTTCTGAGTTCGCGGAATAGTAAAGTGACATTTATCAAAAATCTACTACGATATGTTAGAATTCTCTTCTTCATATCCTATGTCTAACTTAATTAGCTGTCAACTGCTTATGTTTCTATCTGTTTCTAACATATGATTTATTTTGTTTGTAAATAATGCAAAATAAAGAGCAATACCTCAAAAAAAACCGTAAAAGAAGTTAAAACTTCAGGTTAAACGTCAAATTATTTCTTTTACAGAGAAAACAAGTTTGACATTTCTATTTCTTATTCTTTCGCTTATCCCTTTCACCTGTGATTTAGCTTCATCGCTGTTTAAATTTTGCACTTATCTCAGGACTTAAATATAAACGTCCATTAAACTGCTTTTATTAATTTGGGTGTTAATGTAGACGAAATTTAGTCTAAAAGAAAAATAAATATGAAGAATTTGGAATAACACCAAAATTGTTGCCTTTCTATTATCTGGACTGAACCGTGACCATCAACTGATGTGGAAATTTGGGAAATCTATAGTAAGTTGTTTTTTAATCACGGGAATCACCTGATTTTTATTCGAATGGCGCGTAAATCTAAATTACATTATTCTAAACTAATTCCTTTGACTGTCAAATTCAATTTACAAAAATTTTACCTCAACTTGAATGTCTAGCACCATCCAAAGCCACAAAAAAAAACACCCTTTCAATATAACATAAATATATGTGTTTCTAACAGTATGTTATAACTCATAATCATTTTGTTATTATATGATGCTACCAGTAGATTATTACTTACTACTTTTACATTACTCCTAGCCAATTTCAATGATCAACAATATAACATAATAATAGAAATTGCGCCAACGACGCTAGCAAACACCATTCACCCGACCGACTTTATAAACAAATTTTTAATTCTATTTTGCAATCGGATGCTGGAACAAATATAAAACCTCTTAGATGAAAAATCGAATCATCATCATCGATGCGATGATGTTATAGTCGATGATGTAATAGCATAAAGCATTTTTAAGCCTTGTGAGAAAAATGATCAATGTTTATGTAAAAATTAAATTTTCTATTTTTGTTGAAGACAAAAAAAATTAAAGAACGAAAAAATTATTAGTACGAGTATTTGCTTTTTTTCATTCATTTTATACTTTGAAAAATTCTCAACCCAGACCGAAGGCTATTCTTTGTCAAGCTCAAGCAATCTTTGCTAATTTTAGATTTGACTAGTTGTCGCAGAAATTGTGCTTTTTTTAATATTATTGCATACGCAGAATCAAAATTGTTTCAAAAGTGTAGAGGAACGTGAATGATAGAAAGAGGGAACACAGTGTACATTCTGAAATGTATGCCGCGGTGTCTGTTTTAGAAAATTGGAAATTTGAATTTAAAAGTTAAATTATTTAATCATCGTTTGAAAAGTTACAGAAAAGAATTATTTACCAAATAGATAGCAGTAATTCACTTCTGCCGTTGAGCCATTTCAACCAGGTATAAATACAAAATACAAGGCAATATTGAAACAGTTTTTTTTTTAATTCGAAAATAAATGAAATATGTACGTGGTTTCAAAATTGTGTTCCGTTGATGGCATTCATTAGCTTTGTCCAATTCTTCAAAAATGTTTGTTTTGCAGATACAAGGGTAGAACCTACTCGTATATCTACATAGTTGTCGCAATGATACTTCAAGGGTCATACGAAGTATAGAGAAAAACTATGAAGTCATATAACGCACCCATAAATTGGAGTTTTGTTGATTTTCGTTTATTTTTGTTCACTTATGAAAATGAATAGCACTCGTCAAGCGTACGTCATTTAAGAGAATATTCCTATTTTCTGAAATAGGAATATATCTTACAAAAGAGATAGATGGTTAGGAATAGCGTGAGTAACTTTTTCCTTTGACGATTCGAAAAGATACTTTTTAATGGCTTATGGCTTTATGACATTAGCTTCTCGATTATTATAGTTCTACTTTAGCTCAGAAGGTGACGATATGCCTCTCCCTTTTACTACTTACGTCAGAGTCTTGACTTTGCTGAGATTGACGTTTTGTTGACATTTGCTTTTCAGTTTTTAAAATAAATTATTTACTGGAATTTTGTGAGAAGTATGTATGTATTTTCTACAAAAAGTTACATTCAAAATCTTTTATTTATTACTACAATAAATTAGCATGAATTTCCTTTAAGATAAAAAAACGGACTTTATACTTAGTTTGCATCTGTGAGTCCTCTACAAAGTAATGACTGTCACTTTTGACGTTGAAACAAGTCGAAAAAACGAGAAATAACGTCTCACCTGGAACAGTTATAAGGTTTATGGGCATTATGACCAGATCAAATATCAAAGCTAGTCTTGAGTTTGTGTTCATTTGAAGAAAACACACTGCCTTCGGATCCTTTGGCCTTTCGAAAAAGACAAAATGTTCAATTCAACATATCATCATTTACGAATGACAATTTTTCATTTTTTGATATCCGTCAAAAGCAGATATTAAGTCCATATGAAAGAGATATAATTTCCCAACGGACATGAACAAACATTTTTGTCTTAACAGCGGATTCATATGCCTTGCAAGTTGCCATAATTTTTAGCACAAAGCTTCCACACAATTAATTGGATTAATATACAAGAAGTAAAATAATCCAGTTTGACTGTACAATAAGGCCTGCTGAATTTATATGACCAAACTTTCAATCAGTTGATGAGTTATACTACGTTTTCACCAAAAGATAATTCCAGATTTAAGGCAACAGATTTATGTTGTGTAAACATCGCACTAAAAGATTAAAAAGAAGATTAACTTTGACAGCACCTATCAAAATGCTAATTTTTTTTTCAATTTTTCGTATAAAGTGCGAGCGAGAGAAAGAAAGTTTTATTTATGCCGAACGATGAATCATCTAGATAATTAATCACGATATGGATATGGGTCAGTTCAAATTATAGAACAATTAATCCAATGAAGATTTAACAAGATTAATTTCTAATCTACATATCAGATTAACGAAATGAATTTGTATGGTTAATATTCGAGATTTGAAGAAGATTTATGATAAATTTATTTAAATCCAGGATTATCTCTTCTTGAAAACGTATAGTATTATCGTTCAATCAGGAGCAATTCAATTGGATAAGATAATTTGACAATATTAGATCTGGTTTACACGGATAAAGAAAAAAGTGTTGGTTCAGCACTCGAACCCATTTTTTTAGTTGTTTAGTTCCTGAGCAAAAAAAAATAAATGATCACCTCTATCGGTTCAGAATTTTTAGGCGAAATAGTTGCAGCTCCACTGAAAACTCATCCATATCTCAATGAATAGAGATAAGAGGTGTTAAATACATAAATTCTGAGGCATTGAAAAAGAAGAAAACAAAACCTATTTAATCACCCCTGTTCTGATTTTCGTTCTACCGAAATTGATTTTCGTACGGATTTGAAAACGACGTTCTTAATTTCGTACGAATTTGCCTTGCAGTGATACCAACATTCAGACAGGTTTTCTGTTACATACATAAGTGTCTTCCCCTTCATAAAAGACACAAAAATAGTTTTTAAAGATATATTTTTAAAAATACTTACATATTTATGTACATTTTAAGATTTACAAATTCAAATTCTCCAGACAAAATCGAAACGAAATATAAACGAAAGTATTAATTTCGTAAACGAAAATCAGAACAGGGGTGATTATTTAATTTAATATTTTGACGTTTCCATACATACAATCGGTAAAATAGTGATACTTCGCACCGGCAATGCAGTTTTTGAGTTATGTCCTTTTAGCTTAACTAAGTCTGTATAGGAAATAAGTTGTTGTTCGGCTCAACATATCGTCGCATTTCCGGCAGAGTGGCATAAGTCGAAATTTGTCGTTTTTTAGTTTTGAACACAGAACTGAGCTGAAAAAAAAACACAATTTTTCTCTGTGTAATCGGCGTTAACCTACTTCTTCTAGTTTCCGAGTTATGAAAAAGCGCCGCTCTCAACTTTCAAAAACACCCCTGTCATTTTCTACGTATAAATACGGCAAAAATCATTTTTTTTTTTTATATATTTCGTTTTTTATAAAACTTAACAAACAAAAAATGCAGTTTTTTCACGTTTTGAACATTCGAGTTTTGTTTTTTATGAACAACGAAATTTTTTTTTTGCAGTATGAAAAAAAACTTTAAAAGGCTCTACTGAAAATTTGCAAATTTCCACTTATGCCACTCTGCCGAAAAAGCGACGATATAAATTGCTTGGCCCCGACCTCGTTGGTTTTGTTCGGGACTGGAAAAAACACTCCTAAAAACAGAACTTTTACTATGGAACATATACGCAGGTAATGTGTTTCCAGAAATAAATTCATCACTTTTATCTCGCTCAGATCATGAACGACGTAATATAAAATATTTTCCAGAAACATCTGATAAAGTAATTCGGTAGTAGCGTTGCCAGACTTCACGGTTTACCGCAAATGCCAAATGACAAAAAAGTCATTTAATTAGTTATTAATAAAAAAAATTATTTATTTTGATCTACATGATATTTTATTTTGTCCCGGGCAATATGTTGAAATCTCGGGATTTTTCATTATTTTAGGAATTTGTCCCGCCGAGGTGTGAGAAAAATCTGGTAACCCTATTCGGGAGACTAAATTATCCCAACTTAATTATCCCAGCCTGATCCAATCTCATCCTGTGTAAGAGCGCAACCGCTACCGCATACGACGGAACTGAATAACAACGCACTACACGGCTCTCTGCAGTTCTTTTTCCAAAAGTGCACTTGAGAAGAAATGACATGACAGAAGGCGGTTAATTTTTCTCCCAAAACGTTTGACAGTTAAAATTCAAGTTTCATTGTGTGCAATTTCGTTACATTGTTAATAGTTTTATTCATTAAGGGCTGACCATAAGAACAAACGGATGTGGGTGGTGCAGCCCAGTCACAACAACAATTCGAATTATAATTAATGTGCGTTGAATAAATGAGTCAGAATCAGAGGTATAACCAACAATAATGTTCTCATTGACTTTTTCAGCAAAATGGCAATCCCATTTTTGTACTAACAAAAAATAATCAAAACACCCCGAAAAACCACCCACGATGATGGTCAAACATAAAAGTTAACTATTTCCCAACCCAAGTGACTTAATAATACTTCATTCGAATTTTATGTCACGAGTTAATTTACTGCGAACATTTTGTCAGTGTCCATTTGCAATTTTGCATAAATTTAAATGTCCTCGAGAGTCGAGACATGGAGGTGTCATATACCGTAGCCTACTTCAAATGAAGCAATAAATTCTCCCTCTATTACTATCCAAGTGAGCGGCCGAAGCTTTAACAAAACAACGAAAAACGAAATGACCACGACAACGACAGAGCAGAGGCATATCAATATACCCACCCACTTTTCTGTCGCTTAAGGTCTTGTTCATATACCGCACACATGAAAAGATACCTAAGTAGCATATGATGGGCAGACAGACAGGACTTATGACAGTTGACTGAAATGGCTCGTGCCAAAAGCAGAACTAACTGTGCGATCGGTCGATAGGTATATTGCACTTTAGGTTAAATGTTTGAATATATGACACTTGATATTCGTATCGAATTCAATATGACAGCCATAAGCAATGTCGTTCTTCATTGACAGTTCAAAGAACTGTCACTTTGAAGCCTATATTACTTTCACGTTGACAGCTAAAAGTATCATTAAATTGACATTTTTAAGAACTGCCACTTTTTGACGTACATTTCTCCAAACTTAAAAATATACAAGTCTCATTGAACTTGAGTCCACAACACCACCCACTTATACGTTTCTGAAAATAAATTTTCAAGCATTACTCCGGCTAGATATTTAAATATAATTTCTCTATAGTCGCATAGTGCATTTTTCAAATACAAGATTGGCTCACATTTCCGGTTTAAACGAAATGACAGCCCATATGGCTGTCACTTTGGATGGAACCTTAAGTGGGTAGCTGTGTTTACTTAATTGCATAAAAGTCTATTGCGATGATATAAAAAGGTAAAACTTATGATTAACAAATAAAGGGTAAGCAATTAAAATATTTCACTAGCAAGCTTCTGGCTATCGTGACATGAATCTAGCTGCAACGCACGGAATGCAAAAGGAAATCCTAAATACGTTCCTTGTCTGTGCAGCAACACTGAAATGCATTAGATCATTGCGCGCTGACATAAAGACAGAGAGAACAAGAAAGACAGAGACGAAAGAAGGCAGTTGTCGGCCTTGTGCGGAATGGTTATTCACTCACCTACGCTTAATTTTTACCTCACTTGAGCGGGTTAAGAATTAAATATGGCAGCAAAGAGGTCTTATAGTATGCTCCGAGCAGACTGCATGGCATACTCGTCCTATAATAATAGTAGCTGAGTAATGCTTGCATCTTGTAGTGTTGATTTTTCTTAAGAATCTCAAAGTTAGAGTTTATAATATTTTGGACATTTTGATAGGTTGTGGCATTTGGATTGTACACGATGCGATATACATATTGCGTGGGACGGCCGGCAATGTGGTGTTGACACACAAGATAAATTTGTTTAAGATAAAGTGCGATTGCAACATGACACACACGACAAGCCGATACACAGAATTTGTTTCTGTCTTTTGCGTATTTGAGTAACCGCCACAAGTCGTGTAAATAAATTGAGTTTAATGGGTTAATCTTGAATTAGATTTATGAAAACGTAAAAAAGATAAATTCCTCCAATTCATGAGAATTTTTCAAGTTTTTGTTCTTTTTTAACAGAGAGATGACAGCCAGGACATATGTTTGAGTAGCAATAGTAATTAGTGACACCATGTGGCAAATACGAAAACTGATAGATTTTAAAATCTTTTGACATATTGCTTGCATCACTAGCAATGTGAACTGAACGGAAAACCTTTGAATTGTCCAAATCACACAATAAATAAGAATAACTTTTGTTGGCAATACCTACCGAATTCTAGAGAATTTCTTGAAGTTATAATCTATGTATGTACTATGGGGTTTACTGCAGGGTTAAAAATTGAACCAAATTCTGCGTCTTCTAAAATTTCATCGAAAATCTGAGTTAACATTAACATGGCTAACATTTTATTTGACAGCATGTTTGACATATCATATTGACGCTAGTTATTTTCATCCATCAAACATTCATTACGTCGTGATTGTCAAACATATTTTAGATGTGAACGCTCCTAATTTTTGCCCTATATGTATACACAAAAAAGTGTGAACTCATAAAGAGGGTGTGTTCAGGTGTGATAAAAACAAAATTGCTAAATTAAACATGGCTAACATGTACGTAGATACAATTACAAATCCAAGTTCTTCTAGGAATTTCATAACTACCATCCATCACTGAACCAAAAAAATACTGTTACACAAAATACATATGTATAATAAATGCACCTCGCCCAAACTCAATAAAAGGGCCTAATATTTGATTTACATTAAGTCCAAAGCTAAACATCACACTTAAAAAGACCCACCTACGTTTGTTCCATTTCTAGGTGATGTGTATGTGTGTCTTGTCTATTACACTATCGAAAATCCAAGCCGGCATATTTCAGAGAAATTTCAGCCCACACTACTTAACTTATCAGTCAAATTGGAAAAACA
Source organism: Philhelius festivus (assembly GCA_963931855.1). Classification (NCBI taxonomy): domain Eukaryota; kingdom Metazoa; phylum Arthropoda; class Insecta; order Diptera; family Syrphidae; genus Philhelius; species Philhelius festivus. Next base: position 62,640,919 of record OZ007557.1, read on the forward strand.
AATAAATTCAAGCTAAAGCAGATATAGGTAACATTTTTGTTTTTGTTTTCGGGCTTCTGGTCATAAAAAAAAAACTTTCTAGGTCAAAAAAGAATAACTAAATCGATATATAGGTATATATAGCGGGGTATCTTGTTGTCAAATAAAAAGCGTTAGACTTTGAAGCTAAGTGATATGAAATTTAATAACAATTCTCTCTATCTGACTTGATAATAATTTTTATATATTATGCGATAACCTGCAAGTCAGTTAAGTAAATAAACAAAGTTTTTTTTATTTGTTAGCTTTATTGTGAGGAGCCTTCTCCGCCTTCACACCTTAATGCAGAATAACATAGTAGCAGAGACAAACTTTTTGTTACACCTAAAGTTGTACCCAAGCATTTTCAAACCATTAACAAAATTGGTTATAATTTTTCAGACGTATTTACAAACCCATTCCAAAGGGTGTCTAACTTTAGACAGTGTTGTTGAACTCGAAGACCTAATTTATGAACATTTTCCATCGATTGTCTAACTTAGGTTGTTTGTTGGATTTACATTGATCTTCATCTGCAGATTTGAAGAAAATTAAATCGGGTCAGATATACATAGCAATACGGACCTGCGAAAGTTTACACATCTGGTAACTCTTGTGTTTTCTTTTTATTTTGACAGTTGCGCAAGAAAAATTATAGTAACTTGTGAACACACCCAAAATCATAGAAATGTATGTAGAATGTAGATGGAGATCTTATAATAAAGATGAGCAGTGAGCATGTTTGTCTTCACTATAATCTTCAACTTAATTTCTCGAGTTTCCTATAATCTTCATTCATGAAGATGCATGCATTTTGGTTTTCCTTCTCTTTTCGTTAAATGTAAATTTTGTATCTTTAATTCCTTTTCTTGGAGAACTCCCATAAAGATGAAGGAAAATCCACCATAATTCTTTTCTGAGGTAGAAATGCTCAAAAAATGAGTTTCAAGGTTCTTGCAATGAATGAAAAGTTAATTAATTCATTCAATACTGAATTCAAATGGAAGAAATTAGGTCGTATATTAAGATATTTATTGAAATTGGTTTATTAATACGGAGGCGACTAAACTGTTAAGACAATGACTTGTTGGGTAACCGTCCGTGATGGACGTGAATGAGACCCTTTGTATATAAAAGTTTGTCGACGAAAGTTGATCTGGTTACAGATTAACGTACGATCTGGTTTAAAAAATATATAGATTTAGATTGACATAGATACTGTCCATATATATATTTATTTTTAAGATAAGTAATGGTTAGTACCCCTTGGCATAATGTTTAGTGCGTTGGACTATCTTGTAGAAGGTCTTGGGTTCGATTCTCAGCCACCGCAAAAAAGTTTTCCAGGGATAAGCTGACTCTTGCGAGGAATTGACAAATCCTCTTGTCATGGAAAGTGTTGCTCATTTGCCGTTTGGAATCGGCAGAAAATTGTAGGTCCCTCCATTCCTGGTAACATGCACACAGGAATGGTTGAGAGTTGTAGGTCTGACATTTAGCAGTCTTTAAGTCCATACAAATTTGAATTGCATCACGGTGGATATCACTAATATTTATCTATAATGGGCATTTAAATTTATGTTTTATATTTATGCTAGATGCATCAATTCTAAACCTCATTTTCATTAATATGAGTTGAAAAATTACTACGGTCCATTACTACGTTTATATGATGTATGAAGCGAACTAGAAGCTCTAACCCAACTCGAGCTCTCAACTTGATTGACGAAATACCTTGGTTGAAAATCTGACCGTAATCCAACTCGATCTTTCGGTACTGCATATAAACCTAGAATGTGACGCGATGATTTTTCCAATAGAATATAATCTTAAATGAATCTGTTCATGAAGTCTCCCCAAAACCGTTGAAACAAAAAAGAATTTTCAATAAATCCGTTCAGTGCGATGTGTTTTTTTTTTAACACGATGGGAATCAAGTATTACCAAGTGATGAGAGTAAGATACCTATAATATATATAAATGTTCTTAGGGCGATGTAAAACAAATGAACGCTTAACAAGAATTTTTTCTAATCTACTACAATAACGAACAAAAATGTTGTCTCATAAAAATCTCGATATTTGAAGAAAATTAAGTCGATTTAAGATAATCCTATTAGTTTCGTTGGATATAAAGACGATAGAAACGGGTTACTCCTGAAGAAAGCTTCTGTAGTTATGCGTAGGGAGACAAATCATATCTGAAAGATGACCTAGGGATCCCTGGATGGTACCTACCTACATAAAGAGCTAGTTGAAACTTCATAATTTCCCACTTTATCCAAAGTAAAAAGTCATTCTTTTATAATTCAATTTGAATTTTACCAAGTTCTGTTGAAGTTTATTTATCTCTAAATGTTATTTACACCACACCACACAACTAATGAATTGTGTTTTAGTGAAAACCAAGCATATCCCAGATCACGACATTCATGAACGTATAAATCGTGTTTAAAACACTTACGATTCTAATCTCGAAATACGTGATCGTACAAAAGTTTGTAAAACATTCAACATTTCGATCTGCGTTCGTGATCGATGGTACAACATTGCTTTACAAACTTTTGATTGAACGTTCTTTTTATATACTCGTATGTTACACTCCTCTCAATATTTGAAACAATACCTTCTGTGAATTTAACTTTTATTTTCTGATTGTATTTTGAGGCGAAATAAATTTCACATTCGTTCTAATACCCGATACTTCCACGGATGATAACATTGTTCCCCTAATTTACACGGCAGCCTTATTCTCTTATTAACATAGTCAGGCTTACTTCAACACGAAGATGCCCCAGTTTACCATAAAGCACCGATAACACTTTACAGATAACAAATAATTAATAAAAAAAAATTTGAAAAACAACACAAACCTTGAACTTATTTCCCTGAACACGGTTTCAGTTTTATAGTGCGAATTTATTTTTAATAACCGAACAGCAGCATTCACTTAGCTTAAATAGAAAAACGGCACTTTGTACGAGTACTAGATAAACATTTTTAAGGTGAAGGTTGGGGACAAACCCTTTGTTTGCAATATTATACACGTACCGTCGTTATTCACGTAACTGCTGTCTATCTATCAAGTGCAGCTGGTATAATTATTAGTATTTTTTTTTCAAACAGTTTATTGGGGAATAGCAGAAGAAAATGATAGAGAAAGCAGAAAGGGGAGCAAAAACTCGCAGAAATATTGATATAACATTGAACGACCGAGATAGCAAAAAAGAAATAACAAAAACAAATATTCGATTTGCAAATTTAAGGGGCGAGCAAATATACCTAGTAAATACCGCTATTTGCACAAAGCTAGAACATTATGAAGTTTTTTTTTGCAAAACACATTTTACTAACTGAACTCTCAGAATCAACAATAAAGCCATTTTTCCTTAAATTATTTTAAGTGTATCACTTAAATTTGACACAATTTATTTTTTCACAATCACTTAGTTCGATAATAAAATCACTCATAAATATTTAAAATGTTATACGCTAAAAGTTCATTTTTGAATTTAAATTGTATGTTGTATTAATCGGATGGGTAGAAATTTTAACCGCGCGATGTTTTACCAAACTCGAAGAATAACGTCGCAAGACTGAGACTGAAAATATAAACGAAGTACATAACTACGTCTCGTCTACGGCTACGCGCGTCAAACAGAAAGCATTTGTGGGGATTTGAATGAATGAATTGAATCCATATTCAGTGAACTACCTTACCGATAAAGTATTGCTTGGAATACTATGGAATCGAAAATGTAAACAAATAGTGGGAAAAACAGCTGATTTCAAGATTTGTTAAATCGGAATGCAGTGGGATGGTAGATTGGTAGCTGACTAGCTGATGATGATGATAAACATGATGAATTGATGGATAAGTGAATAACCTTGCTTAAGATTATATACTTTGAATTGCGAACAATTGCAAATGGTTTTAGATCCGTGCTTTCTGAAATTCATTTCTAAAAACAACGTTTCATTATTAAGTCAGTATTGTAGAATTTCTATTAATGTTGAAATGCGGACGAGTTTTTTTTTTTTTAATTTTACATGCACTAAAGGGATTGTGACTAGCCTTAACAGCACAGTGCGATCGTTTAGGAAAGTTGGACAGGATTTAAAAGAAGATACAGATGTACATTTGTTTTGAGTGTCTGAAAATTGCAAGGGGAGAGAAATAATGAGCTAATGAGCCGGGTGAATCTTTCCATATTCTCAGCAGACAAATAACATCATTTTTCAATAAAGTTATAGATTATGGAGAGGTACTGCAGGAATTTTAAAAAAGCAATTATCTTTCCTATTTATAAAAAAGGTAACAAAACAGATCCAGAAAACTATGAAGGCATCTCTTTCATTAATGCTAATTATAAAATGTTTACCGTGATATGGTAAAAACAGCTTACAAGGTGGATAAATAGCGAAAATCAACTTAAAGAGTATTAAGCTGGCTTCAGACCGGGGAATTCAACAATAGACCACATCTTCGTTTTAAGTCGTTTAGTTGAATCTTCATTTGCAAGAAGTCATAAGCTTCACACGTTCTTCTTGGACTTAATGGTAGCCTTAGATACTGTGGGCAGTAAAGCATTATTGCATAAGCTATATACCAAAGGGCTACCGACGTGGGTATGGTACGCAAAACAAGCAAGAACTGTCAAATATACTGTGACAGAAATCAGTGTTGCTAATGTCAAATATTATGTCTCTAGATAAAAGTATGTGCGCAAAATTTTTAACAACAACTCACGCTATACATATTTTTACTTGCGACTTATAGGTACTATAAGTTAAGTTATGCATTCGTAAAAAAAATCAAACTCGAGATTTTGATCAAAGTTGACATTACGATGATAGCGAAGACTAAAAAAGTGGATCTCGCAATTTGGTCTGTCTGTTCGACTACAGCCTAAACGGTTCGGCCGATTTTCTTTAAACTTGGCAGATATCATTTTTAATTTTTTCCCCCCACATATTTTTTTTTTTTTTAACCACCTACCAGCGGTCTCACAGACCGCAACGGTTTTTCAAATGCAAATATTTCCTTGTGTGTGTGTCGTACGACAATGTGCATCCATGTACCTTTTCTAGACATGAAAAAGTGTCGCGCATGAGCTTGGTGAGTTAACACGTGCACGCGTTTGGCCTAGGTTAGTAAATAAATTTCTCCTGCGGTCTCCGAGACCGCAGGTAGGTGGTTATGTGATTTTTTTATTTGTATTTAGTTTCAAATTAGTGAAGTTTCATCAAGCTTACCAAGTGAAGGAAAGCTTGAAATACGTAAAACATGCTCCACTTGTGATCCAAAAAAGAAACGCAAGACAGTTTATTTATTTTTTATGTGCAAAAAACCAATTTGCTTAGAGTGCGCGAGCTAAATTTGCAGTAGCTGCCGCGAAAAATTGTGAATGTTGGTGCCTTGCAATTTTGTTGAAGTTTTTTTTTTATGTTCCAGTTTTTATTTTTATTTAATTCTTTGTTATTTTAGCTTATAAGAATAAATAAAAAGAATTCGAAATTTTAAGTTCCTATTGGAACAGATCTCATTGTATGAGCACAGTCATTTTTTGCACTAAAAGTGCCAATATATGAATTTTTTGATAAAATCACAAGATATTTATTTAATTTATATTATTCTTTTTTTTTAAATAACAGTTAAATGTATTAAAAACAATATTAATGATTTTTTTTTAAATTTAATACGAGAAATTACGAAATAGGGGTAAAATACTGTAGCGGTCTCCTGGACCGCACGTAGGTGGTTATGTGACTGAAATAGGGGGTAGGTGGTTAAGGGTTAAGGGTTAAGACCAAAAATAACGGTACCTGCCATACGAATATTTTTCGAAATTTTATAAATATTTTTTTTTCTCAAAAACTGTTCGACAGATGTAAAAAAATATAAACACAAACAAAATTAATTTAGTTAAAACTTGGTAATGGTTTAAAAAAAATGTCCGAAAAATGGTTATTGAGGGTACCCCCCAAAGAACCATTTTTTTGTTTTTGATTTTCTCAAAAACGGTACACCCGATTTTGATATTTTTTTTTTTTTTGCTAAAGGCTCCCCAAAAATTTGAAAAGTATTGTGTATTCAAATTTTTAAAAAAAAGTTTTTTTGGATTTTTAAAAAAACTTCAACATTTTTTTTTTGAAAACTCAATATTTCGAAAACAACATGCTCGATTTTTTTAAACCTTGATAAATAAAAGTTTCTCAATGTAATCTACAAGATGTGAGAAAAAGAATTTTATTTTACCTAAAATTAAAGGTACCCACCATACAAATGTTAAGAAATTAAAACAAATGGTTTTCAAAAATCGTATTTTTCTCGAAAACGGCGCCTAGAATTTTGATAAAATTTTTGTTATTTCAATTAATTTTTATGATCTTTAGTTTAATAAAAAAACATTGAAATTAAGACACCTATTACAGCTTGTACCTACAATAAAACCATTTTTTCGAACTTTGAATTTCTCATAATCGACAAAAAGGATCTTAATAAAATTTTTTATAGAGAAGCTTCTAAAAAGTCTAAAAAACATTGGGCCTTACCAATAAACAAACTTAGGGACGACTTTAATATTTGCGCAAAATTTACCATTCTTTAATGGACTCTATATAACTGATCATACATGTTACATTTCATTTTTTAAGTTCTGTGCAATAAATGATTCATAACTTAGAGTCCACTTAAATATTAAGTTCATAACATATATGGATAACTATATAGAGCTCAATACATATTGGTTCATTTCACTCAAATATTAAAGTCGTCTCTAAATTTGATTATTGGTAAGGCCCATTGCATTTCAAATCTTTAAAATAAATATTTTCTTGAATTTAAAAACAAAAAAAAAACTATTTTTGTTTTGAAAATTTGATATCTTAGAAACGGTTCAATATTTTTCTTTGTAAATTAAATTTTTTTTCGAACAATAATAAAAACTTTAAATTGGCGCACCAAAATTTTTTCGTCTTAAAAATTTTGTATATAAAAGCTTATGTTTTTAAGGAACCACTACAACGAATTATAATTTTGTTCTTGCACAAACTAATTTTTGCTTAAAACACATGGCATCCTGTGCTTAGCTCCAACTGCTAAGAGTGTTGTTTTAGTCGTTTAAAAATTGAATTTTATCCTTATGAACAGTTTTCTCTAATAACATTCGTTTTTAAAATTCCTAATCTATTACATAGGAGCAAGTTGTGCGACTCAGTCGTGCATTTTATTTTTGTATGGAAACAATAGTTAAACAGTTATATAGTTAAATCGGAAAAATTGTCAAAAATAGAAATCGTCACTGAAGACAATTTTTGTTGGTGAGTTCGGGAGCCGATTTCAACTGCTCCATTAGATACGAGTAGTCAGAGAAAATACGGAGCGAAATTGGTTGGGTTTTAGTCGTTGCTTTAGTAATCTATGTATTTGTCTAATTTGACTTAACACATAATTAAACACTCAATGTCTAATTTTAAGATCTTATGAAAGTAAAAAAAATCATTTTGTTTCCACCTTAAAATGACTTTTAACATTGACCATTGGTAAAGTAGTTCAGTTTTTGAAATAATAAAAGAAACTACTAAAAGCCACTTTACGCGATATTAAAAATCATATGCTTTCTCATATGACATATCAAATCGTTTGAACGCACTCATTAAACTCATATCACTTCTCAAACGAAAAAGCATATGACTGTTTTAACTTTAGGACTGTAGCTAATTCCATTTGATAATTCATACGAGATTTATTGTTTTCGTGGGAAACATTGAATGGGGTGTTTAAAGTTGAATAAAATAAATGGTTAAATTCTGAAAAGGTAACTGTATGTGATTTGTTTTTTAAATATTTCAAATCTCGTTAATACACATACTGTAAAATTTTGAATTAATACAGCTATCATTGTTGATAAAACTAATGCCATTGCTTTCTTATTGTTCTCCATCATAGAATAAGGAAACAAATTTATTTCTGTTTAAATTTTCTATTTACATATTTTGGTACTATGAAAATCAAAGAGGTAGTCATAGACGTGTAAAGCATACAAAATAAACCAAAACGGTATGATTTGACTTGAAATGACTCCTCATTTGATAAATTTACAGAAAATGTATATGTTTACCAGATGACAAGTGTCATTGTAGAAGACATTTCCAAAATTAGGCCTACGTCCTTGGGAACAGACGGAGGTTTCACGTTACGTTTTTCAAATTATTTTGATTGCGTAACGTTTAAATTATGCAAAAGCCCAAAAGTTCAAAACAATGAAAAAATATAATCACCCTTATTACAGAACTCGGCAAATGAGCTAAAGTGACATTTTCAATTAATTTCCAAGCTTTTGCAATTACTGAATCCGATGAAAGAAAGTTGAACGAATGTCGGTAACAATCCCTGCACCACCGACATTCTGTTCAACTTATCTGGTATTACTAAATCCGCAATCTATCCGCACTCCATACAATTTCCATCATTTTACATTCGTGCCAATTTCGAGACGAATCTGAAGTGAATTTTTAATTTAACGAAAAAAAAATAAAAATAAACAATGGAAAGCACAAAAATGTAAGTCAAAAGCTTATCATAATGAATTTTTAAGTGTTTGCTTAATAAATTTTAATAGAAAATGCACAACCAATCGGAAACAATTTAGAGAAATGGTCTAAATGATGGAGACGAAACCGGGCATAGCCAGAAAAAAAAGAAGAATGCACACCGGTTGGTATTGAACGGTCCTCCATCAAGTGTTAACTACGCACAACGATGCTTGATTTCACTCATCGATATCGATGCTATTTTCAAAGCCTAGGCCGTTGACTTAATGTCTGTAACTGATAGCGTCGATAGGAAAGTTCATAAATGATAAGGTAATTTTAGGAATCGACAATGTAGTTCATCCGACGAATTTCATAATTCAGTTTTACAGGGGATGCGAAAGGTCAACGGATCGAGTTAACTCACCGGGAGTAATATTCTGCGAATTCTGTAATCTTAAACTTTATTAGAATTCTGTAATCGACATGAATAACTTTTCCAATAAAAGGCTAAAAAGTTTTTTTTTTTAAATTTTTCAGTTAATCTTCTGCCCTAAAAAATATTGCATTCATAATGATGAAAGTGTTGTCGTTCTCGGGCTCGTCCCGTTCTAGCTGTTGTTTTTTTTATTTTTGAATAAATTATGTATCAGTCCAAATTAAAAAAAAATTGAAAACAACCATTACAAGTCACATGACAAAAGACCGCCACATTTTATGTCTTAAAACTGCCTTAAGCAGTGACAAACCTTCAAAAAAAAAAACACATTAGTCAAACAGAAACTCGATTACCTTAAATTACACGTGAACAATAGTTCTTAACAAAATCCCTCTTCTCATCAATCTGGCTGCGCAAAAAAACAAAAAACACACCAAGGGTAAACCGTTGACAAAAAAAAAACCTTAACCAAAATCATCATATTTCATATTATTCAAATGAGTATAGGTAGTTTGGGTCATTCATCTCAAAGTGGGCTTTAAACCGTTCCACACTTTAATTGCCTCTTTTACTAAACCAAATTGTCCAGTCCAACGGTTTAAAAATTTATCACTGGCTGGCATCATCGACACTACGACACTCAGAAAATTTCATTGCTGACCTCCGGCAAAAATCTGTCGGACGGAGATCATTAAAGTTATGTTTTTCTTAGCTGTCAAAATGACGTTTAAGTTATAAATTGATGCCAATAGGTGTCGCATTCAGAAGTTGTATACAACCAAAAAAACAAGGTGCCATTAAAATTCAGACAGCTGCTGTGTATAACGTTGATGCATATAAAGGACCAGCGTTCATTACTTAATTGCTTGACTTTTTGGCTTGTTGTTGTAAATTGCAAAAAAAAAAACCGAGAGCCAAACGAATGGCATCATCATTTTTGAAGACCTCAACCATCAATCAAAATTCTACAGACACAGAACCCCTCAAAACCAGAAGATGCGATGCGAGATGAAATGGGGCTTCTGTGCCTTGTGATGATAGCTAAGTGTGTGATCTTCTGTTGGTTGGGAAAGACTTTAACTAATGTGGGATTTATGGTTCGTTGACTAGTTATTATATTTTTTTTAATATCTAACAATATGTAATGTTCCATAGCAACTAGTTCAACCGGTTGCCTCGGTGTGAACATTAAAATAGGAGGACAAAAAAAAAGAAATCTTCTATAGCCATTAAACTTCGCTAATTTAGAAGTCTTTTTGGACTTCTTTTTTTAAACAACAGCCTACTACTAAGTCTTTTTATTGTTGGCACAAAACCCCATTAAAAGTTTAACTAGAAACACTAAGCGAAATTTAAATTGAGCTACCAGTAATAAAGTTGTCTTCTTGGTTCTGCTACGAGTATGTATCTGTCTAAATCTTGCAGACTTTTATTATAGACAAGTAGGCAATTTTAAGACCCAATAGAATATAAATTTTAGCGGGTGTCCATTTTAACGAAACTTTTTTTTTTTTTTTAGTTTTCAAACATTAACATTTGTTTAAATATATGTACTTTAAAAGAGGATGTATCCATTTCTTTTTCTTCAAATGTCAGCTTTTAGATGGTATCTTACTGTTTTTTAATAGGATGTATCCCCTGGAACATACATACTTTCTCGTATTCACCTACAACTTTATGACGACTCGTTATTAATACAAAACAACGATGCTCTATCATAGCGGTACTCATCTTAAAAGTATTTTATCAGAGATTTAATCGATCATTAAAACATAAAATTAGCTACTCATTTAGAGTGTGACTGAACCACAACAACTACAGCAGCCTCCCCCTAGAAACATGGAAAAACACTCATTTCCGGACGTAAATGGTGCCGGCGACGACGGTGTAGTAAAAGTATAATTATTACAAAAATATTTTGTATTGACTTTGTGTGTTTTAATAGCTGAGAGATACATAAACAAAACGTACCTACTGAAAGCTGTAAATTCTTTTTGTTTTTAATTCGAGGTCAGTCAGTGTTTTTCTTAGTAAAAATTTATATGAATGAATTTGAAATAATTCCTAAAACGGAAATCCGTCTGATTTGATTACTCAAATTGATTGGCGATATTTTATAATTGTTTATTTTTAAAATAAACAAATATTTCAACAACTGCTTACTCCAAGTGGAAATATAGTTTCTGAATTTATTAGTATTTAGGTTCTGGATGTTGTCCAAACACATGCTCAATTTGTAAGTATACCTAGCTGACAATGAAATCGAAATTAAAATAACCAACTGGAATCTTTTGAAACAATTGAATCGGTCATTTCAAAAACCTCTTAAGTCACATTTTTTTCCAAAATGCTTTTTTTGCTGAAAATGGTTCCTTAAAGGTAGATGCGTATTCTGGGTAAGAACCACGTAAGTCTGTACATTCCTTCCTCTTCAAATAATACCGTAGGAAAGACGTTCATTGCATAAACAACATAAGTCAGTGACTTAAGAGGTTTTTGCATGCACTACCAAAATGGCGGGAGTAGTTTGATATTTTAAATTTGCTTTGCTCTGATTGGTTCAACAATATTCAAATCTTCAATTTGATAACAACCGTCATCAATGTAAAATTTGCGTTTTTCATACAACTATTTTCTGCGAAAAGTAATTTTAGCTTTAAAATGTCTTCAAGTGAAACAGAGAGTGATGGTGTGCCGAAAAAGAAGAGAACGTGTAATACCTTAATGAAATGTTATAAATAACAAATTATAAAATTGAAAGACAAGACATGAACTAATTTATCTAAGAGATTTGAAAAACCAAGGAACAGTTGATATCAAGTTGCAGAAGAGTAGAAGCATATGCCGAAGTAAGATCATTGAGCTTGATATTTTTAAGGCATTTGATGGATTTTGGCATCAAGCTATTATATCGAAAATACGTGAGTTTGGTATCAATGAAGCCCTCATTCGTTAGATTAGAAATTTTCTACTGGATTGTTCAATACTTTTTTTTGGAATGTTTCAAATCGCATTTTCACAAAATAAATGCTGGGGACCCCAGTCTTAGTCTTAGACTCTCTTTTTCATTTTTATGAATGATCTCTGAAACTGAATGATCTGATGATTTGCACTTCATTGTCTTCTTCGCTTTTCATACTCATCCGTCCCGTCTGCCAAATTCACGTCCATCTCATTCGAAATTTAGAAAATATAGTCATAGAGCTAAAAACTGAAGATGTTTTGGAATTTATGAAATTGTGGCCAAATTTGTACATAAAAACATGTTTGCCAACACTGAATCTTATAGAAAAAAAATCCCACAAAAACAGAAAAAAGCATCTTCGACATACATGAGCTTTAAGTATGCTTCACATAGAAAAGGTACTATCATAGGAATATATTGATGGATTGATTAAACATTCATTCTTATTAATAAAGAAAGTTACAACTTCTGTTTCACTTCTATCAGCCAAGGCTTATGTTTCAAAAGTGCCTATCAATAAGAAAATGTTGAAGATAATCAATCTATGTACCTTAAAAATATTAAAACATGAAAAAACGTTATTCTTAAGTGTAATTTTCAATAATAAGCAATACAATATATGATTACTACCATTTTTTTTACTTAAATTATATACCACTTACCCCAGTCCTTGCTAAAACAACTTAAGTCAAGAACAGTTTTTTAGGTTTTTTTCATTATTTTTATTAATAAACTGTGAATTTTTTTCGCTTTTTAATTTTCTTACCACTAAAATACTTAGTTAAGCATAAAAAAGTGGTTTAAAACTCATTTGTTTGAGCATGAAACAGTTTTTATTGATTCCTGAAAAATTCTAATTGAATGACTTATGAGGTTTTTGAAATGACCGATTCAATTGAGTTGTTAATTTTTTGTTATGATGATAAACATGTACTTGGGGCACTTATTGTGCTTGTGGAAATGGAATATTTTAGGGTAATATAAGGTTTCGATGGGTTTTTTTTTATTTTTGTTTAAAAAAAAATATTTTTCGAAAAAAATTGTTCCCCAGCTAGAGATCTATGATTTCTTCAAAACTTTGAATCTATGCAAACAAAGTTTAATAAAAAAAATTATTATTAAATATTTTTTTTTTAATTTCTTAAAAACAAATTGGGATGTCAATTTTAAGTATTTAATAATATACGTACATTTCGTTCACTCGTTTTCAAAATATTGATTTTTAATATTGGGTAGTGTGTATAAAAGTTTTCTAAACATTTATTTTTGATTTAAGAAAAAATAAAATGCACGACTGGCCGCACGAACTTGCTCTATGTAAACGACTAAGAATTTCAAAAATGAATGTTTTTAGAGAAAAACTGTTCATCAGCATAAAATTAATTTTTTAATAGACTAAAACAACTCCCTTGGTAGTTGGAGCTAAAAACAGGACGCCATCTGATTCAAGCAAATATTAGCTTATGCAAGAACAAAATTATACGTCTGTACTGGTTTCTTAAAAAAATAAGATTTTATATAAAAAAAACGTTTTTAAGAAAAATTTTGGTACACCAATTTAAAGTTTTTATTATTGTGCGAATAAAAATTGAATTTACAAAAAAAAATACTGAGCCGTTTCTGAGATATCGAATTTTCAAAAAAAAAAAAAAAATAGATTTTTTTATCAAAAATTTAAAAAATATTTTTTTTTTTAAAGTTTTGAAATGCAATGTTTTTTAAACTTTTTAGAAGCTTCTCTATAAAAATTTACATTAAAATCCGTTATGTCGATGATGAGAAATTCTAAATTTGAAAAAATCGTTCTATGGTAGGTACAGTCAGTAATATCTTGATTTCAATTTTTTTTTATAAATTATAGATCGTAAAAATTAATCAAGAGAAAAAAAAATTAGCAAAATTCTCGGAACCGTTTTCGAGAAAAATACGATTTTCGAAAAACATTTTTTAACGTTTGTATGGAGGGTACCGTTATTTTTAAGTAAAATAAATTTTTTTTTCTTACATCTTGTAAATTATATTAAGAAACGTTTATTTATCAAGTTTAAAAAAAATCAAGCATGGGGTTTTTGAAATATTCAGTTTTGAAAAGAAAAATTGAAAAATTTTTAAAAAATCCGAAAAAAATTTTTGGAAAATTTGAAAGCACGATAATATTCAAACTGCTGGGGATCTTTAGCGTAAAAATTTATCAAAATCGGTTGTAACGTTTTTGAGAAAATCAAAAACCAACAAAATGATTTCAAGGGGGATACCAAAAATAACCATTTTTTTTTAATCTGTGGGACAGTTTTTGAGAAAAAAAAGAAGAATTTATACAATTTCGAAAAAAATCGTATGGCAGGTACCGTTATTTTCAGTCTTAAAAAGAAGAAAAAAACGTGTAGGGGGAAATTAAAAATACTATCTACCAAGCTTGAAGAAAATTGGCCGAGCCGTTTAGGCTGTAGTTAAAAAGACAGACAGACAGACAGACAGAATTGCGAGACCCACTTTTTTAGTCTTCGCTATCATCGTAATATCAACTTTGATCAAAATCTCGAGTTCGATTTTTTTTCGTCGCAAGTAAAAATGTGTTTTTTTTTTAACATGCAAGATGATCGTTGGACTATGCTATCTTGTCGCCATTTACAGAATTTTCTAGAGCCATCCACCATTGCTAGGCTGGATTTGATTAATGGCTTTGATTGTTTAGTCTTATAAGACACTGGTGGTTTGTGGTTTATTGTCATAAGCTTTGACCAACGGATTCAAATCGCTCGATCTCGGTGGCCAATTCACTTCGTCATACAAAATGTCCATTGTAGAACAGGCTGTTTGACACGCAGCGCTATCCTTTTAAAACTACATGTCGTTGGTGTCATATCATCTTATTCATTCCACGTACAATTATCATTGACCAATATTGCTCGCCAAAGTCGTCCTCAAAGGAATATCGACCGATAATATTCCGCCATATCAAAATTCCCACCAAAAAGTGATTTCTCTGTATGAATTGAAATTTGGTGGAATTCCTGTGAATTGTAATCATCTCAAATTCGAAAATTTTGCATGCTAGCGAAACAAGGCCGAGAAATGGGTCTTGTCGCTGAATACGATTTGTCAGGTGAAGCGGGCAAAATGTTGCTCTAAGGATGATACCCTTTCATAAACTAATTTAATCATTTGCAAATGTTGAATACTATAACTCTCCTTGTTGATTTGGCAGAATACATAAATGACAGCAATATGGCCGCAATCATCTGTCAAGTTCAGAATGGAAAATCATTACATATAATTTTTAAATTTTTCGGCAAAATCTCAACATATGAATTAGTCGTCCAATTTTGGTTTCTGATATCTCAGAGATGTCAGCCAGCAATCCCGAAAATCTGAATAGAATTCTTCATAAAAGTTGAAAGCTCAGAAGTAATATGGATAAAATGTCCAATTCGCTAGGTAGAGAAAGAGTCACAATATTTCGATATTTGTTAAACATAACATCACCGAAATAATCTTCCTGAAACACAAAACAAAAGACAACCCTTCTGTTTTCAGATTGAAAATTCTCTTAATATTTCTCAACTAATTATAGTTATCTCAAATCTTATCTGAAATACGTAATCTTAAGTCTGACTCATTTGAGTCATCAAAACATTTTTATTGTCCCATTTCAATGTTTTCAAACTAAGGACCACCAACAAATTTATTTCTAATTTTGTATTGATTCCCTACAATAAATCATGACGACATGGGTCAATAATAAAATACGTACCTATGAAATCTATTCATTTGCATATTATATTCAGTGGCGCTTTGAAAAAAAAAATTAAATTTAACATTCACATTTTTTGTTTTTTTACGACTTTTATTCTGACAGTTTGACAAAGGTTAATCGCTATGTGGGTTGAGAATTTTTAACGATCGATTAAAATCAAATGTTTGCCTACGAATACTGAAAACTATTTATTAAGACAAAAAAAATCTACCCACATAAGATGTATGATTACAAAAGCATTTTTATTATTTTCTTAATTAGCAAAAAAATAACGTATAAGGGATCAAAATATTAATTTTTTAACTTTCTCCATCTTCTCTACAAGAAACTAAGATTGTAACAGTTGTTTTTATTCTTAAGCCTTCGGCTGTTTTTGAAAACGTCAAATCAACGTCAATTTTATCGTCAAATGATCATCATTTTTTGACGCAGATATTTGCTCTTGTCAAACATGCGATCGTCCAACATTTGAAGTTTACGAACACACTCACTGGATTATCAATATTTTTGTCATCAACTTGAATTTTTTTAATGCAGAGTTGCGTCGCAAATAATGTTATCGAACATATGATTTTAAAAAACTGCGTTATCAAAAATAATATCTTCGTTTTGGGCCTTCGATCAGTTGACTTTTGCAATTTGCGCTTAAGAACATCCAGTGGCGTAGCGTAGGGGGGGCGGGGGGGGGGGGCGGTCCGCCCCGGGCGGCAGGCCTAGGAGGGCGGCAAAATGTCGCCGGTGATGCGGGTAGAGTAGAAATCATATGTTTCATGACAGATCGTTTGACAAGTCAACAAACAACAATGATGTAAATTTGAAATTTGCCACCCTATCTGTGGTTCGTCGTTGACCGCTTTCGTGAATTCGTAGACGGTGAGTAGGGCCGTAAGAGTGCATTCCGTATTGTCGCGCGACTCGCGAAACTAAAACAAAACGTTCCGAAACTCTCGCGAAACTGAACGGGAGTGTTCCGAAACATATGAGATATGATAAGATAACTAGGATTCGACGGAAACGTTATTCTAGTCTCAGCCAGCTCAATGTTTTTGCTCCCTCCCGCATCATCATCATCATCATCATCGGCTCGACAACCGGGTTCCGGTCCTGGCCTCTTTCAACAAGTCTCTCCACCTATCCCGGTCTCTAGCCGACGCCATCCAGTTGCGCACCCCAAGGCTTCGGGCGTCCTGGTCTACGCCATCTCTCCAGCGCAAGCATGGTCTACCACGCTGTCGTACCACAAAGAACTTTCCGAGCAGGTTCCTCTTCGCTCATGCGAGCTAGGTGCCCTGCCCACCGGAGTCTACCGAGCTTAATTTTTGTCACGATATCTGCTTCTAGGTAGATTGCGTACAATTCATGATTGTACCGTCTCCGGAATCGTCCTTCCTCACATACGGGGCCAACAATTCTCCTTAAGACTTTTCTCTCGAACGCAGCTAAGAGGTCGGAGTGCCTTTTGCTAAGCACCCAAGTCTCGGATCCATATGTGAGTACTGGCAGGACCATGGTCCTGTACAGCAGCAGTTTTGAAGTTATGGTGAGATTTCTGGATTTGAAAAGCTTTGACAGACTATAGTAGGCTCTGTTGGATTTGAGAAGCCGCCCGCGTATTTCTTCTTCTATATTGTTATCGGCTGCTACTATTGACCCAAGGTATTTAAAGGATTGCACCACTTCAAATTCGTGCTCCGCTACCTTGATTGTTTGACCAACTGTTCCTCTCGCATTCGACGCCACCATGTACTTTGTTTTACCTTCACTAATGTGCAGCCCCAGATTTTGTGCCGCCTGCTCGATCTGGATGAAGGAATCGTGTACAGCTTGTTCGGTTCTTCCGATGATGTCGATGTCGTCTGCGTAAGCCAGTAACTGGCTGGACCTGTTGACGATGGTCCCTCTTGTTGCCGTGCCAGAGTCACGGATTGCTTTCTCCAACGCCAGGTTGAAGAGGAGGCAGGCCAAACCGTCCCCTTGTCGGAGTCCATTAAAGATGTTGATTGGTCTGGATAGCAATCCGGCTATTTTTACTTGGCTTGTTACGTTGGTCATGGTCAACCTACATAGTCGTGTCAATTTATTTGGGATGCCGAATTCTCTCATGGCTTTGTAAAGTTCTACCCTGGCTATGCTATCATAGGCGGCCTTAAAGTCTATAAACAGATGGTATGTTGGGATGTTAAATTCTAGACATTTTTCCATCGCCTGCCTAAGGGTAAAGATCTGATCAGTTGTTGATTTGCCTGGAATGAAACCACACTGATATTGTCCGATGACGGTTTTAGCGTATGGGGTTATCCGGTCTTGTAGGATAGAGGAGAGTATCTTATAGGCGGTACTCAACAACGTGATACCTCTATAATTGCTGCACGTTGTGACATCTCCCTTCTTATGTATGGGGCATATTATGCCTTTTCGCCAGTCTTCTGGCATTTCTTCCTGCTCCCATATGTGCACTATAATATCATGAATTGCTTCACGTAAGGCTGGCCCGCCGTGATGAAATAATTCGGCTGGTATGCCATCGGCTCCCGGGGATTTGTTCTGTTTAAGCCGGCCTATAGCCTTCTCAACCTCTTCTATGCTTGGTGGCGGCAACATAGGGTATTCTTCTTGAAGTAGTGGAGCCTCCACTTCTGCAGTGAGCTGACCATTTAGCAATTCATTGAAGTACACTTCCCATCGCTCCAGTATGCTTTCAGGATCGGTGATCAGATTTCCCTCTCCGTCCTTGCAGTATGTGCAGCGTGGTGTGTACTGCGTCATGTTTCGGGCGGATTGGTAGAACTTCCGCGCCTGGTGCGGACCTCGCTCTCGGCTGTTTTCTATTTCACAGATTAGGTTCTTCTCCCAGGCTGATTTCTTTTGTCTGTGAAGCCGTTTTTCTGTTCTTCTGAGCTCTTTATATTCCTCTTTATATCCCTCCCGCATCACAGAAAGTTATTTCGATTGTGTTGTTTATAGTTTAAATATGTTGAATCTTCTAAAACTAAGCACTTAGTACTCCTCTCCACTCAACCTTTGAACTAGTTTTTGAAAATGAAAAGAGTTAAAGGAAGCGGCGCGGAATACCGCAGGAAAAAGGCTAAAAAAGAAGCAGACGCGAAGACGCGAAATATTTCAGTTCTAGTTCTGGTTCAAAAACTACGTTAACGTCTTCGGCGGCATCCAGCAGTAGCGGAAGTGATTCCAATGTAAGTAAGATTCCTCCATCTACAATCGTGAGTGGCCTAGAATTGTCCTCCGGCCAATATTCATGGGAATGCATAACTTATTTTACGGGCAGTTTTTTGGTGACAGCTGTCAAATCTATTGTTTAATATTCAGTTAATGATGTGAAATCAGCATGGCAGGTACCACGATTAACAGCACGTCAAAATAATAAAACTTTATTATCAAAACAAGTATTTGTAGACATAGTGGTTTTTCACAGTCGACTCTTCAACGTTTGGTTGCCAAATTTAATACGACCGGTTCGGTTATCAATCAGCTAACATTTGTAGGTCAATTAAACGCAAGATCGGCCGAAAACATCGCCGCGGTCCGAGAAAGGGTACGGCACAATCCGAGGTAGTCGGTCTCTCGCTGTACGGCCTTTTGCAGACATCAACTTGGTAAATTTTGCGTCGGGACTTGAACCTGCACACATAAAAGACCCAGAAGCTTAAAGTTCATGATAATAGATAACACCGTTTGTTCGCTGACTGGGATTCAGAGCGTTTCCAAGAGGGACCCCAACTTGGCTGTGTTAACATGTAAAATTGCCGTATATGGGACGACACCAACCCACACGAGGTTTAACAGGTTATAATGCATCCTCAAAAAGTTACCGTTGGGTATCGATTTTGGGCCGGTGTAGGGCGGCGTCATTGGTACGTACTTTTTCGGAAACGACGTTGGTGAGGCGGTCAACGTCAATTGCGAATGCTACAAAATGATGATAACCAATTTTGTATAGCCAAAATTGAACCATATGGACCTAAGAGACATGTGGTTCCGGTAGGAAAGCGCTACGTGCCACACAGCGGACGCCACGATTGACATACATGAACGATTCGAGGGTAAGGCTATCAATTGCCATAGAGACGTGAATTGACCACCAAATGCATGCGATTTGACCCTGCTATACTTTGTCTTGTCGGGTATTCTGAAGTCGCAGGTCTATGCGAATAAACCACAATGAGGAAATACCGAATTTAATTTATTCGAAAATCACATTTCGAATAACTCAGATGGCAACTCGGTCCATATGTATATTGTACTTCTCGTAAGTCTAAGTTATTCGGACTTAGTTAGATTAATCACAACTTTTCTTATTATTATTGTTTGCACAAAGTTACAATTTCAGCGCCATGCTACCTGAACGCATGAGTTGTTCATGATTCAAAACACTCACAATGATTATGTTTTTCTTAGAAAATACATTAAATTCAAATCGACGTAAAGATCAAAGATAAAAGTGTGCAAACTAATAGCATTTTACAGATTGTGAATCTTTTTTCCGGTCAAAGACTCAGAAGGCATAAATATTTTCTTAGAATTGCTTAAAGGCTATATAGCAAAAAATTCAAACCCCAATTTGCATAGCAGATTTTACAATTCAAACAATTTACGATAGCGCGAAAACAAGAAAACAAAAAAACAACCTATCCATAGAGAACTATTTTTCCTGCATGTTTCTCACATCTGCTCGAATAATATAATTGAGGAAACTAGAAATTTTTCAAAAATAGCTTCCATTACGTGATTCCTAAACAAATCATTTGCATCTGCACCTAAAGTCTGCTGAATACAACATTCATGTTCTCGTGGCGGCTCACTTGCACCCTGCGCACACTTATTCCCTATAAATAAAAAAAAAAACAAACACGCTTTGCTCCAATTTATTTGGCAGTATAGACTTTAAGGCCTATAAGGCGTTTAGAGCCTACAGAAGATGGGAACGGAGTTCGATCCGAATCGGATTGGTTTTTTAATTATTATTATTTTCGTTCCGTTTGGGAAAAATAAAAAAAATACCACTAGAGTTTTCATATATGGACTAATCGAAAACAAACTCCTTCAAGCTACAGTTCTTGAGTGGTAGAGACTTCGGACTTTGAGACCAAACAACACAAACAGTATAATAAACAAGAAACCACCAGTAATCATTGGTAAAAAATTAATTAAATTTGAACAAAAACAAACACCTAATTTCAAATTATTTCTCAATATATGGAAGCAAGACGTAAAAATGAAATCATCCAGTGCACGATTGCGAAAATACGCCCATAGTTTTAGAAGATCCAAACAGAAGTCTTTGTGGAGATAGGTACATCAGTCAGTAGAGTAGACTGTGTTGCTTATTATTTCTGGGAGTCAGTGCGGGTGGTGGTGATGCGGTGTAGTCTGACTCTGCCTCTGGACCTGGACCTGGTCCTCGTCCAGAGATGATTATATTTTCACAACATCAACAACAACGAAAAAAGCATAAACATTGCGGCAGTGGTGATGGTGATGGTGGCAGTGGTTTTGAGTTCGAGATAGAGCACTGAACTTCTTCACGGAAGTAAACGAAAATTTCTTTTATTGCGGATAGTGATGCTCAATCAATTAAACACTTAGAAGTATTTAATAATTGAGTTGCTTAATTGTTTAAGGAAGTTAATTGGATTGAAGGTGTTATATATGTACATATATATAATACACAGTTCTGTTATATTTGGCCCCCATAAATCAGTCTTGACTGAAAGTTTTGTTTGACATCTGTGGGAACATATTATAGTTTGGTCGATAATGCTGTTAAATTCGTTAAAGCGTCAATGACTATAGCTTTTAAGGTCTCTTGTTCAGTCAAATATAGCCGGAAATCATTTCCACCCTGGTGGAATGAAGATCTGTCTATGAAGAGGAAAACGACAAGAACAATCTTCAATATCTGCCATAACCAAACGTTTTATCAACCAAGATTATTTCAGAATTTTCAAACGAGCTCTCTAATTAGCCAAGCAGCAAGGTTCGGAGAGAATTTTGTCAATTAATTGAGAATAAAAAGCATTCTGCAAGGCTTGACAAAATCCTATGGATAGATCATTGCAATCTGTCATTCTTGAAAAATCCTGATAGACTATGGACAATTTCTCCGACTGAGTCCTTGGAAGTACTGGTGGTACTATGAGAATAGCCCCGAAACGCTTAGATCCCCGAACACGGTAATAGGTCGTGCAGGGAGAAAAGGCGAAAACTGCATGGGTAATCAATACTTTCTCTCCATACACATAAGTTTCCAGGTCTGGATGGTATACTACCAATTATGCTATAAAAAACGCCAGATGTCGAAGTTCCATGGCTGGAAATAATTTTAAAAGGATGCCTCTTTTTAAACTATGTACCCAAGTTCTGGAGACAAGTAAGAGTAGTTTTTATCCCAAAATTTGGTAGGCGAGGCCATGAATCCGCGAAGGATTTCCGGCCAATTAGTCTGATTTCTTTTGTGCTTAAAACTTTAATGCTTACCTTAAGAGTAAGTTCACAGAAACGGTCCTTCATGAGGTTGTGCGAACAATTGAGAAAACTATTACATTTAAATAATAAACCCTCACTACCTTCTTCGACGTAGAAGGGGCTTTCAACAACGTTCTTACCAAATCCATTCTGAAATCACTCATCGAGTTTGATGTAGAAGAATACTTCAGGGAGTGGATTATATCCATGCTCAGAGACAGAAGGATTCTAGGTACGCTAGCTGATATAAACTTGGCAAAGTACCATAGTAAAGGAAAACCCCAGTGCGGATTCAAGTCATGAATACAATTCTCGTTAAGTTGGAGAGATGTACCTTTTACCAATTGATCAACACATTAAATATCTAGTATCTCGCAGTGTATTAAGGCTAGAACTCTTGGATTTCCAAAGCTTATGGCCACAGCAATATTAAAGAGTTAATTCCAATAGAGATCTTTTTGACTCCCACTGACTTCAGCACCCCTAAAATGGTCATCAGTAAAGATTTAAAGGTTATGTTCCCGTCAATAAAGGACTGGGATGATGACGTCGTGACGAAAGACTTCCACGCAACTATATTTACTGATGGCTCAAAGATGGAGTGTGGTGTTGGTTCAGGAATCTTCTATGTGACTTTGGATATATTTGGGTTGTTAATGCTACCCGACTTTGCTATTGTTTTCCAAGCTGAATTATTGCACATCAGAGAAGCATTTAAGATAATCAAATAAGATCCAAACCAGAAACGAAATATTGCTATTATCACTGTCATGCGGCTGTTAAAGCTATTAATTTTAGTACATCATTCTCCAAATTGACCCAGCAATGCCGGGATGAACTTCTAGCCTTAGTATTAACCACAATATCACTCTTATTGTCGCATTTATATGAATAAACGGCCTAACGAGCTAGCCAGGCAAGGATCAGCACTTCAAAACTCACTTGCCGAAAGAATCAACATTCCACCCGGAGTTATGAAGTACAAAATTCTCTCAATTTTGTTTAGCAAATCAAACCGTAGGTGCAGCTGTTTAACTAACTGCATTATATCTACAAAGATTTGGTCCACCTATAATAAATCCCGAACACTTGATCTGATATGCTGATCCAGGCAACACATAGCCAGGGTCGTAGCTACCTGTAGCAGACACTTTCAAATAGGAAAGCATGCAGCAAAGTTAGGCATTCCTCACAACATTCATTGCCATAGCTTAAGGGACCAGCGGGTAAAAACAGTCCCCTATTATTAGGAAAGACATTTTTTGTAAACACTGACGAACTTTCGGAAATGAAGATCAAAGACTTGGTCTCTTTTCTCAAAACGACGAAATTGCTCTAGGACGAACTTCGGTTACTTCTGTGCCGTGCCCTTCCTTAGATCCTCAACTATCGGACTGAGGGCTTTTACGGAGGCTCACAGTGCGGGGGGGGGGCAGATAATCACTCAATCGGATTGGCTACTTTTCAGTACTAGTCAACAAGCTGCTTAGCTTAACACAGTGTAAATGGTGTCAGATGAGTGTGGTGATCCGGCTAAGTGAGTGATCTAATTTCCGGATGATTGTGCAAAACAAAAACACAATAAGAGACATCAAAACCTACTTGGTCCATATTTTTGAATTTAATCCAAACTAGTCATACGTGAGTATGTCCACAATTTCCCATATCAATTTCATCCACAGGTTCATACGAGTTATGGCTAATTGAGCCACAGAGCTAGACGGCCGGTGGTCGTCATTTCTACCTACCTTCCTTGTTTAATCGTTTCTTTCACAAGGAATGCTAACTCGAAGTAGTATTTTGCATTTCTCCCCTCAATCAGTTCATCCGTGATACCCGTTTCGCTGGGAATGTTCATCAGATCACCCTTGAGTCTAAGTTTGAAAGTTCCGTCAAATACAGAGATTGGTTTTTTTAGCCGCACAACATCAATATGGCTTAATTTACACGGCACGGTTTCCCCTTGTCATTTCAATTTGCAAACATCCACGACCAATGTTTATGGACGACTCCTCTCTCCCTCCCCCCCCCCCCCCCCTGATTACCCCATCGCTCGTGCTATGTTTATGTTGAACATTATAAGGGTATCATAATAAACCCTTGAGCGCGTGTGAATTATAAAAAAAAATCCAAATAAAGGGTGAACTTCATAATTACAATAAACAAATTGCTGCATATTGATCCCAACATTTTAATTAAAGCTTAGTTTCGTTAAGTTTTATGTCACTTGCACTGCACTACCTTCTGAAAAACCGAACACATTTAACCAGTTCTGGTTTCTGATATTTCAATAATCTCAGAAATCTTAATTCCTTCACTAAATTCTGTATGTGCTTTTGTTGTCAAAAAGTTAGGTTGAGCTATAAAAAACATTTTTGATCACAAAACTCGGTTCGCCAATATTAAGTTTTTATTCATACCAAATATACAGCATAATTATTATTTATTTAATCATTAAAGCTAACATATACTATTCTTAATAGAAGTTCAAAAACACCGATAACATTACCACAAAAATTAATAAGCAAATACATATTTATTTTTAGAAAAACAATTAAACATCTATTTAAAAAAAAATAGCAAAATAAATTATTAAGCTCCCATTACATCATTGTTTATATTTATTATGCCAAAAGTCTACGTTATCTAATTTGCATATGAAACCTATAAAACACTATCACCTCATCCACCTACGTGCCTTCTTTTTCTAAGCTTATTTATACTTTTACCTAAAAAAAGCTCAACACCGTACGTTCTGTATAGATTAAAGATATGACCATGAAACCGACCACAACAAAAAGAAAAAAAACCTCTTCAATATCGTAAATTTCCAACAAAAAAAAACGAAAACACAATATTACCATTTAGCATAACCATTTCCGTTCATCAGTCCACAGACAGAACTGAAAAGTAGTTCAAAACACCTTAACGAACTATCCTAAAAAAGAGCTTTCTTTTTAAAACGTATCGACGACGTGTAAATTTTAATTATTTATTTTTTGGTATCACACTGAGAAAGGCCAGCATAAACGCCGAAGAATAAAAATGTCAACCCACACACTGCTGCTCTCTGTCAGCAAATTGAAGACAATCAAAAATTTCAAATTCAAATACATACCTTGCTATACCGGGTTTCAACCTGGTGAAACTTTTGATTGATTAAGTGCTCTAACCTCTAAGGCTTTGGGACTTCTCTAACACAATAACACACTTTTGTCATTTATCAAAGAACACATTCAGCAAAATTACTAAAGCATTGGAGGCTTTTTGAAATGCAAGTATTTTATGCGATTAATGCTTTCGGCTACTTTAATGTCAAGAGATGAAAAGCTTAATTATCTTTGGCATTGTTATCAGAGCTAATAAATCATAACCCACTTCAATACAAATGAAATATACATAGCTTCTAGTAGGTCGCATAAACTTACTCTTAAATTGCTATGAAAGTACTTACAAAAGTGAGATCAATCACAGAAATAATGTTAAAATTTCTTTAAAAAAGTACTAGATTATTAGTGTTTTGAAAAATGTGTATTTTCTGACAATTTATCAAGAAATCTGGTAGGTACGTTTTCTTGAAGAATTTATCTGTGATTCGAATTGTGAATCTACAGAACCGACAGAACTGTTTTAGTTGAACAATAATTTATGTGTTCAATAAAGATAAGGCAGTTAGCTACTGTTTGATTAAAATTTAGATTTTTTTTCGAACTTGCCTTAATCTTACTTTCGTGCAAAAATCAGTAACGTAGAAGATGTCAGAATTATTTTGTATTCAACTCACATTTGACTAAATAATTAGTTTTAACTTGTACTGTGTACAAAACTTATATGGATACTTAAATATGAGTATATATGTACTGTACATACATATAGAGCCAATTTTATAGATTAAAAAATAATGTTTAATAATGAATACCAACCTTGAACTCCTTCCCGCTGTCTTTGCAACAAGTTCGATAGTGCGAATATAATAAATCTGTTTAATAACCAAACAGCGAACAATTTAATTGAATTCGCATTGTAGAATTACAAATAAGAGCAGAAATCTGGTGTGTGTTTTGATTAATTGACTTTACGTCATTTGACTCTATTAGAACTGTCAACACAGTTCCCTTTTATTTTATTAACAACACTGCAGCACGGTTATTTAATTATGTGTGTATATTAATTGATACTAATTTATTGCATAATAAATAATGAGAAAAATACTTGTTTGGTAAGAACAAAATTAACAAATCTACAAATGTTGACAATAATTTAAAAATAAAAGTTGATGAAAATACAAACAAAAACGACTTTCAAAAAAACAAGAAATCGATGAAAATTTTAAAATAAAACACACTTTTTTGTTAGAAATTAATTCATATTCAGCAAAAAATTGACATTCACTTTTAACACGAAAACCTTCAACTTCGTACACAAAATAACACAGTTTGAAAAAACTGTTACACCAAAAAAGGTAGGTACTTCCGCTGACAACAATTGATAGCCGAACCGAATCACACAACCGAACTCAGTGAAATTTTTCGTAAGACTGAAGAAAGGAAACGAGGAAAGAGAACAACGAAGGCAGATCAGATACCCAGAGACGGACAGAAAATCCACAGCAAAAAGCAGACATTAATGAATTTCTTAGACTAAATTCTGCAATACCGACAGTTTATTTGGATGGAATACTATGGTATTGAAAATGTAAACAATACGTGGGGTGTGAGCTTAACTCAACAGCTGTTAGTTCATTTGGGAATTTGGTGCACCGTTGCGGTTGTGCCGGCAGCAGGTTGGCGTTTGGTAGGTTATGAATTGATGATGAAAATGACAACAGGTTACTTTTGATGCAACATGAAAGATGTTGTTGTTGTTGCATTTCAGGAAGTGGTTCTTATCGTACGGCAACGCTATTCTAACATTAATTCGCACCTTTGTATATAAACTCTATGGCGCAAAATTTTAGTCGAATTAGTACGATGTTAAAAATGTTTTAGTATGATACTTGGCTAAAACGATATTTTTGCAAAATTAAATTGAATTTACATAGCATCACACTTTCTCTAGCTTTTTATTTGAGCAAAATTTTAGTTGAATTAGTACGATGTTGAAGTTGTTTTAGTATGAAATTCACATAAAACAACGATTTTGTAAATTTTAATCGAATACAGCATCATATTTTCTTTACCCTTTTATTAAAACTAGCCGACCCAGCTCTCGAAATTCGAGTGCCAATTTATTTATTATTTATTATTTATATTATTGGCAGTGTTTTCAAGCAAATTTATTAAATTTCATTTTATGTAATATGCAAAGTGTTCGACAGTGCAAAAACAAAAATGACCCACAGTGTGTAAATGCGTGTCTCAAGTATATTCTGCACATCTCCGTAACTGTGGCTTTCCAACAATATAAAATTTATCGAAATCGGTTAAATACTTTTGGAGAAAAGTGTACCACAAAAAACATGTTTGCCGTTTTATTATATGATGATTAAAAAGATCGAATACCTATTTTATATAATGACTCTTTGACATTTACAAACGTCATATACAAGTAAGGTGTGTTTACTTGTTGCACGAACTGTCATTGTTTTAGGTACATATGTTCAGAAGTGATTAATTTAGAAAATTGATTAAGTAAGGCACTAGTTAGAAAATGTTTAAAATTAAGATTGATATAGTAATCTATCTTAAACTTAGCAAATTGAATAAAGGTATCATACTTATACCTTAACATTAGGCTGATTAAAATTTTGCGCCTGTATTTTTATATAAAAAATCGCACAATTAACTCCAAAACTATTAAGTAAAATGATAGGGCTTTCTAAGGTTCAGATTTTATTCCGTGATATTTTTTTTAAGTTTTCGAATTTAATTCGAAATTAATTTTCAGAAATGATTGATAGCGTGATATATTTTGTTAAATATCGATTTGAAAGATGCTTTATACTAAAGACTCATTTATTTTCTGAGAGAATTTAGATCCAAACACAGTATTGTCGCGAAAATAAAATGTATTATTTCAACCAACATTTTAGTTTGAAAGGGTTACACAAATAGTTCTACCGTGTAATTTTCTGTATAAATGATGGATAATTATAGGATAGAATATTAAGTACACAAAAGAAGATACAATTTGTTTCTCTGATCCCAATAAAGAATAAATACTTCACTCTTATATCATTGATAAAACTTCCTTCGATTGGAAAACACAATAGCTGCAATTTTGTTTTACAACTAGGATATTAAATGGTTTTTTATCACCTAGAATTCACTTAAATTTTAGTTCATATTGTATATATATTTACTAGATCCAACTGGTGCAAATAGTTCTAAGTTTCGTGTAGAAACCCAAGCTGACTCCGAAAAATGTTTTTCAGACAATTAAGATCCGCGTCGTACACAACTAAGACGTTAATTACTGTTCAATGTTTATCGACATCGTTATCTTTGTTTTTCTTTTATATTTTAAGACAAAAAATAATGGTACTGGGAATATATTTTTACTTGCGACTTAGTAGTTATGCATTCGTAGGAAGAAATCGAACTCGAGATTTTGATCAAAGTTGACATTACCATAATAGCGAAGACGAAAAAAAATGGGTCTCACTTTCTGTCTGTTCGACTACAGCCTAAACGGCTCGGCCGATTTTCGTTAAGCCTTGTAGATTTTGTTTTTAAAATTTTCCCCCACACATTTTTTTTTAAGACCAAAAATAACGGTACCTGCTATACGAATTTTTTTCGAAATTTAATAAATATTTTTTTTTTTTCAAAAACTGTCCCACAGATTTAAAAAAAATCAAAAAATTTCATTAAGTTAAGGCTAGCTAATGGTTGAAAAAAAAATTTCAAAAAATTGTTGTTTTTGGAATCATTTTTTTTGCTTTTGATTTTCTCAAAAACGGTACAACCGATTTTGATCATCTGTTTATGCTAAAGCTCCCCAGCATTTTGAATATTATTTTGTGTTCAAATTTTCCCAATATTTTTTTTTTATTTTTAAAAAAATAATTTCAAACATTTTTTTTTCAAAACTCAATATTTCGAAAACCCCATGCTCGAGTTTCTTAAAACTTGGTAAATAAAAGTTTTTTAATCAAAGGGCACGGTAGTGCCCAGCCAAGTTCTGGCACTACACCCTTTTTACAGGAACAAACTCAGGCGACTTTTGACCCCTCCCTATCTTCAGTACCAATGAAGTCAGAAACTTGAAATTCCGAATATATGCTAAGCTAGTCAGGCACAGGTACCTCAACAAATTTCAATTTTCTAGCATAAGCGGTTCCTGAGATATTAAGCCTCAAAAATCACAAAAACCGTAACTGACTGACTCGTTGACTTACTGACTGACTGACAGATCATCAAAATTATGGAGCACTTCCCGACATCGTAGAATCTTGTAGTTTTGCACAACGGTAGGTCTTGTCATGCGAATAGAGGAAAAAATCGAAAATTTGAGGTTTTCTATTCAGGGGGCGTGGTATCCACAAACTTTCTCCGAATTGGTGTTGGTTGAATGGAGCACTTCCGACTGCTGTAAAACGATGAAATTTGGTAGAACGGTAGGGCTTAAATTACATATAAAGGACCAAAAATAAAAATTGAGGTTTTCCGTTCAGGGGGCGTGGTATCTACCCACTTTCTCCGAATTGGTGTTGGTTGAATGGAGCACTTTCCGACTGCTGTAAAACGATTAAATTTGGTAAAGTGGTAGGACTGAAATTGCATACAAAGAAAAAAATATAAAATTTGAAGTTTTTCATTCAGGAGCGTGGTATCCGCCCACTTCCTCAGAACTGATGTAAATTATATGGCACACTTCCGATTGCAGTAGAACAATGAATTTTGGTAGAACGGTAGGGCTCAAATTGCATATAAAGGACCAAAAATAAAAATTGAGGTTTTCCATTTAAGGGGCGTGTTATCTGCCCACTTTCTCCGAATTGGTGTTGGTTGAATGGAGCACCGATGAAATTTGGTAAAGTGATAGGGCTTAAATCGCATACAAAGAAAAACATATAAAATTAGAGGTTTTCCATATATGGCACACTTCCGATTGTAGTAGAAAAATGAAATTTAGTGGAACGGTAGGGATCAAATTGCATATAAAGGACCAAAAATAAAAATTAGGGTTTTCCATTCAGGGGGCGTGGTATCCACCCACTTTCTGAGAAAATATTTAATTTATATGGAGCACTTCTGATTGCTGTAATTAAGGTAGGTATGTTAGTGTTAGGTATCTTGCCAGGACAAGAAGAAATAATTGAAGCGCAAATCAAAACAACCAATAACAAAAAGAAACTATACCAAAAGAATAGGAAGCCATAAACAAAGTTGATTTTAGTAGGTAGAGTCCACCCTTCTATCTTTCCGTATCTTTCGAGATTTTGACATGGCAAAATCTTAAAATCTTTGCAAAAAGGAGTGAGATCAGACCAAAAACATAAATGTTAAAAAAAGAGTCAAGTTCTTCTATACAAGAACCTTTGTGTAACAAGTCAGCTGTGAAAAGTACTGAGATCTAAAAGTACGCCAAGTTCTTACTTCATGGAAGTTTAATACCGAATATTTAAAGTAGAATAATATTGAAACAGCTACAATGTAATAGAGAAATTTGATTATTTAATGATTACTGACTAAAATTTGATGGGCTTACTTGGCAAGTTTTTTTTTTGTGCCCATTTCGAAAGGTTTTGAAAACTTGACAAGTGAACCCATCAAATTTTAGTCAGTAATCATTAAAAAATAAAATTTCTGTATTACATTGAAGCTGTTTCAATATTATTCTACTTTAAATATTCGGTATTAAACTTCCATGAAGTAAGAACTTGGCGTACTTTTAGATCTCAGTACTTTTCACGGCTGACTTGTTACTCAAAGGTTCTTGTATAGAAGAACTTGGCTCTTTTTTTAACATTTATGTTTTTGGTCTGATATAGCTTACAAGATGTGAGAAAAAAAAATTATTTTACCTAAAAATAAGGTACCCTCCTTACAAATGTTGAAAAATGATTTTCGAAAATCGTATATTTCTCGAAAACGGGTCCGAGAAATCCGATAAATTTTTTTTTTCGATTAATTCTTACTATCCATAATTTAGTAAAAAAAATTGAAATCAAGATATTACTGACTGTAATTACCACATAACCATTTTTTTGAATTTTGAATTTCTCATTTTCGGCATAATATATTTCAATAAAATGTCTTTTAGAGAAGCTTCGAAGAAGTTTAAAAAACATTGCATTTCAAAACACAAACAAAAAATATTTTTTGAATTTTTGAAAAAATAACTTTATTTTTATGGAAAATTCGATATCTCAAAAACAGTTCAATATTTTTTTTGTAAATTTAATTTTTATTCGAGCAATAATAAAAACTTTAAATTGGCGTACCAAAATTTTTTCCTAAAAATGTTTTAAGAATTTTGTATATAAAAGCTTATTTTTTTAAGAAACCACTACAAAGAATTATAATTTTTGTTCTTGCATAAACTTATATTTGCTTGAAACACATGTTTAGCTCTAACTAACTACTAAAGGAGTTTTAATCATTTAAAAAATGAATTTTATGTTTATGATCAGTTTTTCTCTAATAACATTAATTTTTGAATTTCTTAGTCTTTTACATAAGAGCAAGTTTGTGCGACCCATTTTTTTAATTTTAAAAAACATTTAAAATTTCATTTAGAAAAAGCCAGTTTTAAAATTTTTTTTTTTCGATTTTCTCAAAACCGGTACACATATACAGATTTTGATCTTAAAAGTTTGAATAGTAATGTATTCTAACTTTCAATATAAAAATGGATTTGAAAACTACATATGTATGTGTTTCGAAAGTTATGTTAAAAAATCATTTTTAAAAATCGTTCTTTTCTCGAAAACGGCACGTAGAATTTTTTCCGTTTCGCTTAAATTTTAAAACTAGAATTTAATACAGTACAGATAGTACCTACCATAGAACCATTTTTTGGATTTTAATTTTGTTTTTATCGACATACATAACTGAACTTTTTTTTATACAGAAGTTTCTAAAGAGTTTAAAAAACATTGAATATTAGAACTTAAAAAAAATATCATTTGGGTTTGAAGAAATTTTTTTTAATTAAATATAAGAAAATAGGTGAATGATATTTTTTCAGTTCAATTTTTATTTGTACTATTATTAAAGCTTGAAATTGGCATATTAAAATTTTTTCTTAAAAATGTTTTAAGAATTTTATATATAAAAACTTATTTTCTTACAAAACACATACAACGATTTATAATTTTTGATGTGCATAAATTCATATTTATTTTAGAAACAAAATGGTATTTTGTATTTAAAGGAGTTGTTTCAGCCATATAAAATTGAATTTTATGCCTCTCTAATAACATTGGCGCAAAATTTTAAACAGTCTAGTTTTAAGGTATTAGTATGATACTACTTAACAATTTGCTTTAAGTTAGCAGTTTACTAATTCAATCTTAATTTGTCGTACTAAAGCAATTTTCTTAATAAATTGCTTCTGAACACACCTAAAACAACGTCAGTTCGTGCTAAAACCAAAGTAAACAGACAGTTTTAACGTTTGTAAATGGCAAATAGGCTTATGAAATAAGCCCGATACTAAAAAAATAAAATAGCTTTTTGATGATTTTAATAAAAGGTAGAAGAAAGTAAGATGATATATTCGAATTAAATTTGCAAAATCGTTGTTTTAATCTAGTTTTATACTAAAACAACTTTAACATCGTACTAATTCAAGTAAAATTTTGTGCAATTAATTTTTAAGATCTTAAGTCAATTTAACATAAGAGCAAGTACATGTGACCCAATCGTGCATTTTATTATAAACAGTGTTCTACGTAAATAGTCAGTTGATTTCCTTCCCAAAAACAATTCAACCATAAAGTTCCCGTTTCATGGGATATCCATCAGTTTACCCAGAGATTCAACGAATATGGAATATTTTAAGGGGCTTAATATTTTCTTCCTGGTGTGCTCAAACATTTAACGTCAGTCATTATTCCTTAAGTTCGCCCAAGATCAAAATAAATAAAGGCACGACGTATGAACTTCTTCTTATGTTTCAAAGACTTGAATTTTAAAAATGTAATTAGTGAAATATTGCCCATGTATACCATTATGTGCGGAATATGATGATGAAATACCTTTACGGTGGCTCGTATTCGAGCGATGGCCTGTGTTATTTTCACCCTTATACGACATCGTTGGATTGTGGTTTATTCGTATAGTCCTGCTACGTCAGCAAACCCCACAAGAAAAAGTTGCATGACCTTGGTGGCCAATTTAAGTCTTTAGATACGTTACCTTTGTGAGAGATATCCTTAATCCTTAATCGTTCATGTAGAATGTCAATCGTATCGTCCGCTGTATGGCACGTAGCGCCGGCCGTCCTTCTGAAACCCCATGTCTTCTATAGGTCCATATGGTTCAATTTGGCCCATAGGTTATAATAGTTCTGTAGTGCTAGCCATTGACAGTGACTGCCTCACCAACGTCGTTTTCATGGTCATGAACTTTGAGCTCCTTGGTCAGCTGAATCTTGTGCGGGTGTAGGCCCAAGTCCCAATGCAAAATTCGCCATGTTGATGTCTGCGAAATGACGAGTTCTTGTGCATGGCGAGGAATCCACTGCCTCGCCACGTCTACCCTAAAATGGGCGCAACGCACTCAACGTTTGGACTAACGGATACTCATTTTGATAATAAAGTTTTATCAGTTGGACGTGCTGTTCAATCGTGTATTTTAAAATGGCATCAGTAACAGGAGAATAAACAGTATAGATGTGACAGATGTAACCAAAACAACATGGCCGGCACAGGTCGCCAAAACCGAAGTCAATTGAAAACCCTTATATAATTTTTTTAAACAATTTTTGAGAAAAATTTTGTTGCTTCAACTTTAATAACTTAGTTATTATTTTGCAAATAGAAATTTTATTTCAAAAACATGTTCTCATGCCTTTTTGGGAAAAAATTACCTAAGCTAGAAAAAAAAATCAAGCATTTGTGTTGACTGTTTTGCAAATTACTTCAAATGGGTTGCTGGTTTACTCATTACATGTTGTTCAGGCATAACACATGTAATTGAGTTAAAACTAGTATGCCCAACAAGGATGAACACGAATAAAATAATGTGAATTATAAGCGACATGAAATAAGACACGGCATTCTCCGCTTTAGTTCAGCTGCCATCCCTGGAGATAAAATATCTGAGACAACAACCTTCAGTCTCAGAATATCGTGCCACACATCTTTCCTATCCTTCTTTCTCTTCCGTAACTTCACGCCCGCGCTGTGTTGAAACATTTAAAGGGTAATCATAATCCCTTGAGCGCGGGTAGATTATAAAAAAAAAAAAAAAATAGTCTAATTTGATAATTTCAAAGTCCAAAACCAAAAGAATGGTTATTTGGAATGCCAAAAAACGCATGATTTTTGGGAATTTTTTCTCGGAAACCTTATTAGGTAATAACATAAATTTTTTTTAAATAATGAATACATGCGTCAAGAGTACAAAAAAAATAATTTTTTTTAAATTTTGGAATTTTGGCTGAATTATAGAGGGCGCAAATGTCGACTCATCAAAAAATACATGGTCCCATGGCGGACAGTTAATCTCCGGATCTACTGAACCGATTTTCAAAAAACTTGTTGCAACTTGACTGTTCTTATGTTTTCTAGAACAATTTACCACAATTTGACCAAAAAAGTATGAACAAAAAATTGGCGACCCAAAAACGACCAAAAAAAAATCCAAAAAAAATTTTTTTTTTCAAAGCTCGATATTTTTTGTTTTGTTTTGACTTTTTAAGCAAGTTGTGGTAAATTGTCTCGTAAATAACCTTCCTTTAAATAACCCAATTTGTTTTTTTTCTTTCAGTCCAGCCAATTCTGAGATTAACTGTCCGCCATGGGACCATGTATTTTTTGATGAGTCGACGTTTGCGCCCTCTATAATTCAGCCAAAATTCGAAAATTTAAAAAAAAAATAATTTTTTTTGTACTCTTGACGCATGTATTCATTATTTAAAAAAAAAATATGTTGTTACCTAATAAGGTTTCCGAGAAAAAAAAAATCACAAAAAATCGTGCGTTTTTTTGGCATTCTATAGACCGTACTAGTACCTTAATTTAAAAAATACTCAAAATATGTTATCAAAATTCTATAGGAGTCATTTTTAAGATATGTATATAATATTTTCGAAAACGTATTTTTAACATTTTTATGGTAGGTATCGTTATTTTGAACAAAAAAAAAAACATATGTTTTGTTTTTGTTTTTGTTTTTAATTCGACGATTTCTGGACTAGTCAAACATTTTTTCTCTGTCTTAAGTTGTCCTGCTACACGACCTTTAAGGCGAAAAGACATCTGGAATGGGACAACTTTAGAAGAAGTAGAATTATGCTGATCATTCAGAAAAAATAGAGTTTGTGACCATTACCCTCTTTTTTCTCAAAAACGAGAAATTTCGACATGCATACATAATATTCATCATATAATAATTTCATTCAATTTCTCCCATATGTGCATGGAGAGACTTAAAATCTTCCCGATTTTACATTATAAATCATCTTGAATTTATATTATAGTCTTATCAAAAATCCCCCATTCCAATTAGTGAAATAGGTTTACCCACCCTACTTAAATTGACCCCCATTCAATTCTCAATGCAATGTTTCAAGATGCATTTTTAATCTACTCGCTTAAGTATTTTTTTAGGGAAATCGCCTTAAAAGGAATAAAATCCAAATATCAATCCAGCAATCACGAATCCCACCATGTATGCAAGACCGAACATCATACACAGAGCACCTTTATTCGTATACATGAACGTATGTATATGTGCAATGTCTAGATGAAGTGAAAATTTAATTAAGACATTTTCGGGGTTATCTTTGAAGTAGCTACCTACCCATAGACTGCATATCAAAATCCCATTATCCTAATTGGAATTCAGTCGATAAAGTGAAGTTTCTTGCTGCATAATATTGAAAGTTGAAATATTCATTTTTGACTCCCTCTTGGTTTGCGTTGGAATCTTATCGGAACGACAAGACTAACATACGCAGACAGCACGGCTCGGATTAAAATGTCTCAGAGTCCATTCTCCAGTGATGTTTCTCCCCCAGGAGTTCATCCGTCATTGCGGCGCGCTAGATACCTATTTAGTTGTAAAGGTATTTTATTCAATTCGGTTCGTTGGTACTGTGATCTGATCACCAATTAGAAGCAACGCGTCTCTATAGATATTGGCAATTACGTCTTACTCAAGTGGCTGCTTCTTCTGGAGTTTACAGATAAACACTCTAAGCAGTGTTGCCAGAAACACCGATTTATCGTATTTCTCCCGATTTCTAGACCTATTTCCGATACACCGATTTTTGATGTAAATAGTGCACTTTCTCCCGATTTTAAATTTAAAAATACGTTCAGATATTTTCTCCGCTCTTGAATGAACATAATTTATTATTTTACTAAAAATTTTGGCAGTGCCTAACTTACGGTTTTCTCTTTATAAATTTAGTATGAAAACATATTCCTTGCAATTATTGTTAACGTCGTTGTCATTGTCTTTCTTCTTCTTCAAAATAGCTTTTTTGGCCTTTAGTTCACAAAAATTGGCGTTTCGTCCCGGCGATCTCACATGGACTCATCAGTTGACTGTGAGGACCTTGTCAATACGCAATTTTTGTTAAATTCAATTCATCTTACATCGATTTTTTGACAAAAATACAATGTGAACTATACCCAACCAAGATTAAATTTCTTCTTCTTCTTTATCTTGTTTGATTTGGTGTGGGGCGATGCGTGTCGGTAGTTAAGTTCTTGTTAATATTTTCAATTACACTAATAATATAACTGTAGATCCATTTTCTTTATCTTTTAGCGAAATGTTAAAATCAGACTGTCCCTACAATATAATAAGCAATGATAATTTGTACCTCGGGAGCGATCTTAAGTTACAATTGGACAAAAATCTTATTTCAAGCTCTGAAGTTGAACGATTTAAAAACAGCTGTATAAGCGTTTACGTTGAACTTTGCAAGCAAATACTACATAGGTTTGATTTTAAAAATAAAAATTTTCAGGCTTTGACCTTATTAAAACCAAAACAAACTGTAAATAAACAAATTGATTCACTAAGTAATCTTTTTAACTTATTTCCTAATATTATTCATTATTCTGATATGCAGCGAATCGATTGTGAATATAGAGAAATAAGTAATCTTGACTTTAAAAGCTTAATATATGAAAGCTTTGATACTATTAAAATTGAAATATTTTGGAAAATTGTTTGTTCAATCAAAAGGGGCAATCAAAGTTTGGCATTTCCATTGATGGCTTACTTTATTTCATCGATATTAACATTACA
This sequence comes from Philhelius festivus, assembly GCA_963931855.1. Classification (NCBI taxonomy): domain Eukaryota; kingdom Metazoa; phylum Arthropoda; class Insecta; order Diptera; family Syrphidae; genus Philhelius; species Philhelius festivus. The sequence continues at coordinate 62,678,492 of OZ007557.1, forward strand.
GTACATAACGCTTATAAGAAACTCAAAAATTGCACAAGATTTGTTTCTTATAACCGAGTGTTTCTTATATTCATAGAACGGATATGAGAAACAAGTTTCTTATACGGATATAAGAAACAAGTTTCTTATACGGATATAAGAAACAAGTTTCTTATACAAATATACCCAGCAGCGATACCACTTCCGGAAAAAAAGTCGAAGTAGATTTGGAGAAAAAAGTAAAGTAAATTGAGAAAAATCGAAGTAGATTTTAAAATGACTCTATACTTGGTTTTTGAAAAATTAGAACTCAAGATTTTTATCAATTGATATTACAACACGAAAAAGTAGAGATTCCGTCTGTCTGCAGGTGTGTACCTCAACCTGCTGCCTAAATGAGAAATTGAAATGTTTTTTTTTGCTCGTTTCCTACCATTATGAAATATCATATTTACTTCGAAGACGGATCTAATGGTTTTTATAAAAAAAAAAATCATGTTCAGATGCAGTCCGCATTTTCGTAAAAAAAAAACGGTACCCGTCATAGATCCTTATTTTGATTTTCTACTTTCTCATTTCTGAGTCTACCGATTTCGATCAAAATTTTCATATATGAGTTTCTGTGATTTTAAAATAATATTGTATACAAAACATTTTTATCCTTAAATATATATTATTAAATATTTAAAATTGTCAGTACATTTCTTTTAATTTTAAAGAAATTTGTATAGCTATAAAGAATTTATATGAACGTTTTTATAACACGAATTCTATATACTACTGAGATAAATCAGCCAAGTAGAAGACCTAGCACTATTAATGGACTTGTTGAATTATTGATTCAAATTAGCTTTTTTGCCCTTTAGTCCACAAAAATTGGCGTTTCGTCCCGGCGATCTCACATGGACTCATCAGTTGACGAAACGCCAATTTTTGTGGACTAAAGGACTTTATTTATTAACACTGAACACTGAACTAAAATTGTCTTCAAATGTCGAATTAAAATGACATTTGCATACCTAGGTTGCTTTGAATTTTTCTCAAAGGTCTGTTCAAGTTTTTTGAGTTTCCTGCTTTTTTTTAAAGTTTCTTAAATCCAACCAACTTTACATTGAAAAAAGAAAGTTCGTGGTTGAAGAAATGTTTCTTTTATCAGTGTTTTTCTTATAAGCGTGTTTCTTATAAACACACAATTCAACATTAAAATATATGGGAAAGTACACGGTGCTTTTGTTCAAGTTTCTTGTAAGCGAGGTTTTCTTATAAGCGTGTTTCTTATAAGCGATAAATACTGTACCAAACTCTTCAACTAATGTTGAGAGAACTTTTTCTCAAATAAATTGATGAAGAATTTTTTTTTTTAAATAAGTAAAATTATTTCAACTTCTAATTCCCCGATTTCCCCGATTTCTGATGTGGAAATCTCCCGATTTCCAAAAATATCTTATGGCAACACTGACTCTAAGGAACGTTGGGTGTCTCATCGCTTCTCCCTGTGTAAGCAAAGGCGAACCACCACACCGCGCCAATAAACGGTTTCTTATTTTTACGAAGTTTATTTGTTTGGTATAAGCAGCACGCTTGTGTTATTTTTGAACCACTTGAGATACAATCTCGTAGTCAATTGGTTCTTTGTAAGGGAGATGTGCATTGCAACAGTGCCCTAAATTTTCATTACATTTGACGTTGACTGACACTTCAGTCAAAATAAGGGGTAAGACATCGCTTGGGTTGGAGGGTTAATAAACCCGTTGGATATAGGAATACTCTGTGAATCCATAAAAAAATCGATTTAACTCAAGTAGCTTATAAATATTGTTAAAAATATATTCATAAAGCTGTACGCATCGTTTCAAAATCAATGAATTTCATAAGACATAAATAAAATATAAGAAGGGTTCATTTGTTTCGAGCAATAACTTTTGAGAACTGCTTTTTAGATATGGTTTTTAGTAGCTTTGGATCTATTTTAAGATTTATTTTTGTTGACTTAGATTTTAGATATAAAACATTTTTTTATGGACGATCATAATTGGAACGAGTATTTGTGATGAAGCTCAACTTTTGTGGATGGTAGATTGAGTAAATTGCAAGCGAATATTTTGAGTGTGTTGAATTTAATTAAATTTCTCCATCACTTGTTTTTTTTTTTTTTTGTTAAGACCGTTAAATGAGATCACCTATTTTTCTTAATTGAATCTTGGTTAATCAAAATTAAATCTTAATACAATAAATTGAACATCCAGTCGCTACGCCTATACAAAAGTAATAAATGATATAAGAAAGTCACCTTTATACTGGTGCCAAGTTGGTGAAATATATGTAATGTACATTCCATATATACACCCCAGAGAAGGAAAAATACCGTAACCAGTCATATCGGTTAAAACGAAACTGTAATCGTCCCGTTTCCGGAACTGAGAAACCCAGGTCTTCTGGAATGGGACCTCTGCTTCCTTAGTGGAGAAATGCCTCGGGAGGAAACTATGAGGTGTTCGAAAAGCATACAGCTGTGTATGAGGAAGTACTCCTTGATATAACAGTCCAATGTACTTGTAATGCAGATGGTCTTGGGTTTGATTGTCGGCAACAATACCGACAAACTTTCATCACTTGCAGAAGCTCTTATTGAGAAAATTTCCCTCTTGAATGTAAAGTGCATTGGTCTGTATTTCAAAACCTGCTTGTTTTTGTTATTTGCACATTTTTTTATAATTTACACGCACTCAACGGTTTATTGACCCTTATAATGTTGATGGGGAAATAAGGGGGGAGAAAGAAGGTGTCGATGGACAGGACATTGGTCTTGAATGTTTGCAAACTAAAATGACAAGGGAAAACTGTGCCGGTAGATTATTCAAAAATCGTATTGCGCGACTAAAAAACAATTCTCTCTTGATAGGATGTCCAAAATTTGCTTCAAAATTTCCTAGCAAAATTCGCAAGAAACAGCGGATTGGCTAGAAGAGAATGCATAAGAATTGATAACTTGGAAAGGCAGTTGGGGAACTTACAACGAAATACCCAAGATGCGCAACATGTTATTACAATAAACACGAGGCAGGTTGACAAACAAGACAATAAATCCTCATTAATAATACAGTTCCAAAATTGTGATCAATTACTCGTACCTTTTTGAGCCAAACGTTGATACAAAATACATCCGAAGTTCAATTGGAATTGTTAGATCACTATACTTTATGTCAACCAACTGTGGGTTCGCTATAGAACGAGTCCATTTCTAAAATCATTGTCTTGTACGAAATTGACAAGGCTCTCTCCTCTCCGAAGAAATGGATATATCCACCAGATTCATCAACGGCCAGTTCATTTGTTAAATAATCAACGGAATGAATAAGGATAAAAAGAAACTAACGGTTTTGTCAGTGGTACGCGAATAATAGATAATATATCCCAGTCGGAATGTTAAAAAAAAATCAAAGCGCACGGTAGTGACAAGCCAAGTTCTGGCACTACACCCTTCTTACAGGAACAAACTCAGGCGACTTTTGACCCCTCCCTATCTTCAGTACCAATGAAGTCAGAAACTTAAAATTCCGAATATTTGCTAAGCTAGTCAGGCACAGGCACAGGCGCCTCACCAAATTTCAATTTTCTAGCATAAGTGGTTCCTGAGATATAAGGCCTCAAAAATCACAAAAACCGTAACTGACTGACTGACTGACTGACAGATCATCAAAATTATGGAGCACTTCCCGACTAAAGATCAATAAGCATTTCAGTTACAGCGTCGAACAATAGATGCAAATGAAAGCTTACTTATTTCTGAAGCAGCTGGAAGCGGATCCCGATTTCTGCGGCGAGTTCCATTTTTCGATGAACATGTACGTGAATAAGTAAAATTTCTGCATGCGGACATTTTCAATCCACACAAAATTGCAACAAGACGGGCGGCACGACGCCGCGGCGCTAAGTCCCACACACCTGATACCATGTTATTTCACCTAGAGGCTACGTGAACTGAAGTTTCCTCAGGTCTATGCCAATAAGCTCCAATAGACCGGTGCCCCCAAAGTCAACACAACCCGTCATAACTCTGAAATTCAGCCATAGAAAATGGAACATCCGCTGTGCGCCTCACCCAGTAAAGCCCCAGTGGCTATTTGGAAGTATCATATTTGGCATATAATGCAATTGACAACCATTAAAAATAAAGCAAAATGACTATTGATTCTTGTCACACACAAATTCTTTTATTCAATTTTAACATCTACCCGTTCCCTTTATGAAAACCCTTCAAAATACTCCAATCCCAAAAGATCCTTAATCATGATTAGAAAAGCATTCTTAATATTTCTTGTTGCAATAGGTCCAAAATGATCAGCAAATTATCAATTTTTTTTGTTGAACTTTAAGCCGCGGGACATTTCACAAAATTGATATTTTTGTATTTCTGACCAATATGGAGGTTCCAGAGAGTCGAAATTTTTACTGGGATTAATATCAGTGCGTTGATGTGTTTCAACTAAACGGATAACTTCAAACATGTATATTGACTCGAAAAGCAATGGCAATTTATTGCAAAAAATCACCTGCTAACAATCTCCAATGATTTAGTACGATAATCAGTAACATTTTGAAAAAAATTTTATTTTAAGCTTAGGAACTTTTCCATGATCATAAACAAAACAAGAAAAGAATTGGACATATTAATCGTTTGAATCGTTAGTTATGGTCTTGAGTTCATGCACAAATTCCATAAAAAAGGACAATAATTTTTTACCAAATTTGAAAATGTTTTGGGAAACTTATCCAATTTTTCTTCTTTGTAAGAACCTAATTCAGAAAAAAAAAACAGCAAAATCGCTCCAGCTCTCCAAGTGCCACTTGATGCTTAAGGTTATCCCATTTATAAGTAAGTTAAAGTATATCCTTCAATTAAATGCTTCAGATACTCGTACAATATTCATATGCTTACCATTAATAGGATAATACACTCCACCATCATTTGTTGAACTTGTCAAAAACGCATTAGCAATGTCAGTTTTTTTTTTTATTTGAAAACACAACCTATAGCAACAGCCAACCTCAAAAACAAAAACAAATAAATTCTATAATTTTCCGCAGAAAAACCAAGAGCCACTTTGGGAAAATATTCTCTTCACACTTAAATATGAAAATTAGCGTCGACCTCATCAACGATGGACCACTGCGTGTGTCCACATGCAACTCATCTCTAATCTCGACGTTAAACTATATGCAAAGTTTTGTCTTAAGATGAAGGAGCACCTTTCAAAAAAGATTTTCGTGTTAAATGACGGAATGCGGAAGGATTTGCTATATTAGATATTCTCGTAGTCGAGTGTAAGTGCGGCAACTTATAAAGCTACATGCGAATTATGCCACTGACTATAGGGTTGAGTTAGGCTATTAGTCCCTCAATAGCCATGAAGAACTCATCTTTGGTATGGCTTTGTGCAAATTGATCGTGTGTATGGTGTGAAAATATATTTTTTTTTTCAATCAATTTTAAATAAACTCATATAGCTGATTTAAAACAAAAGAATTCTTTGAATTGCTAAACAAGAGTATCTACACAATGTTGCAGAGAATAGAAATTGTGAACGAAGTTCCCTTGAAATCAATTTATTGGGAGATTTCTATAAATGTTCCAAATCGAAATTTTAAAGATTAAACAATAAGTGAATTATAGAAAATTGTGAGAATCAACAAGAACGAACATTTTGAAAGGAAATAAATAATAAGATATGATTAATTTTAATAATATTTTGCTAGATATCAGAACAGATTTTAGTTGATATCAAGTCATGTTGGCTTAAAGTAAATAAGAACCATCTTATTTTTTTTTTAAACAGAAAATTAAAAAAATATTTGAACAGATTCAAAAATATAAAATTGTAATGGGTGTTTTTGGGTACCTAGCCAAATATTTCCGGAATGGTTTGTGCTGATGTAATCCTTGTTAATAAACAGCTCATACGAAAACAACTCAAAGAATCTGACAATTTTTGGATAACCAGATAGCCACATTTTTTTACATTTTTTATTAATATTAAAAAGAACTTAGAAGTACATGTACATACATACATATGTCAAACTAAACAAAAAATATTAAGTACTCGTATCTACATCAAAATAATTTTGGCGGGCTGGACTCGTTCATGCAGAAAATCAATCGTGCCATCCTGCTGGAACCACATGCCGACTAGGTCCATATGGTTCAATCTGGGCCATACGAAATTGGTTATCATTATCATCGTTCTGTAGAGCCCCCCATTGACGGTGACTCGTGACGTCGTCTTTGAAAAAGTTGTGGACCAATGACGCCACCGGTCCAAAATCCACACCAAAAGGTAACTTTCTGAAAATGTATTGTCACCTGGGGAACCTCGCGTGGTCTCGTCCCATATCCGCAATTCTGCTTATTAACACAGCCTTCATCAAAAAATGGGCCTCATACTAAAGATCATTTTTGGTCAAATTTGGAGTCTTCTTCCAAAGGGTCCGAACCCAGTCAGTGAACAAATGGCATTTTCTAAGGTCATGAACTTTGAGCTCCTTAGTCAGTTGAATTTTGTACGGGTGTAGGCCAAAGTTCCGTTCGAATGTTGGCTTATTGGTTGCCGAACCGATCTTCTAAAAACTGACCACCAAACGTTGACGATTCTAATGTGAAAAACAACCACGTCTGCAATAAAATAGGCGCAACGCGCGCAGCGTTTGCTTTAACGAACACACACTTTGATAATAAAGTTTTATCATTTGGACGTGCTGTTGAATCTTGTAACTTGCAATGGTGATTTGGCATCAGTTTCTGAAACAGATTTGACAGAAGTCACCAAGCCAACATGGGCAACATTTTAAATAAAATGCACGACTGGGTCGCACGAACTTGCTCCTATGTAATAGAATAAGAATTTCAAAAATGAATGTTATTAGAGAAAAACTGTTCATAAGCATAAAATTCATTTTTTAAATGACTAAAACAACTTATTTAGTAGATGGAGCTAAAAATAGGATGCCATGTGATTCAAGCAAATATAGGTTTATGCAAGAACAAAAATTAAAAATCTTTGTAGTGGTTTCTTAAAAAAATAAGCTTTTATATAAAAAAATTTTTAAGAAAAACTTTTGGTACGCCAATTTAAAGTTTTTATTATTTTTCGAATAAAAATTAAATTTACAAAAAAAAAATATTGAGCCGTTTTCAAGATATTGAATTTTCCCAAAAAAATTGATTTTTTTTTCAAAATTCAAAAAAAAAATATTTTTCTAAAAGTTTTGAAATGCAATGTTTTTCAAACTTTTTATAAGCTTCTCTCTAAAAAATTTCATTAAAATCCGTAATGCCAATAGTGAGAATTTCAAAATTTAAAAAAATCGTTCTATGGTAGGTACAGATAGTGATATCTTGTTTTGAATTTTTTTTATTAAATTATAGATCGTAAAAATTAATCGAAATAAAAAAAAATTAAGCAAAATTCTCGAAACAGCTTTCGAGAAAAATACGATTTTCGAAAACCATTTTTTAACATTTGTATGGAGGGTACCGTTATTTTTAGGTAAAATAAATTTTTTTTCTCTTATCTTGTAGATTATTTTAAGAAACTTTTACTTATCAAGTTTTAAAAAAATCGAGCATGGGGTTTTCGAAATACATACATATTGAGTTTTCAAAAAAATTTTGAAATTTTTTTTAAAAATCCAAAAAAAAATGTTTTTGAAAATTTGAATACACAATAATATTGAAACTGCTGGGGAGCCTTAACATAAAAAATGATCAAAATCGGTCGGTTGAGAAAATCAAAAACAAAAAAAATTGTTCCAAGAGGGGTACCAAAACAAATAATTTTTTGAATTTTTTTTTCAACCATTATTTAGGTTTAACTAAATTTAATTTTTTCAGTTTTTGAGACAAAAATATTTTTAAAATTTCGAAAAAAAACATATGGCAGGTACCGTTATTTTTGGTCTTAAAAAAAATAAGAAAAAAACGTCGGGGGGAAAAAAATTAAAACCCATATCTACCAAGTTTGAATAAAATCAGCCGAATAGTTTAGCTGTAGTCGAACAGACAGACAGAATTGCGAGACTCACGTTTTTAGTCTTCGCTATCATCGTAATGTCAACTTTGATCATTCTTAACGAAAGAAAAATTTAAACGTTAAAGTGTACAACAAATATCTCTTAATTTATTTTTTTGAATCAAGCAGCTTAAGAGTGTGTCACATCTGATTTGATAAATTTAAACAGCATAAATTAATGACGCGTGGGTAAAATCCAATTAAAGTGTTAAATACATAAGCTTTTTTCTATAACGTGTTTTCAATAGCGGTATCGAAACAACAAACAAATTTCATCTATTTTTGTGAATTTTGACCGGACTTTTTAGCACCATCATCGTCATCACCATTGTGCTTTGTAGATACTTCTGCTAATTTTGTTTGTAATAGATGAAACAACAGAACAACAAAAGTATCTTTTGCTTAAAATTTCTCTTGGAATTAGTTTAAGTCCAGCTTTCGGTTTGCAAAGAAGCGGTTTCGGATCAATTTAAATTTTTGTTTTTAATTTTGACAAAATGACAATACGTTCGCGCGAAAAAATGTTACTTTTTGTCGCGTGTATCCTGATTGTGGTTCCCTTTACAAGAGGATTCCTTTTTTCGTCATGGTATCGTCGAGTAACTTCTTTTCAAGAAAATGAGTAAGTAAGTCAAGTGATAATTTAAAAGTGAAAGATCCAAAGTTATACAATATGTATATCACTGTAAATTATGGTGATACCTGAGAGGTTTGATTGTTTTTTTTCTTCAATAAATTTATGCAAACAAAAAATCATCATCATCATCATCAAGTGTGCTCTGCAAGAATTCCAAAAATTTGGACACTTTTTTAGGATAAATTAACATTATGAAGGTGTTTATTAACGAAAAAAGTTTCAAAAGAGGTGAAAGAATAGTGCTCTAGGCGATTTTCTTACGTTTTATTGAAATATTTTATTGTTTTTGCATAATGATGTCTGAGTATGGTGAGAAAAGTGAGAGTCTTGTTTAAAATAAAAAAAAAATTAATAACACAAATCAATGTCAGTGTGGTCTGTCTATCATAATTGCAAATTCAAGAATTTATAGTAAATGCGGAAAAAGATAATACAACAGGTTTTCGGTCTTCAACCTATCTTGTGAACGAGTTGTGGAAAATAAAACTTGCCGGTTCTAGGTTGTGGAACTTCAATAGTTTACAAATTGACAAATATGCATATAGTGTAAAATTATATCGAAGTTAAAATAAAAAAAAATTGCTAGATTTGGATCGCACTTACTCTTTGTGGTTCAAAGTTTTTTTCAATAACTTTTAAAGAAATACAAATTGTCGCCTAGTATTCAAGTGCCGTATATGTAATAAACTTCTTGAACACACGCAATACCTTAATTTAAAAGAACTTGAAGAGATCTATTTCATTAAATCTCTCGTTTTGGAAACCACAAGGTTTTTTCGGTTACTATTCTGGAGCTTACCGCACAAAGAAACGGAAATTTCTTACTGTAAATTCGTAAAACAAGTCTCGATTAAGCGTAGGCGTGTAAATGCTTCAACAAAAAAGCAAACTTTTCATTTTTATGAACATATATGCAAAAAACATTAGTTTGTAAAAAGTTTTTCTATGAAAAAAAAAATGTCTACAAAATTGAATGTTTAAATGAGTAATTCTTAGAATTATGAAATAAAAAAGCACATTTTGAATAACAATTTTGCAGCCTTTTTTTGTACTTGAACTGCTATAACAAATAAAAATAAAATGCACGACTGGGTCGCACGAACTTTCTCCTATGTAATAGACTAGGAATTTTAAAACCGGATGTTATTAAAGAAAACTGTTCATAAGGATAAAACGATTTTTTTAAATTCTTTTAGTAGTAAGAGATAAAAACAGAATGCTATGCAAATATAAATTTATGCAAGAACAAAGATTATAAGTCGTTGTAGTGGTTCCTTAAAAAAATAAGCTTTTATATACAAAATTTTTAAAATAAGAGTCTAATTTCCAAAAAAAATATTAAGCCGTTCTTGAGATATCGAATTTTCCAAAAAAAAAATGACTTTTTTTTCTAAAAATTTCTTTATAAAAAATTTCATTAAAATCCGTTATGCCGATAATGAGAAATTCAAAATTCGAAAAAATCGTTCTATGGTAGGTACAGTCAGTAATATCTAGATTTCAATTTTTTTATTAAAATATAGATCGTTAAAATTAATCAAAAGAAAAAAAATTTGAGCAAAATTCTCGCAACCGTTTTCGAGAAAAATACGATTTTCTAAAACCATTTTTTAAAATTTGTATGGAAGGTACCGTTAGTTTTATCAAGTTTGAAAAAAAATAGATCTTGGGGTTTTTGAAATACATATTGGGTTTCCAAAAAGTCTTTTGAATTTTTTTTTAAAAATCCAAAAAATAAAAAATTGAAAATTTAAATATGTAATAATATTCAAACTGTGGAGGAGCTTTACCATAAAAAAATGATCAAAATCGGCTGTACCGTTTTTGAGAAAATCAAAAACAAAAAAAATGGACCCAGGGGGGCTACCAAAAATAACAATTTTTTGGAAAATTTTTGTCAACCATTAGGTACCTAGTTTTAACTAAATGAAATTTTTCAATTTTTTTTTTTAAATTCTCTGGGACAGTTTTTGAGAAAAAAAAAATATTTATAAAATTTCGAAAAAAAATCGTATGGCAGGTACCGTTATTTTTGGTCTTAAAAAAAAAGAAAAAAACGTGGTGGTGGGGGGGTAAATTAAAACCCATATCTACCAAGTTTGAAGAAAATCGGCCGAGCCGTTTAGGCTGTAGTCGAACCGACAGACAGACAGACAAAATTGCGAGACCCACTTTGTTGGTCTTCGCTATCATCGTAATGTCAACTTTGATCAAAATCTCGAGTTCGATTTTTTTTACGAATGCATAACTTGCCTTATAGTACCTATAAGTCGCAAGTAAAAATCGGGAGACGTCACACCAGAGATCGTGGGGGCCGGTGGCTATCAGCACTTTTTGACAGTATTCAGGCAGGACAAATTTTCTCCTTAAATTCGCATCATAGCACGAGCTGTGTGTGATGTGGCACCGTCTTGTTGGAACCACATGTTCTGTAGGCCTAATTAATCCAATTTGGGCACAAGAATGTTTTCCAGCGTATTCCGATAGCGGTGATTAGTAACTGTTACACCAGTACTGTTACATAGAAATATTGAAATACAGTCGACTCCCTCTAAGTCGAACTCCCTCTAAGTCGAAATTCCCTGTAACTCGAACTTTTTAGCCGTATTTTTGCATTCCCATCAATTTTCCATACAAAAACTATCCTCTAAGTCGAACTCCCTCTAAGTCGAAGTTCCCTCAACTCGAACACATTCTCTTGATTATTGACCTATTTTCTTTCTCTCTAAGTCAAATTTTTTTCTTTTGCCGAAAAAAAAAATTTCTCAAATCGCAACTCGTTATTGTTTGTAATTCTTATTAAAAGCACACACTCGAACTCTTTGACTCTCTATGTTGCATCGCTTGCGCTGTCACCGTCATGTCAGTGTGCTGCGCTGCTATACCTGCAATTTACAATATTATCAAACACAAAAATCTCTTCCTAAAAAGATATTCATAAAAAAAATTGCAAGGCAATAAAAAAAGCATTTGTTGGTTGGATCCATTCCATTCAAACTTCAAAACATTTTGTCCTTTATTTGAAAGCAGTAAAACAACAGGTCTCAGAGGTCGTCGGAAAAGATAAAGCTTTTGGTTATAGGGAAAAGCAAAAATCCTCGTTGTTTCAATAAAATTAAAACTTTTCCGGTGGACTATGTAGCAAACCATCGTTCTTGGATGACATCAGACTTTTTCACAAGTTGGCTTTTGAAACTTGATTCTAAATTTGGAAGATCAAAGCGCAAAGTGTTATTCATTATCGATAACTGCTCAGCTCACCCAAAACAAGTTAAGGATAAATTAAAGTTTATAAAGCTTGAGTATTTCCCCCCCAATATGACCTCAATAATTCAGCCAATGGACATGGGTATAATACAAAATTTGAAAGTACACTATAATCGCCGTCTTCTCACCAAGATCATAAGGGTTCGGGAAACCAAAAAAGAGCAATATAAAATATAACTTCTCTATTGTATGCGCGAAATCCTAAAGGCATGGGGACGTTACTTCATTGACAATTGAAAATTGTTTAAAAAGGCCGAATTTATGTCTGAGACGTGGGATGACGAAGATGATATTCCGCTTGACTTGAAAATAGAATCTTTTTTTTTAAAGGCGATCACTGATGACACGGCGAGTGTGATGACTGTGATGTCTAAAATTACAATTTTTTTTAAATAATTTAGTTTAAAAAATATTTTTTTAATACATAATTATAGATTAATGAGCGATAAAAGCAAGAAGCTTAGGTTTATTTATTTATTTTACTTGTTATTTAATTCAGCAAATCATTAAATAAAAAACTCTCTCTAACTCGAATTTTTCTAAAACTCCCTCTAACTCGAACTAGTTTTGATATCCCGTAAAAATTCGACTTAGAGGGAGTCGACTGTAGTTCCATTTTTCATTTTTACTTGCGACATATTGATACTCTATAAGGCAAGTTATGCATTCGTAAAAAAAATCGAATTCTAGATTTTGATCAAAGTTGTCATTACGATGATAGCGAAAACTAAAAAGTGGGTCTCGCAATTCTGTATGTCTGTATGTTCGACTACAGGCTAAACGGCTGGGCCGGTTTTCTTTAAACTTGGTAGATATCATTTTTAATTTTTTCCCCCCACACGTTTTTTTCTTTTTTTTTAGGACCAAAAATATCGGTACCTGCCATACGAATTTTTTTTCGAAATTTTATAAACATTTTTTTTTCTCAAAAACTGTTCGACAGTTTTTAAAAATAAAAATACAAAAAAACTTCATTTAATTAAAGCTAGGTAATAGTTGAAAAAAATTTTCCGAAAAATGGTTACTGAGGGTATCCCCCATCTAACCATTTTTTTTTGTTTTCATTTTCTCAAGAACGGTCCAACCGATTTTGATCATTTTTTTTTTGCTAAAGCTCCCCAAAAACATGAATAGAATTGTGTACTCAAATTTTCAAAAAAAAAATTTTTGGATTTTTAAAAAAAACTTCAAATTTTTTTTTTTTCAAAACTCAATATTTCGAAAATATATTTTTTTAAACTTCATAAATAAAAGTTTCTCAATATAATCTACAAAATGTGAGAAAAAAAATTTTTATTTTAGCTAAAAATAAAGGTACCTACCATACAAATGCTAAAAAATTAAAAAAAAATGGTTTTTAAAAATCATATTTTTTATCGAAAACGGCACCTAGAATTTTGATAAAATTTTGTTTCTTTCAATTAATTTTTACGATCTTTAATTTAATAAAAAAAAATTTTAAATTAAGATATTACAGCTTGTACCTACCATAGAACCATTTTTTTCGAATTTTGAATTTCTCATTATCCACATAACGGATCTTAATGAAAATTTTTATAGAGAACCTTCTAAAAAGTCTAAAACACATTGCATTTCAAAACTTTAAAATAAATATTTTTTGAATTTTTGAAAAAAAAATCTATTTTTTTCTTTTTTTGAAAATTCGATATCTCCGAAAGGGGTCAATATTTCTTTTCGTAAATTTAATTTTTATTCGAACAATAATAAAAACTTTAAATTGGCGTACCAAAATTTTTTCTTAAAAATCTTTCAAAAAGTTTGTATATAAAAGCTTCTTTTAAAGAAACCACTACAAGGACTTATAATTTTTGTTCTTGCATAAATTCATATTTGCATAGCATTCTGTTTTTGTCTCTTACTACTAAAAGAATTTTAAAATTAATTTTATCCTTATGAACAGTTTTCTCTAATAACATTCGTTTTTAAAATTCCTAGTCGATTACATAGGAACAAGTTCGTGCGACCCAGTCGTGCATTTTATTTTATATTATATACTTTGTACGCCCCACACAATGTATTCTTTTAATAAAGTGGCATCATCTCAATTATTTATTAATATAAAAGATGCCACTAACTATTCTCTTTATTACTTATGTATTTAATAATAAATTGTTAAGTTACTTACTAAATTAAGAATAAAGAAAATATTGAATTGAATTGAATTGAAATTAAATTGCCCAAATAGGGCACTATATAGTTACTCTACGAGAGTATAGAGGTCTTTGGATTTTCAGTGTCCCAATAGCAGTTATTCTGTTTATTTGCAAAAGCCAGTCAAGTCGAAATGAGCTTTGTAGACATCGCTCACAATAAGTTTTTGCCAAAAATGGCGGCTATCTTCTATAGGGATCTTTAAACCTCGAGTAATCTCACAGACGATAATGGGCATTTCCCTGTAACTGTAATAAATTGTTATCGACCACTCTCTACGACTATCAAATGCCAACTGACAACAGTAATACCTGATAGCATAATGGTTATTGGGTACGATTGTCATGCAGAAGTTCTGGGATCGATTACCAGCTACTGCAAAAATGTTTTCGGTGATGTACCTCCTCTTACGAAGAAGTTACAAATCTTCCAAGAGTATCTCTTTTCATGAAAAGTGCTTCTCATCTTATGACCTCTGTTCACGATGGGTCATCCCGATGGCCCACTATGATAGGTGTCTATAGATGAGTTGATAGCTCGTGGCGTAGAGCAATGGCCTGGAATAGCGTTGCTGTCGGTTTTTCGCACCTACATTCCTGCTAACACGCACACAGAAATGGGTGAGGGTTATAACTATAAGTTAATAGGCTTTGGCTACCTACGATCCTTATTCTTATACATTTTATTTTATTTTATGATCATAAATAAGGGTAAGTACCTTCCATAAAATATTTTTTTCAAAATTAAACAAAATCATTTTCCCTCAAAAACTGTTCCACTGATTTTTACTATACATAAATATCAATAAAAGGCTTAAATTCAAAGTTACCTAACAGCGTTTTCGTTTGGTCGTCCGGAAGCATCCAGAACCATTCTAAATACTTCTGAAATCGATTGTTTGGCACTAGATAACAGTTCTTCTTCTGAAAAGAAGAGAAAATCCATTTTTGATTTGAAGAATGAATCAAAATCAGAAGCACACATATGCGCACACTTTTAAAGTCGAACTCCTGAAATGGCTTTTTTTATATTATACGCGCATTCAGGGGACTATGCTTACTCTTATAATGTTAAACATAATGCAAGCAATTAGGAAAGTAGGACAATGTGCATTGGTATCTCCTTTCAATATCTGCAATTGAATGCAACATCAGCCGTAGCGTTCCCAGGATGTGTGAGTTAGTGCGGCGTCTGTTGGCATGTATTTTGTGTTTTTAAAATAGTTGACTGAAATAGGTATGACTGCGGGGGCAGGATTCCACCCCCCATCCGGCGAGCTAAGTCGTGCGAACAAGGCCGTCTTTACTCTTTTGGGGGCCCTGGGCACTTTTCGAAAATGGGGCCCCTGTATGATTTAACAAATATGTTATGTTGTGTAATAAAAGTATACAGAAAAAATCACATAACTTTGAATTGATATTTATTCTTTTAGTTTTTTAAATAAATAATATTTTTTTAATTCATTAAAAAGATAAATAATTATTGCAGCATTTAAAACATAAACATAAACACCGTAAAAATAAATACAAAAAAAATAAACAAAATTAAAATAACCGAAAATTAAATAAGTTATTCAGAATGTAATTTAAAGAAAAAATATTGATACGCAAAAAGTGACAAAGACTATATTTTTTCAGGTAAAAGAGAGGAATGTTTATTGAAGGAGCCTTTTTCTTGATTTGAGATTAGCAAAATCATTGATCACATCTTCAAAATCGATGCCTCTGAGGATGTCGCTTTCGATTGACATCAGCGACAAACTTGTCAATCTTTCTTGAATCATTGTAGTTCTGAGTTCGTTTTTTATTCTTTTTAACTTAGAGAAGGAACGTTCCCCACTGCAATTGGTCACCATCATACTTAAGAAAATTCTTAGTGCAATTTCAACATTTGGAAATTCATCTTCAATTTTATTTGTTTTTAAAAAATTATAAAGTTCTAGAATATTGTCAGTTTTTTCATTTTCGTGTCGACTAATTTTCAAGTATTCTTTTAAATTCAGGCATTCAGCATGTAGTTCATTTCCGTTCACATCTTCAGTGTAAAATTTAGCAAAAGATTTGCAGTTTTCTTTTAAGTCTTTTTAATCGAAAAAAAAAGTCAAAACGTTGGCCAATCTTCCTATACGAACCTAGTCGCTGTTTCAAATGAACGCGTAGAGTGTCGACAATGGGAAGAAAGGTATCAATTTTGAATCTTTCTTTCCCAGTCAGAACTACTGAGGGTCCAGAGCCGTCAAAAAAAGTCTGGCGTGAGCTTCTAAACTTCGTCCTTTCAGAAAGGTTCTTATATTCGGAATCCGGGTTTTTTTGTCTGGCTGATGAATCAAAGTTATCAAAATTGTCCCTGAGCCCAATTATAAATTCATCAATTGCACTCAGCAAATTTATTGCAACATCCAGGGTAATATTTTGTTTTTGAAGTAAAGTACTTGTTTTATTAATTCTTTGCAATACAGAGTTCCAAAGTTCTGTAAGTATGGTAAATTCAAGCTTGGACATTTTTTTGCAAAGACTAAGTGCTTCCTCTCTGGCCTCTCGTGCCTGTCCTAAATCGTTGGCGATAGACATCAAAGCTTCTTCAATTTCTTGATGACCTTTATATAAGGCGCTTAGTGCATCAGCTCGCGCCGACCATCTTGTTTGAGAAAGACTTTTTACAACTTTTTTTGGACCTAAATGAGCAGTCAACACACTCCATCGATGAGAAGATACCGAAAAAAAGTTATACAATTTTTGAATAATGTCAAAGAATTTGGTTGCTTCTAAGACACACCCAGCGGCATGCACTCCTACCAAGTTTAGTGAGTGCCCTGCACATGGTACAAAAGTGGAAATTTACATTTTTCTTTTATTCTTGCCTGCAGACCAGAAAACTTTCCTGACATATTTGCCGCGTTGTCATAGCTTTGGCCTCTGCAATCTGTTATCGAAATGCCATGATCCGCCAAAAACTTCAGTATGGTTTCCGCTAAATAATCAGATCTATGTTCGTTAATTGGAATAAAGTCCAAAAACCTTTCCACAGGTTCGTGATCTTTTACGTAACGAATAATAAATGTTAGTTGGTCAACATGAGACAGATCGGGTGTAGTATCAACGCTAATTGAAAAATATTTTGCCATTTTGACTTCTTTTACAATAGTTTTCAAAACCTGTTTTCCCATGACATAAATAAATTCATTACAGATATTTGCTGAAAGGTAACACGCGTGACCACTTCCTGGATTTCCAAATTTGCTTAAATGATCTGCAAGAAACGGGTCAAACTCGCTAAGCAACTCAATGCATCCCAAATAATTCCCGTTATTGGGAGATCCGAGGATCTCATTGTCACCGCGAAATGGAAGCCCTCTTGAAGCTAAAAACTTTACAACAGCTACAATCCGCTTCAACACATTTCTCCAGTAACTTACTTCATTTTGATGTTGTGATATTAATTCAGTATCTACTCTACCTGTCACTTTTGTTCGTGCTATGTAGGTCATCATAGATTGTCTATGGGCAGAACTGCTTTCATGTGAAATAATTATTTGATTGATGTGTTTCCAATCGCTACATCCACTTGGACAGCATAGATGAACGTCACAAGGGTTAAATAAACAGCATGAAAAGCAAAATACCGAATTTTTGGAAGGAGAATATAGCAACCATTTTCTTTCGACGTGTTCATTATTCTTCAATTTTCGAGTGAATAATTCTTTGTTGAAATATCTTGCTTTCAATCTATTTCCATCTTTGTAGACTTTATGTAAATTGGAAAAGTCAGAGTTCTTATTTTGAAAATAAGCAGGTCCCTTCCTTATCAAGTTTTCGAGATCTTTTTCCGCAAAATTATCAGGAAAATAATCTGCAATGTCATTCGATACTTCTTGGTCAACTGAGACACTTGATGACGTTTGTAAAGGTGACAAAGTTGTTGCAGTTTCATGATTGGGGCCCTGCCCCTGGCTTTTTGATTCATCTCCGGAATTTTGTGAAGATGTGGCAGACGAAATTTCTTCAACTTGGGATGGTGACGATTTATTGTCATGTAGCTCGCCCTTTTTAAATAAAAATACATGTATAAATATTTCTGAAGAATCTGACTAATGAAATGAAAACGATTTTTGGTCACTAGGGCGTATACTTAATTTGTATTTGTTCTATTTATTATACGTACAAGATATTGCATTCGTGAAGAAAAAAGTATTTGAAATAACACTACGATGAAGTAAAATTTCAAATGGTTCGTTTTCAAGGCAAGCACGAATTTATGAATCAAGTTTTTAATAAAAAAAAATGAACATACAATTCTAATAATAAACGTTTTTTTTTCATTCAAATCGGCTTATAACTCTCTAAGACAATTGAAGAATCAAATAAGCTAATAATGGGAATACTCCAATGAAGCAATAATTAAAATTATTTGTTCTTATCAAAATTAAGAATATTTAGGAATTAAATTTTGAGTGCACTTTAAATCGTAGAGGTGTTTTGGAGATATCAATGTTTTAAATTTTTGTTAAAAAAATAATGTATATGATGTTCAATGTTGTTTTACGCCATGGAAATAAAAAATTAAAAAAGAAAAAAACTAACCAAAGTTTTCTCAAAATATTATAATGAAATTTTCAAAACGATTGAGTCAATAGTTTGGGCACTGGACCCAGACAAAGGCAAACACAGTGCTTGAAAACTTTTTTTACTTCTCTCTCAATGTATGTTTGAACATTTTTAATTCGAAAACGAATGAAGCTAAGTTTGGACATTCGACATCAAAGCGAATTGAAATTTCCGTGTAAAAACTTGATTTTTTCACACCTGTGAAAATTGCTAAAAAAACAAAATTTATTTTTTTCAGCTACAAAGAGGATATATATTTTAATAAAGAAATTTAACATTCGACGGTATTTAACAATTTTCACAAACGAGCTTTTATACTCTTTCTTTTAACAATCTCATTTAAAATTTATTAACGTTTTAGCTAAGCTTCGATTTCAGTTCGCTTTGAAAATTGAACTATGAATAAGTAAAAATTAAGAGATCATAATTATACGTTACTTTGTTTTATTAAGAGCTGTTCTGTTCTGAATTTCCATACAAACTTACGTCATAAATTCGTGTATTATTCGAAATTTCTAAATCATAATAGAATAGCTAATTCGGAATTAAATAATCACCCCTATTTTGAGTTTCACTTTTTTGGATTTCCGAAAAAATTTGACATATTTTCTGGCCGGAAATCTACCTATATAAAAGTGAAACTCACAATAATGTTCCTTGTATTACAATTTCACATAGTAGCTGCATTAATTGAGATTTTGTGCTTGTGTCCACAGTCCATAAAATCTGCGGCGCTTCATTGCTGAGAAATTAAATGGAAAGACTGTTTGTGCATTCAATAATATAGATGACGCTACTCTCAATCTGCACCATGCAGTTACTATGTGCAAATTGTTATAGATTCTATGGTCATTGGTCATGCCGAATTTTATTCATGAAACCATAATGTGAAACCATTTTTTGACCATTTAAGCCCTCTTTTCAGTAAGGTGTAGATAAGTGTAGGGATTAATGTATTGATTACTGATTACTTACAGACGTTTCTCCTACAGTTGAATTGAAATACGATGTCAGTTTTGGTAATTTTTCAATTAATTCTTTCTGTTGTTTAGATTTTTTCCTTTTTTCGGATCCGCTAACATATGATCGCTTAGACATATTATGTTTTAATATAGTATATTTTTATGCACTTCAAAAACACAAATGAAACACGCTAAATTTACACAGAATGATGATCAAAACGGAACATTTTAACTATAAAACACAAATTGAAAATACATTACAAATTTGACACAGAAGGATGATAAAAAAATCAAATGAGCAAAGCTCACTTAGTTATTCAAATTTCTGTTTTAATTTGAATATAATTTCGCAGGGAATGTGATTTAAAATGTTCAGCAAAGGTTGTTGTTCAGCAAAGAAAGTACGAATTCTGATCATTCTTTATGCATCTAAAATTGTATGGAAATATTTTTTTTCTTGAAAATAGACCAATAGAGGTTAAGTGATGTTTCAGCAATTTAGGGGCCCCTGGTGATTGTGGGGCCCTGGGCCTGGGCCCAGTGGTAAAGAGGGGTCTGCGTGCGAAGCAAGCATGTCATCGCCTTAGCCCTACTTTCCAGCTTCCCGAACCCCTCTTACCTTCCCCATCCCTCCTATTGCCTAGTTTTAGGATATGAATCTAAAAACGAATATATAAAGCTGAGGATACTGTCGTCAGCGAAACAATTAAGTGGATTAGAAGTTTCAAACAAAAGATTAATTTATAAACATAAGGAAGAGTGTCGGAGACAAAATGGAGCCCTGCGGCATACCAGCGTTTAGTTTGTGGATATCAGAAACCGCCCAATACTACTTGGAGTGAACGTTTCGAAAGGTAATTTCTAATCAAACGAAAAAAAGATTCATCGGTACCAAATGCACGCGTTTTGGATAAGAGAGCTTGATGCAAAACTCCATCAAATGCTTTTGAAATATCAAGTTTAATAATCTTACTTTCTCCAAAAAAAAAAAGACTTATTCCACTGTTCCGTGAGATATACCATCAGATCACTTGTGGAACGATGGCTGCGAAAGCCATACTACCGGTCATTAAGAAGTTTTCGTCCCTCAAGATATTTCTTTAGCTGAAAATTGATCAGCGTTTCCATGGCGAAAGAAAGAAGGGACGTAAGTTCAACTTGTCATGTTCGGAGAATTTCGGAAGGTTTTCCGGATTACCAAATGAAAAGACTATTAATTTTTATGATTTTTGATTTTATCAAAAAAAATTACAACTGATTTTGAAAATATAATTCTAAGAAATATGAATAGTAGAGTAGAAGTAGAAGTAGAAGTACCTAACTATCAAAATTTTGAAATAATAATTTTAACGATTTAAAATACCAACCAAATTTCTTTTTGAAAACTTATCACATTATCAATACATATATACACCGATATATTACCGATTTTTTTATGAAACTACCGGTCTAAAATACTTAAAAAAAAAGGATCGTCCGTTTATTCAAAACTAACGGTTCCTATCATACAAATATTTGAAATTGTTAACGAAAATCTTATTTTTCTCGAAAACGGCTCCGATTTTAAAGAAATTATTTTTAATTTTCGACTTATCATCGGTTCAACATATTTAAATTAAATTTCCTTATAAAAATTTTGAATAATATTGAATATCAACATTTTCAAAAAAATATTCTTTTGAGTTCTTAAAGTCCAATAATTTAAAAATGGGTAAAGGGAGTTTTTTTAAATTAAATTTTAAAGTGACCATTAAACTCTTAAAATTGCCAAAAATTTTTTTTAGAAATATAAAGAAAATCGCTCTTTCTTCCGATGTTTACTCAAGAAACTAGGTGGAATTTTTTTTTGAGTTTTTAATATTTAACGAGGGAGTTTTACAATTTAAAGTTCAAGCTGCAAGCTGCAAGCTGCAATTACCATCCAAATTTCATATATATAATCTTAAAAATTTAGGAAGACTTGTATCATCCAGTCGTGAATTTTTTATAATATGAAATTAAATTAGATAATAGAAAAAAAAAACATGTTTTTCGACTTTTTTGGCATTGAAAATCACCCAAAAACCAATGAATTTTAAAAGCTACCCTTTTCTAAAAATAATAAATTATCCTATTTAATTTTAGAGAATGCACCGGAAATAGTACAAAGTACGCAATTATCATTCACGGATGGAGAGAAAGTTGTGGAGCAAAATGGGTTGAAGACCTACAAACCAGTAAGTGTTTTTTAACTTTTGAAACAAAAATAATTTAATTCTTTCAAAATCTACATTAGATCTAGAAAAATATCGAGGTGGATGTATAATTTGTATGGACTACGAGCAAGCAGCATCGATTCCGCATTACCTTATGCTAACACATCATGTTAATATATTGGCGGACATCTTAAAAGAGAAGCTAGAAGAATTGGAAATCAGAGGTTATGATCCCAGTAATGGTTATATTTTCGGCTTCAGTCTTGGCGCCCGAATGGCCATACGAGCTGGAACAATGTATGGACATCAAAGACTAGGCGAACTCGATGGTAAAAATACTCGAATCTATTATTTTACGAAAACAAATTACATGTGTTTTTCAATTTCCAATACAGCTTGTGATATGGCTGGGCCGGGATTTGATTGGTTCGATCAATTTGATCCAACAGTAGCGGCCAAAAATGTCCAATGCATTCACACAAGCAAAGACAAAGGAACCATGTCGCGAAATTGTCATCAAAATTGGAATATGGGTGTTTGTGGAATGTATCAAGTTGGTTCTGGTGTTTTTCCAGGCTCAGGCACTTTAACATCGCACGGTCTATGCACACGATTCTACAACGCTGCTTTCAAAAACAACTTCTATGCAGAGCATGTCCCGGAACAATGTGATCTAGTATCGACTGTACCGCAGACATGGCCACACAATTACAAAATGGGTTATATGGAGCGCCGAAAATCCGCTGTACGTGGGGTCTTATATGCTTCTACTACTAGCGAATATCCCTACACGACCAATACCAATCAAATTGTAGCATACCAAGTTCATAATTTGGAGAAACGGTTTACCATGGTCATCAAAGATCCGACTCATATAATTATTTATTTAAAAAGCTAGTTCATGTTAAAATTAAAAAGAAAAATGTGTTGCTGTTGTCTGTTGGTGTTGTTGTTATCTATAAGCACAGATTGACTGATTAATTTTAGAAATAAAATATGTACTTAATTTATTGAAAAACGAAAATGAATTTTTCATAAGTCTTTTGAATCTGAGGAAATGTTTAATTTTAAAATGTTGGAAGCAGCTGGTACCGGTGGCATGTACATTTACATTTGAATTTATATTTTCACCAAGTTTCCCAAAATTGGAGATTTTTCTTATGGATTTTGACAGCGATTTGTGAATTTTTTTAAAGAAATTCTTAGCTATCGAACATACCTGTTAACATGAGGTTAACATGTTGAACCGATAGTTAACATGCCTTTGATATCTATCCAGCAGCGTGCAGTTATGTCATGGATTTAGAACTGTCAAAAACCGGTTTTGGCATTTTACTCTTCATTGTGCAAAATAATCGATTTATTGGGCGCATTCACTAATGTAGTGATTACGTAAGTAGGTCAAAATTCAACTAGCTTTGTGAATTCAAAATGGCACTGCAAATCTAGTCAATCCTAAACTGTCATATTAATGACAGATGTAAACATATGAAATAACTAAAATTGTGTTTTGAGAACTTTAAATAAACTTTTTTTAACTGTTTAAATTAAATAACATCAAATATAAGATATAATATTAATTTTTTTAATAATTTAATTTTGAAAATATGTTCCACCGAAAATTAAATTTGTATTTGCATCGAACAGCTGATTGTGAAATGTCAAAATCATTATCCGTTAACTTTGAAGCCGAAATTTTTACACTACGTGCGTCGGAGGGGAAATTTCAACTCAATTTGAAGTTGTATTTAGCCAATCACAATGAATTGACTACGTAGTCACTAAATTAGTAAATTGCTCGATTAAAAATCAATTTTCCAAATCTAAATTTTACCCCTCCATACGCACTTATTTCAAAACAATTTTCAGCCGTTGGCTTGCAAATGGGCTTAAGTTTTGTTTGATTTATTTCAATTGTGAAAATTATTTCCAATACACGAAGGAAATTATTTGTAATACAAAATGGAAGCAGTTTAAAATGATTCGGTAAATGAATCCATCCCATATTTCTCTACTCCAAGTAGATGAATGATAAAGAAAATTATACGATAAAGTTATAAGACAAACAAGAATCAATTTGAAATCGCATTCCATTCGAAGCGTTAAAAAAATCGATTTTTGAATAGAAATCTAAACCAATGGAAAACTCTATATGTATGACAGGATTAATTAAAGTGATTATTAACCTTCTCGACGTTTCTACAGTAGTAAGGCTTGCAGTCCCCCAAATAATTGTCTAAAAGCCAATATTTCTTATATGTGATTTTCTTATAGGTACATATTCGTCATCGACTGTAACTTTAAGTGAATATCAAGATGTTCAGTTTCATTGATGCAAGTGCCACTCATACACTCAAAAAATTTCATGTGTAAATATTACTACAAACTGCCTGAATTCTACTAATTTTATTCGTGGTTTTCAGCGACGAATAGTATTCGTAGAATGGACGTAGATTAGTAAATAGAACGAATATTTTATTAGTATTCGTAGAAAAACAAACGTATATTGTTCGAATACTATTGGTACATATAGATAGGCATGATTTTATTTCCCATTCGTATATTGAACGAATATTACGAGTATTATAATATTTACCAATGTCCTTGTAAATCATTCGTAAATTACACAGCTTCATTCGCATATCGTACGAATATTATTGTAGAACTTACGACCATTAAATATGTCATTTCCCTAAATATCCATTGTAAGAAATAATAACAAAAGGAAATGTATTTTTTAAGTTAAAATATAATTTTATAATTTATTTTACTGCTTTAGAGTTAAAAAAAAAACTAAGAAGTGTTTTAAAATTAATTAATTAATTATTAATAAGGTTATGTAAACATTTTTTAATTAAAAAAATAGTTTTTTAATTCATTTTGTCTTAAATATAAATAAAGTTAAAAAAAAACTCAAAAAAATCTTTAAATTATTTGTTTATTCATTTAAAATAAAGTTATGTACATAGGTATTTTTTAAGTTTAAAAATAGTTTTATGATTCATTGTTTGGGCCTAATTATAATTAAATATGTATTTTAAAATTAATTACTTAATTATAAGTATAGGTAATTGAAAATAAAACTAATATTTTAAGTTTATAAACTCCTCATTTTCTGTAATGAAGGCCAATAAAAATAAATTTAACATTTTACATTCAAAATCTTCAGAACAAATTTTTTACTTACATTGAATTTCTTTCATCGATGACAGGGTTTCTTTAATAATTTTCTTTAAGTTTTCACTTTCAAAAACTTCTGTAAGCTTATTGAGTCATGCTTTTAAACAATAAATTTGTATTTAATATTTTTAAATAATATTTACTTCGATTTTAATTATCCACGATGTGAGCGATGTAAGTCTGAAAACGAATATGAAAAGCTAAGAGTATTATCGTCAGCGAAACAATTAATTGGATTAGAAGTCGTAAACATGAGTAGATCATTAATAAAAATATGGAAGAGGGTCGGGGACAAAACGGAGCCCTGGGACACATCAGCATTTATACTGTGACTTTCAGACTTGGATCCGTCCAATACAACAAGCTATTGCTACGAAAGCCATACTGCCGGTCGTTAAGATTCTTTCGTTTCTCAAGATATTTCTTAAGCTGATTATTTATCAGCGTTTCCATGACCTTGGAAAGAACGAACGTTAGTGCGATCAGTCGATAATTTGAGTGAGATGTAGATTCGCCTTTTTTTTTGGAATTGACTCTACAAATACTGCTTTCAACTACTCGGAACGAGCCCAGAAGAAAAGGATAGATGGAAAAGCTTACGCAGGGATTTTGTTAGCGTGGAAGAACACCTCTTCAGTATAAAAGCGGGGATACGGGGAAACAAGTTTCGTCCCATAGAATCATTTACCCGCTCAAGAAATAGAGGAGTCATGACACTATCCGGCAAGGTGGAATTTTCGGCGAACTGCGATACAAACAAGTTAACCTTCTCAATAGAGCTAACAAATAGAGATTTACAAATGACCAAAATTTCTTATTTGAACTTTTTTAGGTTTCTCTTAGTTGGGTTGGGTCTAAAACACCAGAAGCTTACCTCTTTTCCTTGGTAACCTCTTTGCAGATCAAATCAAACCATACCTAAGCCTTGGGTCTGACTCTTCAAATTGATAAAATTGATCGGGATTAAAGATCCCGAAAAAAATTATTTAGACCGTTCCAGTTAGTTTTCTCGTACTGCCATACGGTTCTCATATAGCAGCTCTTTCTCTAACTAGATTTGTTTGACACGAGAAATTTGCAGATATAAATTTATATTATAAGTTTGCCATATACAGTCCCTCGCTATATTATTAGACGCACTATAGATTTTATGCAAAATCAAAAATAATTGCTGTTTTGAAAATGTGATGGCAGTAAATTTGTTCTTTTTGTATATGTCACCGGAAATGTATGTAATCCGTCGTTATATATAATTCCTAGGAAATGTGTACAATGCCAAAATTCGCCAGGAAATGTGTGAATTAATTTTTTCTATACACATTGCCTAAGAATTCTATACATCTCCTAAGCAGCAATAGGAATTGTATATAAATTTCTAGGTTTTATACATTTCCGCTTAAATGCTAAAGAAACTTTGCATACACCCAACCTCGCACCTACCCCAAATCCTCTAGAGTGCCCAGGCAGGGGGGTTGCAGGGGGCAGCATGCGCCGCCTTACATAGGTCACTGTTTATACGTGTCGTTCCCATGGCTTAACATGGGAATTTATATATCAAAGACCACTTTAGTAAAGTGGATTTCGCTCCCATTAAGTGAGAACTTAGTCCCCCAGTGGACTGGTGTTTTATTTTTTACTTTTTTTATATAATATCTATTAATTTAACACTAGCATTATTTAGCAGTTGTATACAATACCTAGGAAATATATACATCTCCTAGGAAATATGTGTTTTAAATAATCTTTTACAAATCTTTTTATACATTTCCTAAATAGACTCGTCATTGTATACATTTCCTAGGAATTGTATGGGGGCTATCGTGAACAAAATTTCCCTCGGAATTTTCCCCATTTTTGAAAATTGGAAGGTCAATACTTCTGCACTTTTCATTGTAAGCTGGCGACTGGCCTTTTTAAATGAGAGCCATAGCCATAATTCCCAATATCAATAAATTCCAAGGAAAACTTTCGACATTATTCGAGATGACAATTTTGAAAGTTGGGAACAATTCCCAGGGAAATTTTATTCACGATAGGCCCCTATATAATTCCTAGGTTTCATACATTTCCGGTAGGTGAAATATATAACATGTTATCAATTTATCATCAATTATAAAACACCATATCTTGGACAAAGGCGGAAATTAAAAAAAAAAAAAATATTTAAATTCAGTTTTCTTCTGCAGCTTCAATTCTCCCCAGCTTCCTATTTATGAGTGATTTTTTCCAAGACCATCATTTTGGTTGTGATCAACTCTTTAGAAACTTCCCTTATCAGTTCCCGCTCATTTTCAGTAGGGTTCAAGACAGTGCTGTTAAAAACCAACAAGGGGATATTAGCCCCATGTAAATAAGTTTTTGCAGACGAGGCTGTTTGAGAGGCAGGTGTGCCAAAATGTTCACCATTCGGAAATCCGACCTGGGGAAATAACCGCTTCCTTATGACAGATGCATATAACCTAATGCAATTCATGAATTTTTAAATAACACACAGTCTTATAATATGGCCAAGGACTGTATATATACAGTGTTGGCCAAAACATTAGCAACTAAAACTACCTCCATCATTGTCTTTCAAAAATGAGTAACTAAAACAAATCATGTTAATTTTTTTTTCTAAAATTTAATACATTATGTATGTACTTTTGAATAGACAACAAGGGAAATTAGTTTTCAAAACGGTTCATTAAATATGATATAAGTAGGACAGTGAACCCAATTTTTTGCTGGTCAAAACAAAAGCAACTTTTTATTACTACCTCTCTTTTTCTTATTAATAAAAAGAAGTTAGACCGTTAACTAAAAAATTCATTGCTCATAGTAAAGGTGTTGGCAAAAAGTGCAGTTGAATCTATTTATTAGATATTATTCAGTTCATGAGCAAGCTAATCAGTGTTCTTAGCTAACGTTTGTAAAATGGCCCGAAACAAATACTCTAACGAAATAAAAGAAAAAATTATAAAAGAATATAAAAGTGGAAAGAGTCAAATTAATTTATCGGAAAAATATTCCATTCCAAAATCAGTGACTTGCCGATTAGTAAAATTCTATAAATCCACAATGTCATTCCAAACGGTTCATCGAGGTGGCAGACCAAGAAAAACAACAGAACTAGAAGATTCTGCTATAATAAAATCAATCAAAAAAGACCCTTTTATATCATCGCGAGAAATAAGAGTCCAACTCGATCTGGGCGTAAGCGCGAGAACAATCCGGAGACGAGCTGTTGATGGTAGACTAAAATCCTTCAAAGCTGTAAAAAAGCCTTTTATTTCAACCGAAAACAAGCTGGCGAGATTAAAGTTTGCTCATGACCAAATCAACTGGACCGTTAGAAAATGGAGGAATGTACTCTTTTCGGACGAGTCCTAAGTCAATTTCAAGGGTTCCGATGGTTTCCGTCGTGTTCGCAGACCAGCCAAAGAGGCACTAAATCCACGTTACACCAAAGCTACTGTAAAACGTGGAGGAGGAAACGTAATGGTGTGGGGATATTTTTCAGGGCATGGACTGGGACCGATTCACAAAATAGATGGTACAATGGATCGTTTTATGTACCGTGACATTTTACAAAGTGTAATGCTGCCACACGCTGATGATCAGTTCCCTCTGAAATGGATATTTCAGCAGGGCAACGACCCAAAGCACACGTCCAATACGGTGAGGACGTGGTTTCAAGAAAACCGGATTGACGTGTTACAATGGCCAGCACAGTCCCCAGATCTCAATCCCATAGAAAATCTATGGGAAATTGTAGATCGACGAATTGTAAGGACTAATTGCAAAAATTAAAGGGATCTCTTTGAACAAATTAAATTGGCTTGGGAACGTATCCCAAACAGCATAATAAACAATTAATTTGACTCCATGGCTCGAAGATGTGCTGAAGTGATAAGAAACAAGGGGTTTGCTACCAAATACTAGCAATATTTTATATAGTTTAAAAAAAAATATGTATTTGTTAAAAGTTGCTTTTGTTTTGACCAGCCTAATATTGAACTAATTGCACTAATTTTGCTATATTTAATGAACTACTACAAAAACCATTTTATTTTATTTTCCACTAGAAACTGTAAATATTTATTTAAATTTTAAAAATAAAAATATACCATGATATATTCTTAAATTTGTTTTTTAATTACTTAATAATGGAGGCAATTAAAGTTGCTTTTGTTTTGGCCAACACTGTATATAAATGCAATATCGCTTATAGCAATGAGGGTAAAAATGTTATTGAAAATGTTCAATAATTAGGGAAAGCTTCTTCCTCACATTTAACTCTACTCTACTGCGAGTACATCCCAAAAATAAAGCAATTTTTCAAAAATATTCGAGATAGTGCTTCGGTTATTTGAATTTTTCAAAAAAAAAATTTCAGATGAATGAAAAATAATTATCTAATTATAATGAAATTAAAATTACTAATTAATTTAATATAAGAGAAACGATTGAAAAAAAATTATATGTACCGATTCATATTTTCTAGAATAACATTAATGATAATTTCGACTTCTAGAACTTTGAATTCAGAAGTTAATTTGTGTTTCTAGGGCTTGCGAGCTTTTCAGAAAAAAAAGTTGTATCATGAAGAAAAAGAAGACATCGTATATTACAACTCGTCATCTCTATTATGTCTAGACTAGATGTACTTTTGTCCTTGGAATAATTATAATCAATTTAATTTAAGATTTTGGGTGTTAAGACCAAATATGTTATCCAGTTATAAGTAAAAAAAAGTATTTTATCCGCTCCATGAATCAAAATTCTTGGATTTCTCGAATCAGATATTGCCATAGGCTTTAAAAACAGCAGAATCGGAAGAACGATTGGTTACAAGATTTGTTCAAGATGTTACAACTATTATCTAAATTAACTATATAGTAAAAATTATTCACATCAGTGGTACATCTTTTTTTCTCATGAACCAACACCGATAATGTCAAGAACCTTATTACAAAAGACTAAAAATCCAGATGGTTTACAGTAAAGTATATAAATATATATTTCTTTATTATATGTTTCCTTTTTGCTGATATCATTCAATTATTAATTTTTAATTATAATACTTAAAAATCTAAACAACATCACGTTCAGTTTTACACATGTAAATTGTAGCAGATAGCATATGATTTGCAAATAAATGATAAATGTACAACAAATTTCCAATGTATAATGTTAAATTGATAATTGAAAAATAATATTGTTGGGTATAAAAATACATTGTATGCATTACATATTATACATAAATGTGTGTTAATTTGATTAAAATTATTCAAACAATTCGAAACAAAACAAAAAATTAAGCTATGAATATTAAAATATTAATGATGAAGGAAGCATTGACAAAATATGTAATCATAAAAATTGAAACTCGTTGTTTTAAATGTAAACTTCTCTTGGAAAAAAATGGAAATGACTTTTTAAAGAATAAATTGTAGCAAACAAGAAAACATGATAAAATAGTTCTTTTTTTAAACAGACACAAATTACAAATTTTCTTGGTGATGATGCAAGTATCTCTTGAAAAAATAAAATCAAATATGTACGTACACAGGCACAAGAAGATGGAGAACAAAACTAAATGTAAGCTGCTATTTTTGTTTGTTTTTTTTGCTATTTTTTTTTTAGAAGAATTGTTGATGAGCTTCTTGTAGCTTGGCTACAATATTGGAATAAAATTTAATTTGTTCTTCAACAAAGTCCTTGAGTGTTTCTTTTAAGTGTTTGTCTCGTTCTTCACGGAAATGGGTCATTTCTGCCATAACAGCATATGATATGACGTCAACTCGACGATTGACCTCAGCTAATTGTTGATTTCCCATTTTCTGATCAGCTACTAGACGTTCGCAATCTTTTCTCTTTTGAACTGCACCTTTGTGGGTTGACAGGATATCAGGAAAACTATTAAGCACTCCTCTGCAATAAGAACAAATTAAATAATTGGGCTTTAAAAAATGAAGCATTTAAAAACATACCTGTAAATATGTAGTCGATCTGAAAGTGGAATCCAATCAAGTCTTGGCTGTTCTCCAAATAACTGACCAATATTTATAAACAATCCTCCCACACGTCCTACACTTTCCGCCAAGGAATGACCACTGGGTGGTAAACGCCTTTCGTCAACATTCAACGCCTTGGCCAGATCAGACAGACCATCGCCGATGCGTTGAAAATCTTTTTTCGATTGAATTTGATTGCGTTTAGTTTGCTCCGATGCAATGGTCAGAAGATTCTTCACAGCACCGTCCATTAAATGAGAAAAATTGGCACAACTTTCCATTTGCGAGTCCACAAAGGACGTGAGGAGTGTTTTCTCAGGGGCATATATCGCCCAACAGTAAGTCACACCGACATAAGTGTCACGTTCGGCACGCCGTTTGCCAGATTTCCATATTTTATCATCGGTACACGTGAGGAAATGATACCAGACTTCGCATTTCGATAGAACCGGATGTCGACATACCCAATCGACGAACTCTTGCAATTGAACACGTCGATGTTCGACAAATTGATCTTCATAGCGCCCAGAGATTTGCTTATCGGGCAGCGGTGGAATGGGAATGAGGCAAAATTTGTCAACAAGTCGTTCATGTAGCCAGTCGAAGTGTTTATAACGGCGGGAAACCTAGAATTTTATCAAGTAATATTATATTGGTATTTTGTTTTTTTTTTTTTTTTCATTTCCTATACTCGTTGGGTGAAAAATTTTAGTCAATAGAATAGAAAACATACAAAAAAAATCTTTGATATAAGTATGAAGGAAAAATTAAAAAAAAAGAAACAGGATAGCTTTTAAGTATTGTTTATTAATCTAATAACTACACCTTCGGAAACAAACTGAAATTCGTATATCATTTATAATTTTCCAAAGTCGAAAACTAGATCACCGTTATAGTAGTTTAAAGTCATGAGGATCTCAGATCGCCTATTTACTTACAACCGTCAACCGTTTTTATCTACGAGTTAGCAGGAATGGAATTCGGGGAATAAACAAATTTTCGTTGAGTCCGAAGGTCTAGGTTAGGTTAGGTTAAAGTGGTTGTCATTAAAGCGTCTGACACAGTTAGACCATTAGAGGTACATTGTGATACCACGATCTAATAGGGAACAAAAGGGTTTCCTACTAGTTAAAACCATTTGGAGCTTCTGATGAAGCGAAGAATACTTTTAATGTCTTTGTTTATGAGATCGCTTGGTTCATTATAGAAATATTCTCCTAGATGAAGTTTGTGTCTGTAAGAGAGAGCAGGGCATGTACAAAGAAGGTGTGGGATTGTCTCCTCTTCCTCCTCGTCCAAGCAACTCCTGCAGAAATCGTTTGATAGCACACCGAGTCGTGCGGCGTGTCTACCTATGAGACAGTGTCCAGTTATGACACCTATGACGGAGCTGATCTGAGATCTACTGAGGGACAATAGACATTTTGACCGTTTCAGATCCAGTTCAGGCCAGATTTGTTTGGTCGCCATACAAGTGGTAGTATTAAGCCATCTTGTGTTTGATTGTTCCAGAGCGATTCGTTTCAGCATAAGTTTACTTGTAGCTATGGGCATACCTATATTTGCCTTTTCGGGTAAGATAGGCATTTCCGTTCCAATTCTGGCGAGTTCGTCGGCTTTGCAATTCCCCGGAATGTCCCTGTTACCCGGCACCCAGAATAGGTGAATGTTAAACTGTTTGGCCATCTCCATCAGAGACGATCGACAGTCTAGGGCTGTAATGGAGTTTACAGAGACTGATGCGTCCGAAGGTCTAAGATGAGAACAAATTTAGGTAAGAATAGATACTTTTGGAGGATTTGTCACTTCTTCTTTTACAGCAGATGGAAATTGAATTCAGATCTTTTGCATGACAGTCCATGGCATGACAGTCCATTATGCCAAAGGGTACTACAGCGATTTTATGTGGAAACATAATAAACCACAGATTCAAATTATAATTACAAAATGTGAATACATAAATGTTTGGTGTAGTACCCTGTGGCGTAATGTTTATTGCTTTGCTTATCACGCCGAAGGATAGATTTCCAGCCGCTAAGACAAGAATAAAATTCTGGGCTACTGTCTCTTACGAAGAAGTAAAAAATCTATATATATAAAAATCAATGCCACTTTTCGTTGTAATTCTATAACTCAAGAACGGGCTTACCTATCCAAACCAAATGTTAAGGCTTTGTTTGGACTATTTAGTAGATGGTTTATGTGAAGTTTGCAAAAAATCGGTCGAGTGGTTCTTCATTTATCACATTTTTTGTAACAAATGAATTCAATAAATGTCGGATCATTTTGTTAGTGGGGATTTTGCTGTCAAATTGAAACTTATATTTTTAATTTGATTTATTCTTTTTTATATGAAGGAATAATGCCACAAGCCGGGCGAGCAAATATAGGTCGGCGAACGCGTAATGCAAATGATGTGGCATTACTAAGTCGATCACAGACTGCAGATGAACGCGCACAAGCTAATGCATCGCAGTAAACGTAATGCACGAAATACATAGATCTGTTGACCCTGTACCTGTACTGAACCTTGCACGCCGATCACGAATACGTCGTGCTGCTCTAAAATGATGCGTGCTGCTTTTAATTACAACAGTCCACATTGTGATGCGGCTAACTTTCCACGTGAAACGCCCGGCATGTGTTGTGCTAATGGCGAAGTTGTTGC